>CM018696.1:61686373-62286373 GCA_009363875.1 Mikania micrantha | reverse complement strand
TTTTTATTAATTTGTATTTTTTTATGAATATTTTTTTTATTAATTATATATCATTTTAATTTAAAAAGGAATGATGACGTGGAGTGAGTGGGTAATGGGGCATTTCCACAAAAATAGTGGGATGAGTGGTTGTGGTGAGTGCCTACGTGGCGCATATGTGGAGTGAGTGGGTCAAGAGGCATACCTAATAGCCTAACAGAAACCATATTTAGGCTAAAAAACGACTATGTCGGTTTCAATTTTAGCCAAAAACCGAAACAAACCGAGCACACCTCTACTTGAAATTGAATACTTTTAGGAAGGTTGTTTAATTTTTATCTTTTTTGCACTTGGTTATGCAGCAGATTTAGGTCAGGTGTGGCTGGATTAGGATGCTGCCAATTTTTTATGTTTTATGCATTTCTGAGTTTCATGATCTTTGTGATTTTAGGTGTGTGTATTTTGTCTTTTAATTTCATATGTAGTATGATATAGGGTTATGTTATGAGTACATTTTTTTATAAATTGCTGGTACCTGTTTATTGCTTTTTTTTTAAATATGATTATGGATCACATTACAATATTATCTTTAACATGCTGCCAGATTTAGTAGGCTATCAAACTGTCCGCTTAATTTGCATTTTTCCCATTCAATTTTATACTTAGGGATTTTTTTTGGGGGAATAGGCAGGTGTATCTAAAGGGTTATTAACTTTTTGTTAATTAATATAGAGTTCCTTTCTCAACTTTTTTTTGGTAAAATAAGATGCTATTATACTTGGCTAAATGCATACATCTGCCATCTGGTATTAGCACTTTCTTTTGTCAAGTCCCATTCAGATTGTTTATAATTGTGTTGGTTTTACGGATAATAAAGACAAACATACGTCCCGCAGCAACGCGCGTGCGAATCCATCTAGTGGTATTTGCCTAAACGAGCATATGATAATTTAATATATCTTTTAAATAATAATAATTATGACGCTAAACTTATCATTTATCTTTTTGGTGACATAAAACTTTAAAGTGTCATACTTAAATCACCAACTAAGTATTAAAAGTCATTTTTTATGTTTTATATTTACATTAATCGTGTCGTTTCTGACATGTGTAACATGAAAAGACTCGTTTTGTCTGCCATGTCTTTGATCACAGAAAGTCGAGTTATTTACACACATAGTTTTTTTAATTTAATAGTTCACTGGGCAAAAAAGCGGACCCGGAACTAGAACCGACAACTGGAACCGGTCATACCCGAACCGGTGGGTACAAACGGGTACGGTTATCAGACAAATTAGAACCGGAACTGGTTCCACCTATACCCGGCCAAAACGGAACCGGTCAAAAACCGGTTGAAACCGGAACCGGTTCCAAAAAAATCCGATTTACGCACCTCTAGTATAATCCATCTTACACACACTACTTTGACAATATTGGTCTCGTATATGATATATATGCCTATATAGGCCAAGGTCAATCAATCATTAATGCTTGGAAATCTGACAATTAATGATTCGTCTTTATATATGCTTCGTATATGCCTATACGAGACATACAAAATACGTGAAATTTTAGGGCGAGTATAGCAGGATCCTCACAAAGGTTTAAGGGGGATTATTGTAATTTTTGTCATTTTTTTCAGGTTTTTTTGTTGCCAATTAAACCTTTAACTAGTATACAGGACCCGCGCGTTGCGGCGGGGTCTGATATACTGACGTAAAAAAAACCAACAGAACATGAGGTTAAAATCGTGTACAATAAAATGCACGAAAATACCCTATACAACATCTATAACGTAAGCTTTAAAACTAAGGGTTGAAGATTAAGAACTTATTTAATAGTAAAGAATATGATTACAGAAGACTTAAAAAAAGGCCCTACGTACATGTAGAATTTATAAATGATACAAATATTATAAAATTATTAAATGTAAATCGTATACATATGTAGTATACATAATACTCATGGTTTACAAAATTATTAAATCTAAATCGTTTGTGAACTAATTACGATAAAAATGATATAAACGATACAAATATTCGATAACGTACGAATGCGTTATAGGCATGTAAACAACGCGCACAATTTCTGTAACCGTTTGGGTTAGAAATTTATATAAACGTTCATCAGGTCATTGCGATCAAATTAATATAATTATGACATTTATCAGATAACCTAATGACGCGTTAAAATCATGTGAACATTAAAAATATGTGAGTAAAGTGAGAGGAGGCTTTAAAAATAAGAGTTCAAAGTTCAGGGTTACAAACGAAAATTTAAAATTAATTGAAAAGTATTGAAATCTATCTTTTGATCTTTAGACGCGGTAGTGGATAGTGATTATGTGAGGGTTTGTATCATGTGAAAACCCGGTATAAGAGAGAAAACATTTAAACCCTATCTGGACCATTGATTTGGACTTTTGAAAATAAAATATGTGGTACACATTAAACTTGAATAAAAAATTAGGTTTTGGATAAACAAATCAGTTTTAATGTGGGTTAATGTAGACCACATGTTTATTTTCAAGATTCAAAATCAACGACCAGATATGGTTTAAGGGTTCTCTCTAAGATGGGGTTTTCACATGATAAAAACTCTATATATATACATATATATGTGTGTGAGTGTGTGTGATGTGTGTGTAAAAGTGTCAAAAGGAATAGTGATTTATGTGTGTGGCAAACTTTGCAAATTAATATATATATTAATACCTTGCTTTTTTTATTTTCCATCATATTTCGATACTTAAAAGCAAAGAATGACATGCATATAATCAGGAATGATTGGGTGCTTCAACAGATGGGCTTGACGTGCTTAATATTGTAATCCTATACAACACGACAGTAAGTTTGATTTGCTAAACATCAACATCTCTTTTCATAAAGTACTAATTATTGCCTTTCAGAATCCTGCAATTCAACAAATTAGGATGTACTAAAACAATAATATAGTCGGATACAAATGTAAAAGAAATCAAAATTGATTAATTTGATATTTTATAGATCAATAGGATGAGTATAAAACTCGAAATTAAAAGAATGTGTATAAGAAAACTACTATAAGTCTATAAGTATAAAATATTCTAACATTAGACTATGTACAGTGACACGTGAGAAGGGGCTTGACCACTATGCACCACGCCCTCACCTCTCACGTAGTCAAGACACATAGCGGCGTGACCAACCTGTGCCCTGTGGTTTCAAAGCTGTGACAACCCTTACTGCGTGAAGGAGAAAGAAAAGGGGGGAAAATGGGGTGATCAGGGCTTGATGAGGAATTAATAATAACATATGTGATGATGACGTTAAGTGATGAGATGGTGATGAATACACGTTGTGTAGGTTCGAGCCCTACTTGGGTTATTTTCAAGTGATACACGATGAAGGTCGTGCTCACATGTCATCTTAGTATGATTCTGAAGGGTAAGAATTTACTTATTTTACGGTTTTTGCACCTCTGTTAGGTGGGCCAGCTATCACAAGATACTACCTAGTACCTATGCTGTAAAAAAAAAAGATTGTTTTCTATTCTTCTTTTTAGGTTTTAAGCTGAGTTCTCATCATCACCATTCAATGGCGGCCTCAATGCAGCTAATCAAGCTCAGACCCTTTCGATTACATTCAACCTCTGTTCCTAAACACCATTCAAGGCCACTCGTAATCCGCTGCTCCGCCACCCCCAAAAGCTACAACATTACCCTGCTTCCCGGCGATGGAATCGGCCCTGAAGTCATCTCTGTCGCCAAGAACGTTCTTAATCTTGCCGGTTCACTCGAAGGTAGGCATTCATATGTAGGAGTTATTGATTCCCTTGTTGATCGAATTCCTCTGGTATGGGTTTTTAGGGATTGAATTCAAGTTCAAGGAGATGCCCATGGGAGGAGCTGCCTTGGATTTGACCGGAGTTCCTTTACCGGAGGAAACCCTCACCACCGCCCAGCAATCTGATGCTGTTCTCCTTGGTGCTATTGGCGGGTGAAAATCATTCTTTATTTTGATTTTGAGTATATGTTAACAACTTAATGTGTTATACATTGAGATGATTGGATTGGAATGCAAACAAAAAATAAATAAATTCTGTTAATTTTTGGAGTTCCTTTGTTTTGTAATCACGATTTAGGTTTTAATTAATGGTTTTGAAGGTATAAGTGGGATAATAACGAGAAACATTTGAAGCCGGAGACTGGATTGCTTCAGCTTCGTGAAGGTCTTAAAGTTTTTGCAAATTTGAGGCCTGCATCTGTTCTACCACAGGTATGCTATATTGCTATTGTTGATTATACTCATTGACATGCAGATACTTGAATTTGTTTTTTTGTTTGATCGTGATGCATGATTAGCTTATTATGCCGAGGGGTCTGATTGTTGAATGCAGCTCTAGAGAGAAATCAGTGATTTTTTTGGTTTTCTTAATTGAATAATGACCGCTAGTAATCAGTCACAATTAAGTTGTCCATTGGATGGATAATAAGGAAAAAAAGTTAGACTATATTATTGAATATAGGATGTATAATATGCCATTTGTTTTAAGTCATTATAGGAGGTATAATAAGCCATGAACTCAAATTCCTTCATAAGTCCTCTCTACTTTTAGATAAGACTTAAAGCAAGGACTATTAGCATGGTAACTTCAATAAAGTTAAACAGTATTTACAATGGAGCATTAAAACAGATTAACCACACGAAGAACACTTGATAGTTTTAAGTGTGGATCGACCCTAATACTTGCTTTTTTTTTTTTTTTTGCGCCTAGGCCGCGAATTATGGGCCTCTCAATGCCTTGAGCCTTTGACAACTATGTTGCAAGTTACAACTTTGCTAATGATGGCTCCTTAGCAGCAGTACAATAGCTTTTCTGTTGTCTTCAGCTTGGGTTAAATTTCTTTGAGTGCAAGTATTATGGATCACTTGGTTGATATTTTGCTTTTCGTCAATTGTTTGGTTGAAGCAGTTGTTGCTTTGACAATTCTTTAGCTTGTTGTCACACAGCATAGGTTCAGCTATCTTGTCTTGGTTGCTTTCATTAATTGGTCATTTTTCTTGTGCATTGGGCTGTAAATCTGTAATTTTCTTTTGTGTGCTTTTGGTCACATTTTTAGGTGCTGGATTCTGCACTTTCTTTCTTCTTTACTTCCTTATGAAAGTGTTTCATTAAATTTCATCTGGATTAGTTTTCTTTGTTCCACATGTGGGAAAATGGTGGGTTGCTGTTGACATACCTTTTAGAATTTAAAATTTTGGTTCAGAAACAAATTTATCTGCTGGTATTGATGGGGCAGTTTTTATTATCTGCATTTCTCTGATTTTCAACACCATTGGTGGGTTAGTTTTCTTTGTTCCACATGTGGGAACATGGTGGGTTGCTGTTGACATACCTTTTAGAATTTAAAATTTTGGTTCAGAAACAAATTTGTCTGCTGGTATTGATGGGGCAGTTTTTATTATCTGCATTTCTCTGATTTTCAACACCATTGGTGTGTGGTTATGGATGTTGGTAATGGAGTATTGGTAGTTTCAGTTATCAAGATTGCTGCTCTTGATGGTTGGTTACTCGATTAATGTTATCAAGGTTTAAAAGAACGGAATCGCGCCTCGAGGCGTTTTCACTCTGCCTCACGAGGCGTACGCCTCAAGGCGAAACGAGGCGTAAGTCCGAGGCGGTAGCAAATAAATAAATATTTTTATAATATATATATCAAAAGAAATACTAAACATCAATTAAAGAGCTTTTATAACTAAGATCAACATCATTCAATAAACATAAAAAGGACAAAGTCTATAAAACACAAAAAGACTTGGAATGTTTAGAAAAAGCATCAGCCCATATAGACCGCCTCGACCCAGTGAGGCGTGCATTTCTTTAGATCTTGTGAGGCGCCGCCTCAAAATCGTTTTTCCTTCGTTTCGCCTCGAGGCGCCGCCTAAGACCGTTTTTTTAAACCATGAGTGTTATAAAGGATGTTAAAGTTGGTGTTTGAAACTTTAAAAGAGACCGTTTTCTTTCTTCTCTTTCTACTAGGGCAATTTAATTTTATATATGTTACATTTGATAAGACCTAATAGCCAAACTGATCCTTTTAAGAACAATACAACCTAGTATTGCAGTTATTGCTGTCATCAACATTTAAAAACTGTGTTTTTTAAATTCTCTGTAAAGAAGCTTGTTATGATGTGCAAGAAAACATTCTGAAGTCCAATGATCAGAAAAATACTTAGTTGTATCTCATCTCTAAATGATAATATCATCATCACTTTAATACAATCACTCGATAAATATGGGAAAATTAACTGGTATTGATTGTTGAACACTAGCATGTTACAAGGAAAGTTCTAAAAGGTTATCAGAAGGAGATATCTAGTTTATTTCAAATCAATGCTATAATTACAAAGTCATGCCATTTGCAGCGTGTTCAATTATGTCCTTGTTATAGATCGGGATTTAATTACTTAGTTACGAAAGTACAGATTTTTTTAATTTACCATTGTTTTCTTAGGTTGGGCTCCCAACCTAATAATCTGATCTGTTTAATATGTGTATAGAGTAATTTGGATTGATTTCCTGTCTCGTTTTAGTCCAGTTAGGCTTGTTTCCTGGTCGTCTTTCTGAAAGACTTTTAGTAACACTTAGTTGAAAAGTAATCTGATTTATATCTCCAAATTAACCGATGTTTATAACAATAGCTGACTCTATGGTTGAATTGATCATTTCACCATCTGCATCATTTCAGTTGGTGGATGCTTCGACTTTGAAAAAAGAAGTTGCTGAAGGTGTCGACTTGATGGTTGTGAGGGAACTTACAGGAGGTGAGTGTTCAGTATATATTAACCAGATATGCTTAACCTCATTTCACATTTCATTTTAATATTTTTCTTTTTAAGTAGTAGTTTAAGAACACATGAAATGTGCTTTTCCTCAATCCCTCTCCACGAATAAGTGGCATGCCTTGTAACTATACAACATTTTTAATATGATATGCGACTTTATTTATTTATTTATTTTTTGTATCTGAATACGTTTTCTATTATTAATCATGTTTCTACTTTTGTGAATAAGTTTCTCAAATATTGTCATAGCTGAATCTAATTCGTAAAAAGAATTTGGTGCTTGTGGAAATGTTGAAAGGGTAAAAAGAGAACAAGTAGCTGAAAAAAAAAACACTCTAGATTTTCTAAAATGAGTATTATCTGGATTAAATCTAGTTTGATTCGGTTAAGTTCCCTAAATCTTTTCAGCACTTAAAATTGGATAATTGTTAGTTAGGATATGCCTTACCAACTATCTATTTGTTAAGGTATCTACTTTGGAAAACCAAGAGGATTTGGAACCAATGAAAATGGCGAGGAGATTGGCTTCAACACGGAGGTTTATGCATCATATGAGGTTGCTTTTTTCTCTTATATATTTTTTTCACATGAAAATGTTTATTTAAAGTAAACCAAATATGTGCTGAAATAATTGGATCAAGCAACACAATAATAACACGGTTTGATGTCGATTTTATTAAGAACAAAAATCACACTGATTACTTTAACCTCTAACCTCTATTGTTAATAGACTAAACCTTGGAAAACAAGGAAAGTAATTAGACTGAAACTCCAACTCTAACTCCTAACAACTAGGGATAAACATGCATAAATAATAAACAAAGCTAAAATAAATCAAACGATTTATCTAGACCCATTGGTATTAAACCCTTCAATGAGATATATTTATAACTTTTTTTGATCATTCACTAATGATCATGTTTTTCAACTGCTTCAAATAATCATCTTTCCTTCATCCCACCTAGATTGACCGCATTGCTCGCATCGCATTTGAGACAGCTCGTAAGCGCAATGGCAAACTTTGTTCTGTTGACAAAGCAAATGTCCTTGAGGTATCAATATTCTTTTTCCTTTTTTTCTTTAAAATTTATTATTATATGTCAAATTCGTCCCAAGGTTCCATTATTGACTGAAATAGAGGACTCTCAGAGTTACAGTTTGTAAGCTTTGATTGGTCACATGTTTCATAATGATTCTAATCTGCTCTCTTCCCATTTTATTCTTTTATTTATATATTTTTGGCTACATTTAAGTAGGCATCAATGTTTTGGAGGAAAAGAGTAATAGCAATAGCTGCAGAATACCCTGATGTTGAACTCACCCACATGTATGTTGACAATGCAGCCATGCAGCTTGTCCGAAATCCAAAACAGGTAATTTTCTGTTATTGGTCAAATTGGGTGAAAATGGGTTTGGTTGAGGCGACCAAATACATCTTTTGTCTGATGGAGTTAAACTTGATAAATTAAATAAAAAAGGAAAATTGGATAAAATAAAAGATTGGGATCAAGATTTTAGAGGATTAGGCAGCTTTTAGTCTAGTTATGATTCTGTATTTAATGTTTAGATTAGTGAAGTTTTTAAGTATAAATCTAAGGAGTCTTGTAATTTTATAACTCTATTGATTAATAAAATGAAAAAGTCATTGTTCAAATTCCTCATAAAATTTCCAAGTTATGATTGAAGTTTCTGACAATTTCCGATATTGTCAACTTTTTTTTATATGAGTTTGACCTGTTATAGAAACATAATCTGGATTGACGAGTCAAAATTACCATTCTCTAGTTTTCGTAATTGTGATTCACATACAAATGGAAATCTAATTCTTTAACTCATGGTATCTTCATCTATTTGCAGTTTGACACAATAGTTACAAACAACATATTTGGTGATATTTTATCAGACGAGGCATCAATGATCACCGGAAGTATTGGGATGCTTCCATCTGCAAGTCTTGGGGAATCAGTATTCTCTTCTAACCATTTTTACCATGGGTTTCATATTTCTTTTAATATCAACTAATGTGAACCACAATCACTACTTCACAGAACCTAGCAATAAATATGAACTTATTAAAGTCAATTTACTTGGAATCTCATATTTTTTATTTATTTCTGTGTAGGGACCTGGACTGTTTGAACCCATTCATGGTTCAGCTCCTGATATTGCTGGACAGGTATTGAACTTTTTAAATTTTGTTATATTTTTTTTATCAATTAATTAAGATGGAAATATTGTTTTATTATGTAGGACAAAGCAAACCCATTAGCAACCATACTCAGTGCTGCAATGCTTTTAAAATATGGTTTGGGTGAAGTGAAAGCAGCTGAGAGGATTGAGTTGGCCGTGCTCGATACGTTGAATAAAGGATTCCGTACGGGTGACATTTACTCGGTTGGAAATGTATGTAGTTTCTTCCTCAAGGGTATTTATGTCATTTTTGAATTAATGGTAAAAAAACTCACCTAAAAACCATATCTTTGAAATGGTTTATGCTTACAATAATCTTGATACCCTGTGCAGAAACTTGTTGGATGCAAGGAGATGGGTGAAGAAGTGTTGAAGTCTGTAGATACAAAGACACATGCATCAGTTTAATAAGTTGGTCCATGTGAATGATTGTTTTCCAAATTGTTCAAACAAAATTGCAATCTTTTAGATATTTTTTTTCTTACCTTAATTTATCAACTATTTTTATCTTTTTTTTTAACAAGCTCTTCAAATTTTTTTAGTTAAAACACTGTATAGACCCATTGTATTACATATTTCTCTTTCTACTTCTCACTCCCTTGCTTGTCTTCGCGATGGTGGCTTAGTGGTAGGGGTGAGAATCTATTATGGAGTTTTAGGGTTTAAAGCCCGGCACCACCCAATTTTCTCTAGGTCACGCGATTTACCACCCTCATGTTGGCCGTGGAACGGGTCGGTGGGGGATGCCTAATAGTGGCGTTCATCAATTTTTTTTTTCTCACTCCCCTGCTTGTTGTGGCATCTGAAAATTATAAATAAAAATAAAATAAAATGTTTTTGCACCGGTTCTCAGATAATTGTTCACATTTCTGAAGCAGTCCAAATCTTTTGAAGTGGTTGCAAGTCTTGGAGTAGTTCTAAATCTTTTGAAGCGGTTTTTGCTAATTTAAAAAACCGGATATCTAATTAATATTTATTGTTAACATGCAAAGATTGTCTTTTGCAAACGTATATACAATAATTGTACGGTATCTTAGTCTTTGACTTTGTGAAAGAGATCTAAAAGGATTATTACTTTATTAGTCTCACAATTTTGTGACAAATCATACTAAATGTTTGTGTTTTTTCATTTTGTTAAAACATCGAAAACTGTTGGTAAATTATATGATGATATGACATGCTTTATATGACACATAAAAAAGAAGAAAAAAAACTTAACTGGTGACACATTGATTTTAAAAAAAATATCAAACAACACCCGTTTCACGTTCGAACAAACTGATTCAAAAAAAAAAAAAAATTAAGAAGGAACAAAAACAAAAGATACAAACTTTGACATTTTATGACCAAATATAATGCGGGTCAAGATGAGTAATTTAAAATTATGTAAATAGAATGGATTTAAATGGATAGTAATTATTAATAATATGATTGATAAAAAAAATAACAAAAAAATATTTAAATAGATTATTGGTCTAGTTATAACTCATTTTGAATTGAACAAAATTGAAGTTATCTAATAACGACTTATTTATACCCAAACTAATTTTGCTTAAAACTCATCCTGACCCGAACCTATTTTGACCCGTTACTCAACCCGACCCAATCTGTCCATTTTGTCAGGCTTAGTTCTAGTGTATAAACGATCAATCGGCTAGTCACATACACATGGTGCAAGTGTTACGAAATTTGGTTAATGTGTAGGCAAAGTAACAATTTCCTTCAAGCACACGTCTGGAAGAATTCTGAATGCCTAGCTTGGAAACAGAATGGTTAAGTGCATTGTGAATCAAAGCGTGACCAGCAACTCTACATGTATCGACATAGCGGATTCGAATAGTCGTAATCGCGACCGCCTCCCCTGTTTTTTCATGTAATAGTGTATATTTTCCGATACGTAGTGTATAATTTTATAAAAACTTTTATTTCGCCCCCCTGGAAAAAAAAATTTTATTTCGCCCTCCTAAAGTTTCGGTCAAGCTCAGCCACTGATAATTGTTTTTCTAAGGAAAAAAAACAAACAAGGACAATGAGAATGATTCAAATATGAAGAAAAAGAAAAGACGCACAGACCCTACAGCATTATAACATTACGCCAACCCCACTTTGGTCTTACTTTTTCCTTAACATTACTACATATTTAACATGATTTAAAAACATATTCAAACTAAAAGCTGTAACAATACCTGTATATTCATAAATAGTGGCTTCCTCGTGTAACCAGTGGCTTTCTCGTGTGCTACAACGGGTATTTCTCTATGATTCCGTATATCACAACACATATATGTTTTATTATTCTAACGTAAAGCCTTAAAGGGTTGTTGTTGTTGTAGATGTGTCTGCTTGACTGATATGAGTATTCAATCATGATAGCACTAACAATAAAGTAAAGATTAAGGAATAAGAACCCAAACATAAGCAAACGTTGTTAAATTATTAAACCAAACTATAAAAAAAACTTTACGTTTTATAATTATTATCATTATTCGAATAATATTATTTAACTATTTAGGAATATTTAATTATGAATATTATTTAGTGATTAGTATTATTTAAATACTATTATTAGGTAAATATTAAAAGTAAATCCAAACAGTTTGTTAAGTGATAACTATTAAAATGATATAAACGATGCAAATACTCGACGTAGGTTTGTGAATAATACGCAAAATTTTTGTAACTATTTGGTTTTGAAATTTATATAAGCGTTCTTATGGTAATTCAGAAACTAATATAACTATGACTATGATTTAATAACATAAAAACGTGTTAAAAACTTGTGAATTCAAAAAAATGCGAGTAAAGTGAGAACGTGATTTAAAAATAAGACTTTGAAGTTTAGGGTTCAAAGTAAAACTATGAAATTAGATATGTTTTTTTGACTTAAGACTTTCATTTTTTTTTTCATAGGTTTAATAAAGGAATTTGTCTAAATTAACCATCATTTACAACGGTTCCTTCATGTTTTTGTAGCGGTATTCAAACACATGAATATTTTTTTTGAACGGCTTCAGGCTGGACAACCGATTTAAGCCCAAACGGGCACACATTCAAGGACATGCCTAGTCGTCGCCCCTTCACCCACCAGATAAGTGAGAACCAGATAAATCCGTAAACCCTCTCCCCTGCTCAAGTTTGAACCCCTGACCTCAATGAGGTGCAGCTTCTACACTTCATTGCTACCGCTAGGCTAGAAGCCATTTGGTAACACATGAATATTTAATTAATTTTTTAACACATGATTATTTAATTAATTTTTTTGAACGACAATTTGGATCACTGACGGATCATAGACCCACCCGATCATATGCACCCGATCATATCCGCACCCGATCATATCCACACCCAATAGGAGGAAACCCACCATAGATGAGAGAAACCCCCTAGCCCAGCATGGAACCCCCATTTTGTTCATGTCAGGACTTGAACCCGTTACCTCTCCAATATTGAAATCACAGGGTACCTTCCTCAACGGCTTGAACTAAGGATCATTGGTGATTATTTAATTAATTGATTATTTAATTAATTGTATTTTGTAAATGATGTCAGTAAATGAGAACCCATATGTGGATTTTTACTATTTATGTGGAGTAAATGTGGACTCTACGATTTTATAGAAAGTGGGTGGCATCATATTTGCTTTTGAATATTTTCTTGCGCCGAAAAAGGTTTATGTGGCTTCCTGTTTTTTTTGCTATTTCGGCTTTCCTGTCTTTTTTGCTATTTTCTTATTATTGAAGTAATGATCAATTTTTTAAAATCGGACCGGGCATCGAACCTGTCTTTTTCCAGGTCAGCGGTCGGAACTGTTTTATCAAATTTAAGAATCAGATGATGTTATAAATATTATATCAATAATACAAAATATAAAATATATTTAATAAATCGGTTCGATCGCCCGATTCTTTAAATATTGGTTTTGAGCACATAACCGGTCTGCTTTTGATGCCGAATCCCTATCTGAACGGCGGGTCTTGGTTAGAAAACATTGGTAATGATAACCATGGATAATTAGATGTTGTACTTAAGTTAGTCTTCCACTAATTTATATTGTTTGAAAAGCAAGTTATGGCAATAAATTATTTTCTTTGGTGCATAGATATTATAAGTTTCATTTTGTATAATTAGTATTTTTACCAAACAATGCACATAGCACTAGCTTTTCATGTCACCGTTGATATTTGTACCATGATTTATTTTGATGAAGCTAAGTTGTTAGAAAGTAACATCATAAAATCTAGGGTAAATTGCCGTGATGGTATATGTGGTTTGTTAGTATTTCACTCTTGGTTAATATGTTTCATAATTATTTATATGGTTTTAAACTTTAAACATTTGTAACCAAAACTTAGTTACATTTGCATATTTTCAGGTTAACCCAATATAGTAAAGCATAAACTATATTAAAGCAGATTATGTTTATTCAATAATAGTGAAGAACAACAACTAAGAAATTATAGCTCATTAAAGCATACGAAATAATTATATATTAGAAATCTTACATTAATAAATAAAACAACTAATGCATGGAAGAATAAATAGTCAAATAAAACAACTAATGCATGGGAGAATAAATGGTTAAATAAAACAAACATATCAAAAGTATTTACAGAAAAAATCATTTAAATAATCAATTTCAAAGTTACATCATAAGTTCTTATTCGCATAAAATCTATGAAAAGAACACAGTTTTCATTGTTTACTTTCAATTATGTCCTTTTGCTATAAAGTTTGTGGCTTTTGTAATCAAATTTGTGTTCCTTGTAATCAGATTTATACCCTTATTTTGTTTCAAAATTATTTAAAAATAATAATATGGTTTAACATTTGATCGTGAGTACTTACGGAGGCCCTATACCCCTTACCCAACCCTTGCCTCCGCTTCTGAAAGTAAGCAGAAAGTAAGTACGCCAATCAACAAACTCATGATTGTAAAATTCTAATGAAACCTTGAAGCCATGCCATCCTTTCCTTTATAAATATTTCGTTTTTTATTTTTTATTTTTTACTTTTGATGACTTGCAAAAAGATTTATTAAGTTCAAAATGTGAAACCATACCGCATTAACGCTAGTAGTAGTTCAATTTGGTTTGCTTGGATAATTAATGTTATTATTGAAAAAACTTTGAAATATTTATTCTGTAAGCTAGGCTAGTACCCCGTGTATTACACTGGGATAAATAAAAAATATAATAAATAATTATCATTAAAAATTTAAACAATATAAGACAATTTTTTAATATAAAATAATTATATTATTTTTTTAAACACTATAGTTTTTTCAAATTTTATTTCTTATTTTTTTTTAATTTTCTTTTTGAAAGTTCAATATTTTATAATAATTTGTTTT
This sequence comes from Mikania micrantha, assembly GCA_009363875.1. Lineage (NCBI taxonomy): Eukaryota > Viridiplantae > Streptophyta > Magnoliopsida > Asterales > Asteraceae > Mikania > Mikania micrantha. The sequence goes on along the minus strand of CM018696.1, from coordinate 62,272,027 downwards.
TTTTAAAGTGTGTTTTTGGATATTAATATAACTTTAATGTATTAAAAAATCATTTTTTTTCTTAATTCAAAACATGTATTTAATAAGAGAGAGAGAAGGGAAAAACAAAATTGAAGTGGTCTAGTAACATGACAAGTGTTTCTAAAAACCTTTATCTATTAGAATAGATAGATGTAGCTAATCGGATTGTGTATAACCTGAATGCAAAACACAATATCGAATATATATCACACAATGACCTTAACATAAAACACAATAATAAAAAATTATAATCTTCTAAAAATTAAGAAAATATGCGTTTATCAAAATTATAAGATCCCGAAAAACATAATAATAAAATAACATAATTCTAATATGTAAAACATAAAAATTAAATAACAATAACTTTTTAATGCATAAAAATGACAAAAAAAATAAAATGAGTTAAAACATAAAGCACAATATCCTGACACATTAAACACAATGATCAAAAAAAAATTTTTAAAAAAATAAAGAAATGACACGTGTCAAACCTACAATCATTCTTACACTTCTTACAAATATAATACTTTGACTAGAAACTAAACATTTATATATATATATATATATATATATATATATATATTATAAAGTGTTGAATTAGCTTAATAATGATATATAAAGAGGATTAGGTAAATAAAGAATATGTCAAAAAGGTGAAGGGGTTGTTTGGACTTTGGAATTTGGACCATCAAGGAAAAAGAAAACAAAGAAATTGGCAAATTGCCAAATTGGCATGTGTTAATTGCATCAAGAAAAAAAGCCCAAAACGTTCCAAACATGTGGGGTTTTTCACTCAATGATATGTTTTTTGTTCTTGAATGTAACACTTATAATACGTCACAAATGCTTGAGAATCTCAACTCTAATAACCGATAACCTTACCCATAATAGGTAAACCCAAACCGATTTTAATCGATAACCAATACAACTGATAGTTATGGTTATGAAACTTTTGTTAACCTTACCAATCGGTTATGATAACCGTTTTGAAGCTTTTGTGAATCGATATAACCAAAACCGAACCAAAGATTAGTTACATTTGCATATTTTTAGGTTACTTAAAAGTTGAATTAGTTATAACTACTTAATTTGTTCATTACATCAATTACAAGACTAGGAAATTTTATTGTTTAAACCCAATGTAGTAAAGCATAAACTATATTAAATTAAAGTAGATTATGTTTATACAATAATAACGAACAACAACAACTAGGTAATAATAGCTCATAAAATCATATGAAACAATTATGTATGAGGAATCTTACATTAATAAATAAAACAAGTAATGCATGGAATAATAAATGGTCAAATAAAATTTGCAAAGGCAAAGCGACTCATAAATTTACGCCTCTTATGAACATAAATCTTTGAAAAATTCACTTCAATTGTCAAAAAGTGTGCCGTTGATAATTGTAAAAGATACCTAAAACCAAAGTTTATCACAAAAAAATTCTAGAACAACAATCAAACGGTTAACCGACCCATAATTAACTCAAAAACTGATACCGATACTAATTAATCAAAAACCAAACGACTAAAGTTTTTAATAGCTGAAAATTCGGTTTTGGTTAAGGTTAGATCTTAAAACCGAAACAAACCGAACCATACACACTCTAACAAGAGATGTTCAATTTGATAACCTAGTGAAAAATTGATAAACAATGTAAACAATGTAGAAACTAGAAAGGATGTAACGATTGGGACAGTTTGCTAGTGGTCAAATTTGAAACGTTTTTTTTTTAAGCATACGAAATTTTAAGACATAAATAATGATTGGACTATTAAATATTTTCGAAGCTTTCGAGCATTTGGAAGGGTGGAATTGATTTTTAAAGAAAATGACCATTTTAGTTAAATTGGCATATAATAGAATTTGATAAATTGAATAACTAAGAATATAAAGAAGCTAATTTGGTTCATATCATAAGATATGGTATTGTTTATGGCATGTTGCATGTGATAGTCAATGGTTATCTTTTAGTCATCGTATGCTTTTTTGTCGTAAAAGAGTCGAAATTTTCGAAGTGTTTATTTTGTCGCAAATTTCACAATTTGTGTCAGAATTTTGCTGGAATCATATTTCCGATCAATATATTTCCAACATCCACTTTTTATCAAAATTGGATAAAAAATTAAATACTATGACAAATTCCCAATGCAAATTTGCGTCACAAATCTAGTTTTTTTCTTGTCTTGTTTTTTTTATCACTTCTAGTTATACTTATCATTGTATGGAACAAAACTTATAATGGGTTTTATAAGTTAGTAATTGATTTGTGTGAGTTTGTTCGTTGCTTAGTATCAATTGTTTACAAAATATTTAAAATTGATTGCTGTCAAACTTATTAGTTTTCAGATTGATTACTATTAATTGGTTATGTTTGTATGTTACTGTCAATTGGAGGTTGTTGATCTTTAAATTCATCACCATATGTGTCTTTATAATGTAATTATATGTAAGAACTTTAATTTGATTATTTCATTTTTTTTAAAAATTTTATTTTCATCCAAAAATTGATATATGTGGGTTTCTTGTGTAATGTTTAGATTTTATTCTGGTCTCTATGTTTGAAGTATAAAATAAGTTAAAGAATAAATGAAATCAATTGATGTTTCCTTTTTATTCATGATTTGGATCATCAAGGCTTTTTTTTTTAAACACTCTACAATATAATATTTTTTAAATTGTTGATCACAAAAGCGCAAATGTATAATTAAATAATGTTTAGTACTTTTGTTAATATTTGTTTACCACAAATCAACAATGTGCATTATAAAGAATTTGTTTCAATCTTCTTGAAAAAAGCTACATATCTCTTTGACAAATGCAACATAGTTTGAAAGATGTTTGATATATGTGAGATAAAACAAAGAGATTTTGTGGAATTATTTAGTTTGTTAATTGAATAATCAGTGGTTTTGGATTGCTAATTGGATAATATTTTTACATTTTAATTCTTGATTTTGATTAATGTTATTTACTTTAATTAATGGGAGTAAAGCAAAATTCTTTTATTATTATTGGTGGATTTAATCTGTGAATTTATAGCCAGACCAGGAACCACCACTAAAACCGGTTGGCTATATGTCTCTAAACCGCTCTTAGTTGAACATGAATACATGATAGTGGTTTGATAGTTCTTAAATTCGTTCTGACCCGCGAAACAGTAAAACACCAAATTCAATGTCCGGTCCGACTATAAAAATATTAGATATAATGTAAAGAGTAGGTTGCAATTTGATTAATTCCTTACTTTTTTCAATAGGTAGACAAGCTCATAATTTTTTTTAACAACCGTAAGAACCTACTTATGTGGTAAACCTCAGACCTCCTAACATCCGACTAATCGAGATAAACTGGTAAAGCTCGGCAGCAAACAATCGGTTCAGTGGCCTTCAAGAAAAGAAACCTGAAGTAAGAATTGAACTTATAAGGGTATGTGTTATGAGGTGTGGTGGGGGCGTGAGAGAGGCCGGTCACGCCCCAGTGGCGCCCTCCCCCAACTACACCTAGGCGGCTAGGCGTGATGGGGGCATGAAGAATGGAGGCGTGAGCCTCTTCACGGGGCGACGACCGTTGGAGCTAAGAAAAAAATAAAATAAAAAACGGTAATATTACCGTTTGGTTTAAAAAAATATATATACCTTATATAAACTCATTCAACACAATCAAAAACACTTACATACTCTCTTAATCTCTCAAAAACTCTTTAAAAATTACAACTCTCATATCTTCAAAAACATCTACACACTATGGATCCAAACAACCCAAACAACCCGTTTTTTAACCCATTTATGAATTGTTATCGTCCTCAAGTCGATACAAACAAACGCAACAACCCGAACCAATTTCTAACGTTTTCAAATTGGTACCCACAGCAACCTTTTTTAACCAAAACTCACTCGCTTTTGACAACGTTTTTGAAATCCAACCGGGACCCGACGCTGACATGGTTCCGGAAACACAACCCGACCCACCCGACCCCCAACCGGCTACATCGCGTCGCAGGCATATACGAAAGGAAGTGCCCGAAAAAACAACAAAACCGACCATCACACGATGGTCAGAAGTTGAGGAGGTGGCACTAGCTCGTGCCTACATTGATGTTTTCGAAGATCCGTTTGTTGGTAAAACCAAACGAGCACGGAATTTTGGAAACGCGTTAGAGCCCGGTTTTTTTGGCAATGGGTCGTGACTCCTATCAGACGTAAAGTCGCGAAATTTAACGGAGTATGGATTAAACACCACAACAACCGAAAAAGTGGTGAGAATGACGAAACGATCATGAACGAGGCGTTGATGACCTATGCTAAAGAAAACGGGTCATTTTCTCATATTGCGGCGTGACAGGTTATGAGAAAATCAACAAAATAACATCTCGTCCCAAGGTTACAAACTTCGAAACGGACAAAGATGTCATCGTCTGGAAAGTACACGATCACTCAATCCGACTCCACTGGTCGATGTTACGTTAACTTAAACGAGTCGGATGAGGAAGTCGAGATTGACATGCCCCCACCAGCCTCGTCTTCAACCGATTACAAAGACACGTTGGAGACCATCTCCGAGTCGTTACAAAAATTTGTCGACTTACAGGGACAAAAACAATACAACAATGATTTGAAATTGTTATGGACTCCAACCGATCACTTAACTGGTCGCGCTGGTGAAATGGCCGAGAAGACGAAGGAACGGATTATGAAGCGATATAATATGGATTAATATTTTTATGGATTTTTTTATGTAATTTTTTTATTACGTAATTTTTTTTAGTTTTATTTTGTGATTTTATAATTTTTTTTAATAATATTATGTCTTTTTTTAATATAATTTTTAATTAAAAAATTAAAAATCAAATAATAAATTATTGAATAAAGGTGGTGATGACGTGAAGTGATAGAGAAGTGAAGAGGGCTTGATGATAACATGTAGCCTAAGCTTATAATCTACAATTTGCAATCAGGAAAAGAAGTTATAAACGTATTCTTTTAGCATACGAATATACTATTTTTGCTCATATGCTGTCGATTTATGTTGCCAATAAACATTGTGTGATATGGGTAAGAGGTTATTAAGTGTTAAAGTTAAACCAATCTTTAAATGTCATAACTGCATAATTTTTATGAGAAACAATTTTACAAGATATATTATGTTCAAATACAAGCCGAGACATATTCGTGGAGGTAAGATCAACTAATTTACTCATTATGCATTTCAAGCCGTTCAAAAAATTTGTTAAAACAAATTTAAAAGTACACTAATAAATATGAGGGTTTGATCTACTAAAAAAAGATTTTTACATAAGAAGGGTAAATATACAGTACAAAAACAAAATACATTACAAAAAAAAAACAAAATCCACTACAAAAAATCTATCACAAAAAAATTTAGTATAAAAATCAAATAAACTAGTACAAATAATTAAAATCTAGTAAAAAAACAAAAATGTAGTACAAAAACAAAAATAAAGTACTAAAACACACAAAAATTCCAGTACAACAAAGAATCTAGTACAAATAAATAAAAATATAGTACAAAAAATAAGATGTTATATCTAAATTATCATGCTGCATGTCAAAAATCTATTAGTTTTAATATTCTTAGGCAAAAATCCCTTATTGTTTATAATTTCCTTAAAAATATGATTATTAAAAAGGTTAAATTTGTTTCATGTGAGATAAAAATAAGAGTTTACAATATTACTTTTGAAGAAAAGTCTCGAAGTTTTAGTTCTCATGGGTTCTTTGAGAGCACATGTTGGTCAATGTAATCATGTTAAATGTGTTAGCAAATTGGTTTGAATATAAAGCAAGAAGAGGAAAATTTCTCAATATAGACGCTAAATCCACATGCCCTATTGACTAGTTTTATATATTTAACAAATGGTCCCAATTTCTTTTTTAATATACAAAAACCTTGTGGAAGACTTTAATTGGGTTTACATGTAGTCAACTTAGCTTGTGATACTCAAATCCAAAACTTTTCATATATTAATGGTTTTACTACACTTAATCACTTATATTATAGAATTACAAATCATAGCAACTTGTGTGCATAAAAGATTTAAAAGGAAGGTTGACATGGAATGGTAGTGTCTTTGTTGTAATTTTATTTAAGAGACAATATCTTTGCTAAATATAATAACACATATAGGGGAAAGATCAAATAGAACATTCATATTGCCGAATAAGTCTCAAAATGATTTTTAAAACCCTCGACATCGGCTCAAACGAACTCCGATTGAACTCACTCTGACGTTGTTGGAACCGTAACGTCAAACTATACAATATTAACTTTTAAGTTTTATCTTTAACGTTTAGCTATAAAATTTTGGTTTCATGCCTTGGTTTTTGATTTTTAGTTTTATCTTTGGGCCAAAATGTTTGGTATTAAAGTTTAGGTTTTAGTATTATGGTTTGGGGTTTAACTTTTTAGGTTTAGATTTCGACAAGCTGTTTCCAATGACACGTAAATGAGTTCGTTCAGAGTTTGTTTGGGTTGGTTTTCAAGTTTTTAAAAACCATTTTTAGCCTTCTTAGTTCTTAGGCAAAATAGATTTTTTTAAGAAGGCCTTCCCCTATATTTATATTTGTTAAATAGGCTAGTCTTACATTAACTAAAGTTTACTATAGTTGATAGATAAAAACTAACCTAATCATATTAATCTCTTCACATAAATCCGCATAGTATTTAACTTGTGTATTTCTTTTTTTCTTAATTAATGGACGTTATCATTGTTATTGTTATAGGGTTGTAAACGAATCAAACGTTCAGGAACAGTTTGGTTCGAGAAGTTTGTTTAACAAAGAACGAACATGAACATGAAATTTCATTCGTTTAGTTAAATGAATGAACATAAACATATGTCAAGTTCATTCATTTGTTTTCATGAACATCGGCAATATTTTCGTTTATGTTCGTTTATTATGTTTATCCATTTAATGTGTTATAGTGATGTTTGAAAAAAATTAAAAATTTGGATTGATGTTGACGAAGTTATATGGGTTATTGATTTTAAAGCGTGTTGTTATTTGAAAAATACCATATATATGTATGCATGTATGTGTGTGTGTGTGTATAGGATCAGGATCCTATAATAACATATTTTAATTACAGAAACTCGATTAACTCTGATACGATCAACCTAAATCTTTTGTTTTGTTTTCATTATCTTTACTATACAAGTACAAGACTATGTTCTTTTATGTGTTTGTGCAAATTCATCACTGTTTATGATCTTACGTATGTGTAAGTTGTTGTAACAACAAATAAATATTTATAGCGTAACACAAACTAACACGTGCTCTAAATCCCAAACGATGATGAGTCTGAACAAACACATAAAACAACATAGTTTTGTACATGAATACCAAATGTCATGAAAAAATCAAAGATTCCGTAATCAAAGATATTGTGGTTTACAAAAAATCGTATGCTTTACACAAAACCGAAATTAAATTTTACTAAAATCTGATACTTATTTGAGGAATTATGGTTTAAACAAACCGACCCCAAAATTGAATTAAATTTTTTCTTTTTTTTATATCACAAACCTTTTTCTAACACACTCGTTAAAAATAAATGATTATAACTATCATTTATAAAACTCGTACTTAAAAGAAAATAAACTGATTCGAATATGTTCGTTAAATAAACGTTAACAAAATGGTTTATAAAACTTTTGGTTTACACAAAAACAAATTGAATTATATAAAACCAAATTTTGTTAACAATTATCAAAACAAAAAATAATTAGTTATGGTTTACAAAAAAACAAAACAAAATGTTTAAATTTTCCTTTTAATAAGAAAACAATACTTGTTTATCAAAACCAAAACAAAATGTTTTCGTTTTCTTATTAATAAAAAAAATACTTGTTTTACAAAAACAAAATTTAAAAACACATTTTAAATTTCTTAATAAACAAATATTTGTACGAAACTGAGAGGCCCCGAACTCCAGGAGTCCCCTCGGTTGGCAAAACATCAAACACATAATTCTTAAACCACACATATCTTATCACAGCAACGAAATTTAAAGTAATAACATAATATAAATGTTTAATTACTAAACCACATTAACATATAGTCATTATTTCTATAAAACTATAACATTGCGAAACTATGCTAGGGTAGTCTTCAATGTATGCCACAAGTCATCTTGCTATCCCTTCGAAACTATTCAACTTGATACGCATGTAAAACAGGTAAGCTATATGCTGGTGAGTTCTAAGTTAAATTTTCAAATAAATCTTTATTCATTCATATCATCACATAACATAACATAATTTAAATACATAACATACATGTCATCATAACATTAATCATATTGTGAAGAAAACTTTATCTTTAACTACTTACCTGAAGTCAACAGGCTTGTGCTAGCGCAAGACACCTCAACTGACGACCCGAAGTCGACATGCTTGTATAAATACAAGACACCTCAACTGCCAACCCGAAGTTGACAGGCTCATGCATGCATAAGACTTCCTCAACCGGCGACACACAGTCGACATGCTTGTGTAACCACAAGACTCTTTCACTATCAACCCGTAGTTGACAACTCATGCCGGTACAAGACTTCTTTACATAACAATCATTCACATAACATCACTTAACATATATCATTCATATCCATAACATCATTCATTCATATATAACATGGTTTAAATCATTTAGACAATCATAAACATAAACAGTTCTCTGCACCGCAGTGCTCAACTTTTGCCCAACCGCAGCCGGGACTTCAAAACAACATTTTCTACCCGACCTCGGCTGAGACTTTAAAAAACATTTATTTCTCAACCACAGTTGAGACTTAAAACATTCTTTACACCTCAGCTGAGACTTTTAAGATCATTTTCACGAAATAATTTCATAACATGCATAACAGCCCAAAATGATAAAACATTTAAAATAGGGCTACGAAGAACTCACCTTAACCCAAAGCTTGATTCACAATAAATTCCAAACTAGCCTCGGCTTTTGGAATTGTTAAAAACCTGTATTACATTATCGTTTTAACATATACTTCAAGCATTCTTATATAGAATTAACAGGGCTAGTGGTTAAATTAAACTATGTCCTTACACGCATGACTTATTCTAACCATTCACACCCATGCTTGACATTCATACTTACCTTATTCTCCTTCTCATAATACCCATTTACTTTCTTTCAATCATACCAACGTTCTTGGTAATTCACATCAACCCTTATACCCATTCATATTATCCATATTTGCATAAAACATTAGATGAACTTTACTTGCTTTCTTAACTCTAACCATACCCAAAACCCTTTGATTATATAAATGTTCACACATATTTTATGATCGCGTAGTATATGATCATACCACACTCGTGGCTATACACGCACACCATACAACTCATTAATCCATTCACATGCGTTAAGATTCTCTTAACAAATTTCATACATATTAAGAGGATCTTGATCATGACAACAAACCCGCATGTTCGTTCTTGTTTAGTGTTCTTAATCAACAGTATTAACCACTAAATAACATTCCAATATTAGATCTAATCCATTTATTATCAAACTAGTAGGAGAAATCGAATCAATACCTGTTCAGACGGATTTTCGATCGAAAACTGATGATCCGATGTTGTAGAAACTATCCCCAGCTCGCTTATGATGTTTCTATGGCTTGAGATCAAGGTTTTAAGGGTGTAAAATCAATCAGATCGTGGTTTGGTGTTTGGAGCTCGAAGAAGAATAAAAGATAACTTCTATCATGAAATTTTGATGATTCTACCAACTTATAGTCGGTGTCCCTTCGTCGCGTACCTCCAAGAAGCCAAAAAGAGGCTTGACGTACCGCGAAGAAATCCGGAAGGTCTAAATATTTTGGACTCTTCGTGTACCGCCAATAGTGCCTAAAATTCTCTTGGCTAACCACGAAGTATCCCGGAACTCAATATTAACCTAATTTTCTTCCTTTTTTACGATTCCGGACGATACGAACTCAAACGTTTTACAAAATTTTCGGTTGTTACAGAAACTAAATAATTAATATTTATGTTCAGTAATCCAATGAATTTTAGAAACATAAACTTATGAACGGTGATTTTAAAATATGTTTTAAGCGTGTAGGAACACCGTTTACAAAATAAACAAATACTTTTATTATTCAATTACTCGAATTAAAATTCAGAGAAATAAAAAATCTAAAATAAAGTACTTCAAGAAATATAAAATTGCTAAATTTAAATTACAAAAAATAAGTATAAAACAAGATGAAATGAATTTAAATAAGTTTGATATGATGGCTGAGGAATCCTATTCAACAGAGGTCCCTTAAAACAGATTCCAGACCACCCAGGGTGAACCCGACTTTTTCCTACGGTACAACAACCGAAGCAGTATGTAGTTATGTACTGCCGAAGGTAATCGAAAACCTGAAAACATTACCCGAAACAAAAGTGCAACACGAGGAATCGATCGTTGTAGGTTGCTGAGAACTCAACAAAGTATATTTTTTTGTTGAGAGCCTTTAAAACTTGTGTGTGTATGTCTCAAATGGTGTAGAGATCTGAAAAACTGGCAACCAAAACAAGAGACTAAATGTCTCTATTTATACATGTAGTCATGGCATTTCAAATGTTGTCATCATGCCCATTAACAAGCCGATTCATGGCTTAATAACTAACAAATTCATTACAATTGAATTGGTAGATGAAAAGTCTTCCATTTTTTTTCTTTTTCTTTTAACACTTTACATAACACAATTCGATGATCGATATCTCATTCATCTTAGCTCAGTTTTGGTCCACGTCATAGAACAAAACGTAATCTACATTAATTATATTCATAACATATACGAATAATAATACTAAAACATATTTATTATTAAAAATTCTAACAATATACAACAGAATGTTAACATAAAAAAATATTAATAACACTTTTTTAACATAAAGAATGAAAACGCAACAAATATGCATGACATTTTTTGTAATTTACTTTATAGTAACATGTTTTTAATAATTAATACCTTTTACAGAAAATACTGAATTTATATAACCAATTTACCCAAAATCAGAAAGACAATTACCACAGTTTTCTAACAAGTTGATCCATTCGGTTCAACTTTCTTTTTCCTTCTATAGTTCTATTTATAACCCACGACAAAGATTTAACAACCCTGTTTTTTTGTTTTTATTTTATTATTATTATTATTATGAGGTCAAATCAAGAAATAAAGACCACAGCTTCAACAACTTCTTTTTATCTTCATTTGAACCCGTCCACTCGTCTAGCCATTGAATATATATGCTCAACTATAGTAAACGAGTTGCTTATTGATAATTATAGATTATTTTAATTGCATAGCTGATCAATTAATTAATGTTATATATGCTTTTAAGCTATTTTTTGATTAATGTTATATGTTTTTAAGCTATTTGTTGATGTTAGTGATGTTAAGTATAAAGTGCAGTGACATGATTGTCACATAAACTCAAGTAACAATTGTTGGAATTGAATTTTTCTGGATTAATTTGTTTCTGTCATTTTGAATAAATTGTAAAGGGTTTTTTATGGATTGATTCGGATTGTTTTGGATGAACGGACAACAATTTTAACCGAACTGATTCAGGTTGAAGCATAAGTTGTTTAAGTTCATGATGATTGAAAATTATAGTTAGAAAGGAGTTAAAATTGATAAAAAGAAAATTAAAGAGAAGAAGATGATAAATGAACAAAAGATAAAAGGTATTTATAAGGTTTTAAATAATATTTTCGTAGTTTTTTTTTGGCGTAATTTTGTAGAAGCATAACCAAGTTTTAGTTTTGTTTTGATCAAGTCACTCAAATTTTTTTTGTTCCAATTTGATAACTTAAATTTATTTTTATGTTTCAATATTAGATATATGGCTTATATTACTTGTAACCATAATTTTTCTTTTTTTTATTTTTATTGCATGATGCCATGAAAATAACATGGACTTTGAAAAAAAATCTCAAATATTTTAAAAAATTGCAAAAATTTTTTAAAAAATTAAAAAATTTGTGAAATTTATAAAAAACCGTAAAAATATTTAGTTGACTAAAAAAACAAAACAACCAAATGAATTTTAAAATGTTTTTAAAACTTTTAAAAGGATCCTAAATTCATTTAAAAATTCACTTATAAAGCTTAAACATGTCAAAATTACCTGTTTAACATTTTCTTTTTTTTTTTTAAATAGTAACTTCTCACTTTTTAACAATTATATCTTTAAAACAATCAGCATAAAATTATTATCCTTTATCATGACCTTCCTCACACTAGAATACGTGTTTCTTTCACTACGAACTGTAACATCACCATTCGCACTCCTATTCACACAATATCACACATGATGTAAGTGTACATTCAAATGTTGTTTTCCCACTCTACTTTGAGTGAACGATTTTAATTTTGTTATAGCATTATACTATAGATGAATTCATATATATGTTCATAACATAACATAGTATATCTATTCAAACTTTAAGGTGTGAAAGAAACATCTTTTTATGTCATAAAATAATAATATAAAAATAAATACCACTTGTAAGTGTTATATTTATTTATATAAATTTAGGGATCCTACAATCATGAATGCTTCATCTATAAATACCTGCAAAAATCCCCCCAATTTCATGCTTGAAAGCTCGATTTAAAATACGTATAAATTCAAACTGAAACCAACGATCATGCCTTGTGTCCAGATCTCCACCAATGTCTGCCTCGACGGAATTGACACCGATTCCATCTTCTCCGAAGCCACCAAAGCCGTCGCCCAAATCATCGGACGCCCCGAGCAAGTAATTCATCTCTTTTTGATCTTTGTCTCATTTCTACTTTCGAAATTATGGATTGATTTTGGTTTGAATGTGTGATTCTTACTTGTATGTATTCAATTTCCTGAAAATTTGGAGCAAAAGTTCCTATCGAAGTTGCTTAATTTCGACATGAAGTTGATTGACTGTAGAAATTTGCTGTTGATTATGTGCAACGCAATCAACCAGTTCTTCGTTTTTGATTAACTATTTAGCGAATGATTGGTAGACAATATTGTTGGGAAAATGTGGGAAATTTACCTGGAAATCTTTTCAGAAATGGAATTTTGTTGATAATGGGTGGTTGGATTTAGTAATTTTAGATACAGAGTTGTCTCTAGATTTTATAAACCTAAATCATTTGCACACCATGATAAAATTTTGATGGATAAGTGGTAAATTGGATTTTGAATTGACTTTTGGATTATCTAAACCTAAAATCATTTGCACTCCATGTTGAAGTTTTCTTGTGTGAGATTTTAGTTTGACCTTTATATTTTGTATTCCTAAAATTATTTGCATACCATAACCATGATGAAATTTTGTTGGATAATGAGAAATTTAGAGCTTGACTTTGACCTTTAGATCATCTAAACCGAAAATCATTAGCACACCTTAATGAAATTTTTGTTGTATAATGTTTTGACTTTGACCCTGACCCTTGTATTGTCTGAACCTAATTGATTTGCACACCATGATGAAATAAAAGTACTATTTTAGCAAAATAAATTGAAATTTATTTGAAAAAATCGGAAAAGAATAACGAAAAGTAATAAAACTATCTCATAATTTATACCAGAAGAATTGGTGTCTCCTCTAAAATGGTAAAGCATGATTCAAGTGGACTTTTATTCATATTGGAGTTGATCATTGCCATTTGTAGGTAGCCCAAGTGCTTGAATTCATAAATGGCTCATGTTGGCATATTGCATTTATGTTCTTGTTTAAATTATTAAAAGGTAGACAGTTTAAACATGTAAAGTAAGATGTTTACATGCATCATCCACTTAGACCCTTCGGTTTGCCCCGTGGTTGAGGAAAAAAGGAGCGTGGTTGGGCGTTGAACACCGCCCCCTTGGGGCGTTTTTGGGTTGGGCATGGTCGCGGTAACGGCACATTCGAACGTTGGAGATTGAGGAAAAAAAGGGCGTTGCTTTCATAATGCCAACCACTTGGCATTTTCACCACAAGTGGTTGAGTGGATGGTTGTGGTGGATGCCTACGTGGCGCCTAGGTGAAGTGTTCACAACCAAGGGGCATACCCCATGGTCTTATAAGCAGTGTTTTAAACACCATATCAGTTGCCAATAAGGTTTTCGACACATGACATGTAATCAGATAGGTGAAAATCATGACCTAGACATTAAGCAGGGCCTACCTTTTGATATTATCCAGATAGTTTGCCTAATTTGACTAATCTGATTAGAACAAAATTTGCCAAAAAAAGTGTACCCACAAGTTTGAAAATGAAACATCTGTCAATTCTTTGGATGCTATCAACATGTTAATCCAAATTTGACCATTATTTTGGGAACAGTTTCTTATATCAACAATGTTGGATTTTGTTTTCTTTATTTTGCAGTTTGTGATGGTGATATTGAAGGGTTCAGTGGCTATATCATTTGAGAGGAACAAAGAACCTGCAGCATTTGCAGAAATAATAGCCATGGGAGGCATTACTTCTGAAGTGAAGAAGAAATTGATATACCAGTTGGGGACAATTTTACTAGAAAAATTGTCTATTCCAAGAACAAGATTCTTTGTAAAGGTTTATGATACAACCATGGCCACTAAATATGCTAGACTCTAGAGCCTTTTTATGGTTTGAAATAGTCTATGTAATATACCTATAAAATATCAATGCACACAACCTTGGATTTGACCCTGCAAATGTTTGAATTTGTTTCAAAAAAGTTGTACTTATCTTTATTAGATGTGAAATATAAATTCCAATTTGGATATATGGTTTTAAGGGGCAAAAAGGGTATAAATTGAAGCTTGGTTTGGTACATAATGTCAAGAAAAAAAAAAAAAAAGCATGTGTGTCACGTTCTATGTAACTTAACTTGCTTGGCCTTTGGTGAGGACCACTTGTAGGTCATTTACTCATTTGATGTAACTAAACTTGTTTGGCCTTTGATGAGGACCACTTGTAGGTCATTTACTCATGTATTCCGTATTTCCATTAAAGCGGTTAAGTCTGGTTTTGATCGTTCTTTTATAGGTTTAGTTTTAAACGGTACACTTGGCCATCTATAACCACTTGTAGGTCATGTTCTTCCTCTAATCGTTCCGTGTGATGGGTTCATTTTTAAAACCTTAGATTGGAACACAATTATTGAATGTAGAGTTGTTATATGATACACTCAATTTTACTTATGTTTTACGAATTATATAATGACTAATGGCCACGTTTTTTAAAGGGTAAAGTTTCTTTTTGACAATAGTGTAAGCAAATGGTAATAATTTATTCAAATCTAGAAGTAATTAACTACTTGCAATTTGAATCTATATGCACACACTATAGTACTGTACCATTGTGGAAACTCATGAAAAGACAAGTAAAATGTGGCCCAATCTATATGGTGTAAATGTGAAACTCTCTTCTACCGTCCATTCCATGTAGTAAGTACACATATGGTTAACGTGATACTTTTGAAAGAAGAGGTTAATATCAACACTAGTCCACAAGAGGACATTAAATTGGTAAGGTTATAGAGCCATCAACTAAGTGATTGTAGGTTTAAATTATGCTAAGGCGTTGTTTGATAAACTGTTAATGATTTTAGTAAGAAATTAGCTCTTAATTGATCAGAGATTAGGTTGTTTGGTGCTCTTTTAACGACACATCTGAACATGGGCGAAGCTTTTCTAGGTCTTTTTTCGTCCGTAATGTTAGTTTTTAGGCCGAAATATTATTTTTAGTTATAAATATTGATTTCGCCCCCACTTGCTTCAAAAAATTAACATGTATTGTGTCCCATAAATTTCTACCCTTTCAAAACGTTCAAACTCTATCACTGCATCTAAATCAGCTGGTAGACTGACTAATAATTAAGTTAATAACATATAATGAATCAGGGTTTGAATCCTTTGAAAACCCGATCTTAAAAAGAAAACACTTAAACCCTACGTGGACCGTTAGATCAAATTTATTTTGGATTTTAATTAATTAAATAGAAAAAACATATGGTCCGTAATGTTAGTTTTTAGGCCGAAATATTATTTTTAGTTATAAATATTGATTTCGCCCCCACTTGCTTCAAAAAATTAACATGTATTGTGTCCCATAAATTTCTACCCTTTCAAAACGTTCAAACTCTGTCACTGCATCTAAATCAGCTGGTAGATTGACTAATAATTAAGTTAATAACATATAATGAATCAGGGTTTGAATCCTTTGAAAACCCGATCTTAAAAAGAAAACACTTAAACCCTACGTGGACCGTTAGATCAAATTTATTTTGGATTTTAATTAATTAAATAGAAAAAACATATGGTCTAGAATTAAAGTACAATATTTAATTGGGGTTTTGAAAAAAAAATGTCTATTTTACCCTTTAAAGGGGTAAAAGGGTATTTTTTTCATTACCTCTTCTCTCTCCTCTCTCTATTTTATATATTTGATTACCCAGATACTACACATGTGTAGTGTTTTAGTTAAGTTAAAAAAATATTTTTTAAAATATTACAACAGCAAAAATAAAAAAAAAAGTCATTTTTAAGAATCAAACAAATATGCGTATGTGTATCAAAAAAAACTACACAATGTGTCACATGTGTAAAAACAAAAATGAACAAGTTTTACTACACAAAGTACACATGGTCAAGCAACTATAAAATCTGAAAAACTACACATGTGTAGAAATAAATATGTACAAGTTTTACTATACAAAGTACACTTGGTCAAGCAACAAGTATAAGATTTGAAAAAGTACACATGTGTCGTAATAAAAAAGTACAAGTTTTACTAATGTTAAAAAAAATACACATATGTAACAGATTCAAATTTAAAGAAACAACTATTAAATTCCTAAACTACACATGTGCAGGATTAAAAAAATACACACAATAACCACAACTTAAAAAATATAGCCTATACACAAAACTGATATGAGAAAAAAAAAAGCAATCTCATCGAAAAGTACGCATGTGTAGAACTAGAAATGTACAAGTTTTATTACACGATGTACATCCGAAAAATACTCGTGTGTAAACATATCAATTTTTTACTAATTTAAAAAAATACTTAATAATATTAAACATGTTTAATTATTTTTCAGTAATATTAAAATAGAAAGAAGTGTGTGAAAGAGAAATGAAATGATTTGAAATAGATTGATGATGATTATGTGATTTATAAAGAAAGAGAGAGAGTGATATTTTTACAAATATACTCATTGTAATTAAATAAAGAGGAACCTAATTAAAGTTTGATCAATGGTTCACATAGAGTTTAAGGGTTTTCTCTTTAAAATCGAGTTTCATAGGATTCAATTCCTAATGAATCATTTGGATCTCTTACCCATTAAAATATTGTTTGTCAAACATCCGTAAATATAGGTGTGATGACATCTTCCTATTATAATAAATGAGTATTTTTAAGAGACACGTGCCGGAATCTAATTAAATCTGAAAATGTTTTTCCCGCTTCTCTTTCCTAACAAATACTATTAACTTTTAGTAATTAGATTATATAATTAAATATTAAAATATATAATTTTTATTTTAATAATTTATTAATGTACTAAAAGTTAATAAAAAACAATTCAATTATATCTTATCTAAATATAATTTTATAATTATTAAATATTTATAAGTATTTAGTGTTAATGAATTATATTATTTATTATTCAACCCGTGTAATTCACGGCTTTTCTAAGCTAGTTATCTAATAGAGTAAAAGATATTTGTTTGTGTAAACAAATTATCTAACGTATTAAAAATTTATTCTTGGAAATCAAGAAATTCTTCATTGAAAGGAGACTTACTGATGTGTTGTGAAACACATCTATTTTTCCATTTGTTTCTATTGAGTTTCTGTACAGTTTTATTCGTTTTTAGAGTCGATTGATGCTGGTTCTTCACATTTCTATTATTTAATGCTTGCAGGTCATAAACATGCTTATTTGGTGCTAATGTACAAAGAAACAAGCTTCCGTTGGACGAGAACGGACCTAAAAGCAAAGAAGATCAAAAGCTGATTTCTGGAACCCTTCGCGTAGCGCGAAGCCCATCTGAAACCCTGTCGCGGTACGCGACAAGGGAAAATGACCAAATTGCCCTTCATTAATCATTGCGGGTTGACCCGATTGTTTTGTCGGGTAGCGAGGTCCCTCGCGTAGCGCGAGGGGTTTCTGGGTGACTGTCGCGATACGCGACGGAGTTTAAATTTCAGAAAAATGTGTTGTTTGATTAAAAACAGCAGGGGAGGACAAAATTAGGGCATCTGACGATCCAAGGGAACGGCTGGAGGCGATTAGAAGCGATTTCAAGGTCTAGGAGACATCGGATTGAAGTTTCGAGAGTATTGGATCATTGTTGGAGTTATCCAAACATTCGGTTTATCATTTCTCATTACTTTGTTGATTCCTATGTGTATTTCAGACTTTGCATATGTTATGATTATCTTTATGACTATGTTTAGTGGCTAAACACATAAAGCTACCTAGGTTAGATGATTATGCATGTTGAATAATGGTTTAATTCGGTTTTGGAACATATTGATGTGATTGACTTATGATTTAAAGACTTGGTTTGGAATATTGGATGTGTATGTGTATCTTTGATTGTTATGATTAATTTTTCACTCCTCATGAGTCTTGATGATTGTCTGTCATATAATAGGCGCATGCTAGGTCAATGACTGTGTGTTTTTTTTGATTAATGGGTGAATTATTGTGATCAGGTAATTTATAGGAGTGTTTTATTATGAATTAGACGATTAAGATGTGCAACCAACTTCAATAGCTGTGAGGTGAGAAGTTGTCAATAAGTCTTGGTTGTTAGATTGCTAGGTTAGAGGCTTCGTGAGAAGATCGGTCTAGCTCGTCTTTCAAATCTTGTTTATTGAATCCAATAGGAAATCCCAAGTTACCTCGTGCATTTAGGTGTCTTAAACTGTCGCGCCGTGAGGTAGATAGTTTGTCAGATTTTTATCCTATGTGTATTGAGACAATCGCACTGTGAAGTAGATTGTCTAGCGGGTATTTCATAAGACCCTTGGATGACCTGTGAGGGAAATCCATTTAACCGGTGGTTTAACGGCTTTTAGGAGTTTTAGTTGACTATCCTTGAGAAGGGTCAAGGGTGCTCTAAGTTTCCTTTGAGTTTAGTATTTTAAGATCCCAGTAGCATATCAGTTCCATTACCGATATAACCTTGTCAAGCATGTATAAGATTCAAGCCTAGATAGTGTTTTCTCTTTCCTGATTTAGTCTTTGTTTCGTTGCTTGCTCGTTTTTAGTATTGTTTTATTTAAGTTATTCTTAGTTTTGTTAGTAAAACCCCCTTTGAACAATTCTTTTTTTAATTAAGTAAATTGTATTGATAAGTCCTCGAGTATATTTAGCGTAATCTGTAGAAGTCTGTGGGTTTGATATCCGGACTTGCTTTGCTCTGCTACACACGATAGGTACACTTGCCTGTCGGTAGCATAGGTTTTAGAGAGTCTAGATTTATTACTTTGTGTCTATTTTAGAGTCGGTTGTTAGTTAATTTGATAGTTAAGCTCCGTCGACATCACTTACCTTGGATAGACTGGTCTTGATTTTTATTTTCAAACTTTTTTAATAAGAAAACCCACAAATGTTAAAAACATATTGATTCAATCCAAAAAATATTGTTTAAGATGAGATTCTAACTCAAAATCTCTCGTAAAAAAATCGGTTACTGCTAGACCAATTCTAGTTTGGTAGATTGGTGTTAAGTATGTTAGCATTTTATTTATGGATATCTAGTTATGGGCAAATAAATAAAAAGTAAAAGGGATTGGCAGGCATACAAAGAACTAAATACCCTTGTAAAGGTTTTGTTATATGAAAAATATGTATAGACAAAGACAAGAGAGGCAAATGAAAAAACTCTGAACTGTTGTTTTCGGTACACTTCATCACTATAATGTTAAATTTCAAAATTAAAGGGTCAGATGATCATGATTTTAGACAAAACCTTCATATCATTTTTAAGAAAGTCTATGGCGATTTTAATTTAATCTACTATATTTTACATAGTTGGATTTATTTACGACCAAAAAAACATATAAACATTGTTATAAGTTAGAAGATATGAATGCATGCTTGTATAAAAATATGCTCATTTCTAGCACTTAAGCCCGATGGTACATTGTGATGAAGCCCATATACCTAAAGCATGGGGGGCGTCGGGCGGGGAGGCATAAACCTGGTCTGTGTCCCAGACTAGAGGGGCGCAAATTGGGTTTTTTTGGAACCGGTTTTTGTCTAGTTCCTGTTCAAGTTTCGTCTGGTTCCTGTTCGAGTTTTGGCTGGGTATATGTGACACCCGGCAATTTCAGGTAAATTGCAACTCTTACAACTTTACATTTCACATTCATACTCGTTGCATTTCATTTAATTATGGTTAAATAGATGAACTGCAACAAACACAAACACAATTGAATTGTGCATCACACGTTGATTAGGATTAATCAAGCGTGCAAACACTTCGTAAAACACGAACACAAACTATCAAAGATAATTCAATGAATTATCGAAACACACATATGAGTCTCACGAACGTTGGTGATCAAACCTATGTGCTATTATACGATTATGTGCTAAACATGTATTAGATGCTTTGGATAAACGTTAGGGATCGAGTACGAGCGAAATCGTATCAACGAAATCGAAAAACAAGAAAATGGAGCCATCGCGGTACGCGACAACCACATCGCAAAAGGCTTCGCGGTACGCGAAGCAAACCGGGAGTCGGGACTCCCGAATTCCATCGCGGTACGCGGTAAAGGATTTTGATCGGCCTCCGCGGTACGCGAAGGCCATGCAGATCACAATTTTTATAAAACTCAATCCCATTCATTCTGTTCGATTTCTTCACACCTTCTCCGATCTTCTACTCATCTTCTCGACCCTAAACCTCTGCCAAACTTGTTCCAAGCCCTTGGTAACTCTTTTGGAAGTATTTCCCTCATCCTTGGCAAGCTTGAAGACCTTAGAGCTTGGAGAGGAAGCTAGGAGGATAGAAGTTACGATCCACGCACCAAATCACCATCACCAGGAGCTGTTACTACTGAATCTCATCGTCAAGGAGCTTCTAAGGTAGTTTTACTTGTTTATTAATGGTTAGATCGCACATGCAATGGGTAAAAACCCACATGCAACTCCATACGGTTATAGTGCATGAATGTGTTGGTGATTTGATGAGTATTTGTTGTAGATCTACTGATTTTATAATTTAGAAATGATAGATTCGAGTTTTGGTTAAGTTAAGTTTGATTTTGTGATGACTTGGGCAAACTTGCCATAAAAGGAAACTTTTATGTGCAAGTCTTGGATTTGTAATGATCTAGACATGTTAAACATGCCTAGATGTTGTTAAATGTGTATTGGAGTGATTAGAAACACATTGGGATATTTGATTTTGTCAAAAACTTGGTTTTGTAGAAACTTACTATTTATGGAAAACTTTTGTAAATCAAAAGAGGGCTTTTGATGTTTTAAAACGTTTTGATGAACTTGGATTATTGAAATATGTTTAGAAATGGTTTTTTTAACATATTTGGAAACTTGGATTTGTGAAAACGAACTTTTAAACGGATACTTTCCAAATAAGGAAACTTTATTTGGGCAAAACGGCATAAATGATGATTTATGCGCAAACGACATGTTTTAAGGGTCTAAATGTATTTTATAAACATATTAAAGGTGTTAACATCATGAAATGGAATTTCATAACCACACCTTCTTAAATGGGAAACTTTCTAAAAATGGTAACTTGTGCGAGTAAAGTCATAGGATGCATTTTGATGTCTTATGTGCATTGAGACACATAAACACAACAATCGTGTCACCAACGATTCGTCGAGTCTCACTAGTCACACACACACACTCGGTTGAGCACACCGACACTTGGAGTTGTATGGACTACAACGCACCACAGAACACATACTTACACCTATACGATTATAGGTGCTTACTAGCAGGACTGCTAGCTTTCGCAGTCGCGAACACCACATAAGACCGGAACTACTTCATCAGGTGAGTTCACGGCCCCTTTTTACATTTTCTACCTTTGGGGGAGAAAACATTGCATACAACTGATTTTGATCAACATACACACTTTTGGTTTCTTTTGTACATGCTAATATCATATATGCATATGTGTGGCATTCATCCACAACATTGATAAGTCCTCATTAAACACACCTCGAACCGTTAATAGCGCGTTGCGCTCAGCGTGGAAATTCTGAATAGTACTATTTGGGCCTGACAAGCCCCACTGTTGTGCGCCGTATGGCCACCCAGACTGGAGGTTGGAACAGTGCATAATTGACCAATAAACATTGTCATTGTCTAGTTGGATGGACATAGCGGGAGGCAGCATGTTAGCTTCGGTTTCGAACCCGCATATGATATATAAAACTGCAAAACATTTACTTTAAACATTTTGATGTTTACTGCTGATACAAACCTGTGCTCTCACCAACCTTTGTGTTGACCCTTTTACTCGCATGTTTTCTCAGATAACTAAGGCACGCACACAAGGATAGGATGCTAGGATGGAGTCCCATGCATCAGCTTTAGTGTCTTAGGCAATTTGATAACGATTGACAATTGTTTTGTTATGTAATGTTAAATACTTAAACCGCTTCTGCATTACTACTCTTTAAGTTTTCAAAACTGATTAAACTTATGCTTCCGCAACTTATAATTACACTGTTGTTTTGACAACTTAAACTTTTTACTTCCGCAACTCTGATTCTACTAAACTGTTTTATCCAAGTTATTGGATGTACGTATGAAACCAGACATGTAGGTCTCGCAACATTGTGTGACCGGAGACTGCGATCCTGACTGGTCTTTCTCGCGCCCCGTTCGGGACGGGATTTCTCGGGGTGCGACAGTATAGGGGGAACCAGTTCCAGTTTCGGTTCTAATTTGTCTGAAAAACCAGACCCGTTTTTACCCCTGGTTCGGGTATGACCGGTTCCAGTTCGTGTTGTGGTTCCGGTTTCAGGTCCGTTTCTTTTGCCCACCTCTATCTCAGACCCATTTTTTAGGAGCCACAAAATTTTTGATATATATGCATGTAAATGAGAACCAACAAATTAGAACTAAAAAAAAATCATTTATACACACATGATTTAAAGGGATACAAAAAGTAATTTCATTTAAAGTAAATGACATATTTTCATTCCCTTTAAACTATGAGTGTTAATCGGTTCGGTTAACGGTTTATTCGGTATAATTGGTTTTCAATTTTTTGCTTATTCGAAAACTAAACCGAATAAACTAATCAAAAACCAAATAAACCGGTTAAAAACCTTAATAAACCGGTTAAAAACCTTAATAAACCAGTTAAAAACTAAGTAAATCGATCCGAATAAACCAAATTCAATCTTATAAATTGATTAAAAACCAAGTGAACTGGTTAAAAACCAAATAAACCGATCCGAATATAACGAATTCAACCTTATATATTATTAACAAGATATAATAAATATAAATCCGAATTTAGTTTAATCGGTTAATCGAACAAATCGAATTAAAAAAAATAGTTACGATAACCGAAATTCGGATATAATTAGGAACCAAACTGAAAAAGAATTTAGAATTCGGTTCGGTTTTTTTAGTTACAAATATGATTCGGTTTTTGGTTTTTTTGAACACCCATACTTTAATATTTGAATTCACTAAGGAACATTTTTTCTCGTCTCGTCCCGAGCACCTGAATTTTTAGGGCCGCCCTTGACATAAGCAAGTTCAAGAGGGTACCGCCATGCATGGTCCAAAAACACAACCTCCGGCAAAAATCAAGTTGCCTAATTAGTGAAAAGTAGCTTGGAAATGATGATCAATTGGAACAAATGATCATTGGTGCATTAAGTACTAATCAAAATCACTTGATCAGTAGCTACTTGGTTTTAGCTACTTGTTCGGGTGGTTAAGGAGCTTTACCTTTATCCCAAAGGGGCATGATTCAAGTTATGCTTAAGATAAATATGGAGTAGATTTAGGAGTATGATTAGATGGGTATGCATTTCATTCTAATAAAATTATAATAATCATTTTATTTTTAGACATGAAGTAAAAAAAAAATAACATCCAAAGAAACTATCATTGTGGACATGATGAATATTATAGGTCTTGAATGAATCTATATAAGACTATTTGTGATTTGTATTTTTGTCTTCTTAGTTCTAGTGGATATAAAGTGACCTAAGAGTCAAGGGAAGGCGGTACAAATGTCGTGTGACATCCTTGAATCCATGAGGATCAATAACTTTATCCTTCACTTTTTTATGACAGCAGTAACCCACTTAAGTGGTAAACCCTCGGGTCTCCATAATATCTGACTAACTGAAAGAAACATATAAAGCGCGATTGCAATCAACCGGGTTGGTGGCCTATTGGCCTCCTAGGAAAATTTCTCTAAGTCATAATTGAACTTTAGACCTGTAAATTGTCTCTCATTCAATTTAACCATTATACCAATTTCATCAAGATTTGTTCAAGGTTCATACGTTTCATCTAGTCTTGGACTCATCAAAGTAGTGGCTCTAGCTTAGGAGTGAGTGGCATTTTCTGTTCTTTCTAATTGATGCATACTTGCCTAATATTAATCATCTATTTTTGATGATATAAAACTAAAAAGTTACAAGTCAAATACTAGAATAGGGTGTAACAATGTATTTATGTTATTTCATCTCATTTGAAAGATTAACCACACAACATCAAAATCAAATAATTAATAATCGGTGCATTATCGTGATATAATAGTCAAACTTTTGTAACTAAAACAAATAAAAAATAGTACTATTTAAACTTATGTGGTTAAAATGAAAGAAATATAAGTTTACCGTTTATGAAAATTTCTCTTTACTATATATAAGACACTTATTTAGAGAGAACAAACCGACGTTTTTAATTAATAGAGTTTTATGACGAATGTTCTTGAGTGTTTTGTTGATTGATTCCTAGATTAGACCGAAACATATACGAATGATAACTAATATAATAATAATCAGATAGATCAGGTGAAACATGTCAATGCTATGAACGTTTAGTTAATGCTTAACATGATTCCTAGGCCTGTAAACGAATTGAACGGTTCATGAACTGTTCGGCAAGAACTTCGTTTATGTTCGTTTATTTAATAAATGAACGAACACGAACATAAAATATGTGTTCGTTTAATCAAATGAACGAACATGAACACACCTTGTGTTAGCTTATTTATGTTCATGAACAGTTCGGTTATGTTCGTTTATTTACGTTCATTTATTTGTGTTCTTTAATGTTCGTTAACTATGTAATGTTAGTTTTTGTTCGGTTAACTGACTAATTTACGAATAATATGTATTTACATTTAAGAGCCTTGTCGTTTGTGTTCGTTTATACTTGTTCAATTGTGTTCGTTTATGTTTGTTCAACAGTGTTCATGTTCGTTTATGATTGTTCAATGGTGTTAAAAAATGTCCATTTAGGTGTGTTCGTTTATTTTAGTTCGTTTATGTTCATTTATGTTCATGAACAGTTCGTTTAATTTATTAATGAACGAACACAAACGAACACGAACATATTCATTTTCTTAATAAACGAACACAAACACAAAATTCATGTTCGTTAATGTGTTCGTGTTCGGTTAAGTTTAAATGAACGAACACGAATTGAACATGCCTGTGTTCGTGTTCGTTCAGCTCGTTTGCAGGCTTAAATTGATTCCTATGAGCAGATCCCGATCGAGTTCCCGTAGGGTGTATCATGAGGATAGATCGGAGAGGCTTGAAAAGTCACGAATTATAGGTTAGGACTTCGTGATTATGATGTTGTGTGTGTTAAACATAATTAAAGTCTTAATCTTGTATTTATATACACCTAAGAAAAAACCCTAACTAAGATAATTAAAGTTATTACGCCTATCAAATAATTACTTATCTGATATAAATACTTAAGTAATTGGTCAATTGGATAAAGAATCATGAGTGTCACGTTATAAATATTTATACATGTTTTTGAGTAATACTTAGCAATATTTATACAAACATATTACTAGTTATTTTATTGAAAAGTTATCTCCTAGTTTTATTTTAATACGTGTTTAATTTTTGCTACCACCTTCAGTTGAGCTCGGTGTTTGGTTTGAATATATTTGGAGGAAGCGCTTGTATGTTTCATGTCACTACACCAAAGGTTTAGTAACGACTAGAGGAGCACAAATCAGGATTTTATTGTAACCGGTTCCAATCGGTTCCAGTTCTGGTCAACAAAGTCAATACCCGGTTCCGGGTTACTACCGGTTCTGGTTCGGGTTTAGGCCGGGTACAGGTGGAACCAGTTCTGGTTTTCCCGGTTTCGGTTTTAATTTGTCTAAAAAACCGGACTCGTTTGTACCCATCGGTTCGTGTATGTCCGGTTCCGGTTCCGGGTCCGTTTTTTGCCCACCTCTAGTAACGACTAATAATCGAAGGTTATAGTTGTTTAAACCCCCAATGATTGGATTTTTGATACAGTGACGGACCCTGGTTCTTTTTCTTCCATTGATGTCACTTTTTATCATACTTTTATTTCAAGTAACTTGATGTTACAATTTTTGAATCATGTTCAGGTTATTGAGCAAGGTTGAATAAAATTATAACGTAAGATGTATAATATTTGAAATATATTGTTATTTAAAAACAAACAATAAAAACAAAGTGTTATTGGAAATTAAAAAAAAAAACCTTACATTTTGAATGTATTCATATTTTAGTTGGTCATAGTTTAGATTTAACAAAAAAAACTCATTACATTTAAACCGTAAACTATTTTAAGAGAAGAATTCATGATTTTTTCGGCAACAATTCTATCAACTTTACTTTTAATGTTTCAAGTCATATCTAAATATATTTATTGGGTTAATACACAAATCATATGGATTGAAAAGAAATTTCGCAATATACTTTGAATTAACGAATTGAGATTAAATGAAATCAGGTATAAGCCACTAAATATACTAGAGTCTATACTTCTTAGGTCTGATATAGCCCATGTAGGGGTGTTTATCGGATCGGATAACGTTTATTCGGGTTATTCGAATCGGGTTGTTCGGATTTGAAAATTTTAAGACCTTATCCGAAACCCGACCCGACCCGAATTCGAATTTTTTCTATCCGATCCGAATCTATCCGAAAAACCCGAATAAACCTATTTTTTCATCCGAATAATCCGAACAACCCGAATAACCAGGGTTTATTCGGGTTATTCGGATTGAATTCGGATATCCGATCCGAATAAAGAGGATTTTCGATATCCGATATCCGATCCGAATTCGGAAAACGGATATCCGATCCGAATATCCGAATCTTTGATTCGGGTCGGTTTTTTCGGGTTTCGGATACGATTTGGATTTCGGATTTTTTCGGATTTTTTGAACACCCCTAAGCCCATGTAATATACTACCTATACAATATCAACGCAGACAACGTTGGATTTGACCTTCAAATGTTGATTCAAAAATGTTGTACTTTCAAGAGTTGGATTTCAGTTCAACATCTAAAAGTTTTATGTGCAAAAAGGTATGGTGGCTAAAGCACAATCATGCTTTTGAAAATGACAATGTTGAATTTTAAAAGTTTTAGCACTTAAATGTCAACATAAACAAACAAAAATGTGTGTCACGTTTGATGTAGCTTAACTAATTTGATGAGGACCAACGAGGCCAGTCTATCTTTTTGTGTTTGATAAGTCTGGTTTTGACGTTTTTGATAGCTTTGGTTTAAACCGTTCAATTGAACAAGTAGAAGTCTAAAACCACTTGTCGTAGGTCATGTTCTCTAATGTTTTCATAACCGGACCGGACGTCGAACCGGTCTCCTTACCGGCAGGGCCGTCTCTGAGAGATTAAGTGTCCTGTGCGAATGCTAAAAATGAGCCTCTATGTGTGCATGTGTGGCAATTAGTTTGTAACTAAATGTGAAGTAAGTTAATTTGTTTTTTGACTTAAATTATAAATTGTAATGAGTTAT
The DNA here is from genome assembly GCA_009363875.1 of Mikania micrantha. NCBI lineage: Eukaryota > Viridiplantae > Streptophyta > Magnoliopsida > Asterales > Asteraceae > Mikania > Mikania micrantha. The sequence continues at coordinate 62,243,979 of CM018696.1, read as the reverse complement.
TGGGTAAAATGTTTAAGGAAAAAGTTTTTCTTTTAGCTTTGATAAAATTCGTAATTGTGTTAAATGTATTTAAAAAATTGGAATGTAAATTATATGTGTTCATTGTAAAATAAATTAATATATATATATATATATAGATAATATAATATAATATACAATTTTTTTTAAATTAGGGCCCCTAAAAAAGATGGGCCCTGTGCGGTCGCATCTTTCACACTTGCTCTAAGACCTCCTGCTTACTGGTCAGAGGTCGGACCGGATTTAAGAACCGGATGATTTTATATACATTTTATAAATATATATATAAAAAAAATTAAAAAACGGTTCAACCACCGGTTTTCCGGTCCGACCGCCGGTTACCGGTCCGACCGTCAGGTAATTACAAAAACGGTTTTGACAGCTGAGCCGGCCCGCTATGCCTACCGAATCCCGGTCCGACCGGCCGGTCCGGGTTTAAAAACATTGATGTTCTCCATTTAATCGTTCGATTTGATTTGTAAGGTTTATAAAACCTTAGATTTTATCACATATTATTGGCCGGAAATGTAGATTAGTTAGTTATTTGATACTCTTAAACTTAGACATATGTTTTATGAATTAGACATATGTGTTATGAAATAAAAGAGTTGATGTTTTAAGCTTTGAGTTTTTAAAATTAATAAAACTTGATGTATTAAGCTTTTAGTTCAAACTAAATTAAATGATGAAATAAAAGAGTTTATTAAAAGCTAAATGAATGATTTAAAAACTACGTATTAATTATTATAAATTAAATTTTAACGTGCCACGGTTATTGAAATATCCATGTTGTTAAAACTTAAAACCAATAAGTAAATTTGATTTTACTAATCATGTAACCACTTTTATGCAACTAAATTTTGTGAATAAATCTTGGCATCTAAAACTTGATTTTACAAAGCCAAACATACTACGTAACAACCTTTATCAGTAGCAGACCTAGAATTTTTTTTATGGTTGTATGGAATTTTTTCTTAATAATTATTTGTCATTAAGTATTTCATTTTTTTTTGACAATTTCGAATGTGGTTGGGTCGGATCTTCCAAAAAATGATAAAATTAAATCACAAATACGTCTCATTGATTAGGATGATATTAAAAAAAATGGTTTTCGTTTAACATGATTACAAATTTCAAATAAATGATATTTAAATTAACAAATTCAAGATTTAAAGAAGGTGAATGTCCACGTTTTCTTTTGAAAATTTGTTTCATATTACATAAATATATAAATTATATACAAATCAACTAAGTTTCACATCATACTAATAAATTTCAACTTTTTAAATTATATAATAATCATTTAATTTATAAATTGTAGTTGTTGACATTTGGAGGACAACGGTCTATATTAGTAACTTATTGCTCTAGTCTATTTTTTAGGAGGGAACCAAACATGAATTATAATCTTCAAATTCAATCACTTGATATGCAAGTTGGGTCTTATACTTTTTTTAATTGAGATGCGAGTGATTAGGTATTAGGTTAAATTAGAAATTAATAATTGAGTTTCATCACAGATAATGCATATTGCGTTATTTAGGTATTATTTTATTATGTTTTTGCTTTATAATGGTTTTAAATTTGGCTTTATCGGGTTCGTCAAATTTTCATAAAGGTTAGGAACAAAATTTTTTTTAAGGTCGATCGATATTTGATCATATATATCACATTAAAAATAGAAAATTGACAAACGGTCGTTCGACCCCATAATGACATGCTAAGTAGGCCCATGACTTTTATGTATGTAAATTTTGTTAACCGATTCAACTACATTATTGAAGGGTTTTTTCTCCTTAAAATCATTAAAGTTTCATTCGTTATTTTATGTAATTATCAGGTAAATATGTATCAGATTTCATTAAATATTTTTGAACAAAAATATTAATAATGAGATGGGATTTTTCGTTTTCTAAATAAAAGAAAAACACTTTTTGATTCTAAAATTGATAATATAATTTGTTTTAAGTTTAAAAAATATTTTTTAGATCGTAAATTGTATTTTTATTGTGTAAAAATTAGAACATTATTCATAAAATTGTATTTGCATTTTCCTATTTTATACAAAAAAAATAAGACTAGAAAACATTACAATAAGGAATCAAAGAAAATAAAAATTTAGAGAAAAAATAGTAACATGATGACCTACTAATTATACAATATTAAAAAACAATAAATTAAAGCTTAGTTACTTTAAAAAGACAAAACAAAATTTTAGTTACTTAATTGAAAATGTTATAATTTTTTTTTCTAAATGTTAAAAGTATATTTGCATTTTAAGTTGCACTAAGTTGCACCATTGTTTATTGATTTTTGTTTGATGTGTCTTAACGCCCCGTTAACGGTGCGCACATATAATATATATATGTGTCGACAGCTCTTGAGGGGCAAAAGTAAAATTGCATTAATTTTAACGTTATTTTACTTATTCAGTGAAAATAACGTTAAAATCGTTTCGGACGGTTGATCAAGCATCATGAGCCGAGGGTCTTACTGGAAGCAGCCTCTCTACCCCTACGGGGTAGGGGTAAGGCTGTCTACATCTCACCCTCCTCAGACCCTGCCTTAGCATGCTAATGACGGGATATACTGAGTACGTTGATTGATTGATTGATTGTTTGATGTGTCTTAAAAATATAAGGTGATAGAAGATGAAGGATTGGAATGCAAATTGTGTGCAGATGCATTTGTGATGTATTAAAGTAGATTGAGAAGCATCCAAGGGTAAAGGGTTGAAAGTTCTGCCTTATCTTCGTTTTTCTTTTGATTAAGAAGATTTTGATCAGCTAGTTCATATCACTGATCAGAGATAATCTGGTGGTTGTATATTTTGAGTATCTTCGCTTTCTCTTTGTTGTTTTTACTCATTTCTCTCACATTATTAGGGTTACTATACGCCTTGATATCTTCCAGGAGATCTGTCTGTTGTTAGTTTAGATTGCGTTGATCTATCTTTGGGTCTCTGATTAGTAGTTACCTGAGAGTTTATTGTCTATATTCTTGTTGAGTTTGAGTTTTTGTGTTTCAAGTATTTGTTATAGATCGAGTTGTAAAAGATTTTTTGTGGTTTATATTTGATTAGTCAAAGATTCACATGAATATGTAAGGTTTTGATATATCTAATCTATTTTTTGACACTAAATGTTATAACAAGTTGCACACTTGAAATATTGCTTTAAATGTTTTTAACAACCAAATCAAAATTTATTTTTTTTTTTGCCAAATAGTGAAAAAAGTAGGGGCAAAATAGGAAAATAATAATAAAAATGTAACTAATAGCAAAGAATTGTAAGAACGTTGTTGGTAAAATAGTAACTTTTAATTTACTGAAATATTACTTTATATACATATATATTTTACACACGTAATAATTACGTATAACCGTAATAATTTTTTTTATTTCACCTTTTTTTTAAATATATTGCCGTTATAAGAAAAAAAAACACATACGATATGTACGTAAACTAGTAAAGTTAGGTGCCGCGAACTGAGGCGGCGTTAAAACGTAAAGTAATTTGGCTTATTCCATCGAGTGAAAACATGATATATTTGATTCAACCTGTCTCCTAAAATTTTTACGTCGAAACGTAGGCTAACAGAAAACGTATATAAAATAAGCATGAAAACGTACTATATTTGACAAAACTCGTATCCGAAAATTTTTTATGGCGAAACATGTACTAACATGAATTTATAATGTCTCTTGTATAAAACTAATCTCCTAATAAATTATTATTTTTAGCTAACAAACAAAATGTGTAAATTGGTGGCCCCTTATTAACTATTGACATTACTAATTAAGGTAGTATCCTGCATGCTACGGCGGAGCGGTACGATTAGTACCGAAGCGGTGCAGTGTCGTGGTACTATTAAAACAAATATATGGAGTTGCGATGGAGCAATTATGACGATTGAAACACATAAAAAATATTATCATGCATAGTAAAAATATAATAAAAACAAATTTTATATGTTAGCCATAACTTTACATCAAACAAAAAAATTCACGCGTAAAATGCCTTGACGATTTAGGATGGAGACACCTTACATGTTAGAAGCCAGCTTAATAATACTTCTAAATGAGTATTATTTTTTATTTTAGTTTAAGCATTACATGCTGAAAGAGTTAGAGTTGAGATATAACAGGACATAGGGATGAAAAAAATAATTATTATCTTCTAATATATGGTACATATATCATGTTAAATATTACATACTGAAAGGGTTAGAGCTATCGTCCCAAAAAGACAGATTACCCATCTTTTCTTTTATCTCGGGCGAAATACGATCAGTAGGGGCGAATTCAAAACCCTCTGGTAAAAGAAAAAACGTGAACGAGGACTGGATTGATGATAAAATAGATTCCTGGGTCGGAGTGGACGTAACTCACGTGTTGATCGGAGGAATATGAAGATTGGAGAGGGTTTGGTAGAGATGGTTGGAAGCTAAAGCAATATGTGGTACCGGGAGATGCCGGAGAAAGATGGTTGAGTGATGGATAAGGACTGTTTTCGAAGCCTGTGTCGCATGCTGAGGTGAATTCCGACGAGGAATGTAGTTTTCCGGCGACCCGTTTTAATGAAGATATCCCCATTTTTTACTTTTTGTAGCGGGGTTGGGAGACGGGGATTTGGAGTGTTGAAGCCGTTTGCTATTGTTTCAGAAGCTTTTGATGTCTATACGCAGTAGCGGATTCAAGGCTATGGGAGGGGGGGGATAGGCCCCCCGTAGGACCTCGCGATCGTATGTTAAAACGTATTATTTTTAAATAATTTTGCTTAATTTTGAAACAAAAAGGGGCACAAATGTTATTACAAGGAGCACAAATCTTATCAAAAGGGGGCACAAATCTGATTACAAGGGACATAAATATGATTATAAGTGTCACAAACTTGATTACAAAATGTCATAATTGAAAGTGAATAATGAAAAATGCGTTCTTTTCATAGATTTTATACGAAATATAAACTTTTTACCCGGACCGATAGGTTTGTTTTGTGCTTTTAACTAACCAGACCAACTTTTTACTCGGACCGATAGGTTTGTTTTGTGCTTTCAAGTTTCAACTAACCCGACAACCCACTTTATATCCAAACCCATTTTTACCCACTCACTTTTTGCCCCCCGTGAAAAATTTTTCTGAATCCGCCACTGTCTATACGTTGATTTGTTGAAATTTTTTTACAAAGGAAAAAATGAACCTTTTAAGGATAGAACCTCTAACTCGGAAAAAGATTGTGCTACTTGGCAATCTAGGAAACATATGGTCAATAAAGAGGGAAACAAATACATATCCTTTAATAGAAAAGTGAAGGTCACCGACGTCGTGTGTGTATTACCTATACTAATAAAAACCAAGTCGGTGATCAAACCGCTGCAAAAAAATTCCTCCCAAAAAGAGGACCGCTGCAAAGATCTCCTACTTTGTGTCTTAAAATTGAATTAATTCGAGGACCGCTGCAAAAGGTATCCTATTTGAGTCTTAAAATTGAATTAATTCAAAACTTACGATTTGGACCCTAAACTTTAAACTCTTATTTTTAGATCCTTCTCCTACTTACTCACATATTTTTAATCTTCACATGCTTTTAAAATGTTCTTACGTTATCGGATAATAATAATAATTATATAGATTTGATCGCAATTACGTCAAGAACATTTATATAAGTTTCGAACTTAAACGGGCGCATAAATTTTGTGCGTTATTCACAGGCTTATAACGTGTCCGTACAATATCAAATATTTTTATCGTTTATATAATTTTAATCATAATTAACTCATAAACTATTTAGATTTAATAATAGTATTGGATATTTTAATAATACTAATAAATAAATAATAATTATTATATATTTCTAAACAATAAATAATAATATTCAATTAATAATAAAAATTGAAAAACTTAATTTTTTATGATTTGGTTTTATTAATTAACAATTTGTGCTTTTAGTTCGTATTACTTAAGAGTATTTTATCCATGGGAGCCCCTAGGGAGGGCATACCCGACCTCCGTCCACTCCCATTTTTATTTATTTCTTATTTTTTTATCTTTTCTGACTGTTGTTAAGCTCAACTCGAGAGTTAACTATTTTTTTTATTTTTAATCTTTTTTCTTTATTTTCTTTTAACTTTTCTTTATAATATTTTTTTCATCTATTTTTTTGTGTAATATTTCCTTTTCTGTGCAAAATTTCAGCCCATCTATTAGGAGTATTTCTAATCATTTAACTACACATTTTTCTAAATATCCAACTCTTAGAATTTCAAGGTATAATTCATAAACTTGATAAAATATCATTTTAAACTCTTTAGATTCCTAAAATTTAAAGTTATCCTTACATTCAATATTAAAAGTTTTATGCTTAACTCTATGTCATTTTAACACCTGATGCATTAGAATTTAAAGTTTACTTTTACACTTATTATCAAAACTTTTATGTTTAACCTCTAAACTTTTATGTTCCATCCATATACTTCGTAGACCGTCGATTTGACCCTCCTTAGGTTTGTAGAGTTAAAAGTTTATTTATACACTTAGTATTACTGTATTAAAACTTTTATGATTAACTTTATTTTACGTTCTATTCATAAATTTTTGTAACACGTCTCTTAAAAGTCTATCCCTATATGTTTTTAGTCGAAAGTATAAATTTAATTACTAACCGCTACGTCGCCGCCGCAACATGCGGTGGGTCAAAATACTAGTATAACTTATTTACCAGTGTCGGTGGCTCAACTAAGAGACAAAAGACATGATAGTCTAATATATATATATTTTCTGTATGCGTATTGACCTATTTACTACTTAGATGAGATGGTAATTTCCATTCTTTTTCTACTAATGGTCACGTGATCAATTCTTTTCTAAAGCAAAACTTTTGTTTTTTTTTTTCTTTCTTTCTTATCTTTTCCCTTTTTTAAAATATAATCTTTTGGTATAACTTAGGCTAACGTTATACCGTTGTTTCTATAACTATTTTTCAATATAATTATTATTTTGAGACTCTTTTTTTCTCATTCTTTTTCTCTTAAAATATAATCTTTTGTTACAATTTAGGTTAATGTTGTAACGCTCTTTTATAACTACTTTTCAGATATAAATGTTATTAACAATAGTGTATGTGTCACACCCCGGGCCGGCGGGAACGGATCGAGTTTTCTCATCGGGCAGAAGGTTCCCGGGGCGCGATATCATGAGTGATAATCGAATGATCAGATTGTTTACATAGCACATGATAATATAAATGAGAAATGCTAACACATCCATGATATAGAATTACAAGATTAAATTACAATGTATAGTTCATAATTTAATCGAGTAAATCTATCAAAAGAATCAATGTAACTATATCTTGTATCTGTACAAGATATACAAAAGATGATTCATTGTTTAGTCATCAAAAGTGTGCAACATCAAAAATAGTTAGGTCTTCTAAAAGTCCACTAGCTAGTCTGTGCATATAAATAGCTACACATGTTCATCACCTGAGAAAACATGTATTTAAACAAAGTCAACACTAGGTTGGTGAGTTCATAAGTATGTTAATTGAAAACCTTGATTCGTTCACATGCACAATCACAATGTATATTATGTTACTTGTATGTCATTTGTTCCCTTGTTCACCCAATGGCTTCTCAATAGTTATATTTACAAGTAATATTTCATCCTAGTAGTGATGCTTATATATAGGGCATATGTAAGGCGATTAAGCCCTAGCCAACATCCCACCACATCACTACTAGAACTCCACACAACTATTGATTTTCATTCCCAAATCCACATGTCCATATCGTTCTTGAATCACCTGTGATAACTTGTATAGAATAATATAATGATGTAATTGTAGTTATCGAACCGAAGTTTAGATAACCATTATTTGTTAAGGATATTAGATTTATCAAATCTGATCCTTGTATTATTCTATAATTGTGGGGTTAACTGTTGTTACACTTTTAAATATTAAGAGTGTTAGTTAACCAATTGTAATTTGTTCTTGAACTATAGTGCATAGAGCCTAAAAGGAATCCATTGACATCCTCACGTAATCAGATCTCAATGCATCCGATTTACCTCTACCACTTTGTAAACCATAGACCTCATCGAAACAATTACTAGCAATATGACATGAGAATATACATTACTCAGTCTACTAGTCAACAAGAAACGATGGATTAATTACTTTTCACTGCAGATTAATATCACCATGTGTCGCTTTCCAGAACCTGACTTGAAGTCGCCCTGTCACCGGTCATACGCTACTGGCCAATGAATCGATACGATCAACATACTAGCCCTACAAGCTAGAGGTTTGTCACACCTATGGTACCACTATGCTATCGTCGGTTTAGTCACGTCAAACTAACTGGTTAGCGAATTAAAGGGGCTTACATGATCAACTTGTACAATTTGGCACATGATTGAAGTGATATAATACAACACCTGGGAGCGAGAGGACCAGATGAGAAAGAAATACCCACTTATTTTCCGACCAAACTGGCACGAGCAACACGAACTGAATTTCGGGACGAAATTCCTATTAACTGGGGGACGATGTGACACCTCGCAAATTCCAGGTCAGCAACTATTTTATTTTAATAATATGTGTATTAATATTTCATACGTGGCACTAGAATAATTGTATTAGTGTGACACGTGGCACAACAATTCGAACACATCGATAATCCGAGGAATTATCGCACAAAACTTGCACGTGTCTTGAATGACGAACGTTGGTGAACGGATCAAATCACAGTACACTCTCACTGCACAATTAGGTTCCGGAGAACCTAAGTTAGTAGAAGATGCCCATATGTCGAGAAACGATGATCGTAATCGTGAAATTCGCGAAAATCGGTTCAAAACAACGCAATTGGGCTTATTGGGCTCAACCGAGACCCATCGCGGTACGCGATGGGCACCTAATTGGGCCTTCGCGGTACGCGAAGCATGGGCGGGAGAAATTTGAATTCTCCGAAAACCGTCGCGGTACGCGACGACCGATCATCTTCCACCATCGCGGTACGCGGCGTGTTTCGGGAATCAAACGATTATTTTATTCGTTGCGCTACGCGACGGTGCTTTTTGCCAGACGTCGCGGTACGCGACGAGCCTATTTTCGCAGAAATCTTTATAAATCCAAGACTTCATCATTTCTATCGCTTCTTCACTCAACCTCTCGACTGAAAACGCTCTATCTCGACCTTGAACGATCTGCAAGCCCCATTGAAGCTATTCCAAGTCGTTTAGAGACCATTGGAGGAGATTGAAGCCTTGTAGAACTCACAAGAACATCCTACCTTCTTGTTCCTTGCATCCAAATCAATCTTAGTCACATTTAGAGTTTCAACAGAGCTGATCAAGTTCTATTTCAGTGAATCAAAGCTTCGAAAGGTAGTTTCTATGTTCAATCTAGTCTAGAATCACTAGAAATCTCACATGCAAGGGGAAATACCCACATGCATCACCATCACACACCTAATCACGAAATTTTTATGTTGTAGATCTGTTTTTGATGATGATACTTACTGATTTGATGATCTAGCTATGATCTATGATGATTTTGATAAAGTTAGATGGTTATTTGTTGAGTTTATCACAAAATAGGTACTTTTGAGTACATGCACGTATGATCTAAGTGGTTTACACGATTTTGGATATTGAAATGATGTTATAAGTGTTATTGATGATGATTTGCAAGATTAGAAATGGTTGATTTGTCAATATTTGGTCATTTGATGAATATTGCTAATTTTAGTAACTTTAATGTTACTAGTTATGCATTCTTGATGAAATAACCACATTGGTATGTTTAGGTTCATAAGTTATGTTTAAAAATGATATTTAGAAGTTAGATGGTGATTATTTGGTGCATAGGAATGTTTAGACTTGTCAAAAGGATGATTTTCATGAATGTTACTATAAATAGTAACTTTTTATCACAAGTTTACATATGGATGATATGTATGATAATGTCTTGAGTCAAACATGCTTATTGGATGATAATATGGTGATATTGATAGATTTGTGTTGTTGATAGAATGGATTTGTGTATTTTTTCAAAAGTTACTAAATATAGTAACTTTATTGTGCAAAGTCGGGAATAGGAGCATGCTAGTTAGGACTAAATGGCTAATTATGACTAAAATAGTAATGTTAGATGATATTAGTTGTTAAACTTGGTGAGATGTGCTTATTTGTGCAAACTTTCTAATTATAGAAACTTTTACGCGCAAACTCTGCTAAACCGGCTATGTGTAACTATGTGCTATATGATAACATGCTCATTTAGGATAATTATGCATGTTAGAATAATCGGAATATAGTTTAATGCATGACTTGCCAAATATGGAAACATTCCTGAAATAGAAACTTACTATAAATAGTAAGTTTCCTCACAAAAGTAATTTTGGTATCCGTACACATCCCACGACACTAAATCGCACACTACACAGTCACTTGATCCAAAACCATCACCAACGTGTCGTTAGGTCAAACACGGTCAACACGGTCAACTCGACCCACATAACAACACGGAGTTGTTGAACACTAACACGGTCCTGTGAGACCCACGTATGTGAACACGAACTCATAGTACCTATGTGATATATGTGACTACTAGCCGGCGAGCTACATTATTTCTGTTGAGCAAACGCTTTACTCAAACTCAGGTGAGTTTTACAGCCCCACTTTTACTCTTATACTATTTTACTAAACTTTGGGGTAAGAATACTATGCAACTGTTTTAGATATAGTACTGATATGTTGTGTAAACCATTTTCGAGTGTAACTATTATCGCTTAAAGTCCTCACTTATCCTTACCGTTAGTTGTATCACAAACGAGTCGTAATTACGTAGTACTACTGGGTTTGACTAGCCCCACTAGGCACCAATATTGACTGGAGGTCATAACGAGTGTAATTTCGACGGGAATGCGGGTTCAGCGATGACCTGCGGAGGCAAACGGGAACAGTCTAGTATATACACAATTCCTAAAGCCTAAAGGCCACTAGGCGCATAATAAGTGGCTTTCAATTTGTTGACCCTTGACTTTTTTTACGAGAGTTTTTGGGTTTGAGTCTCACTTACGGAAAATATTACTTTGGATTGAGCCATGAGTTTTCTTGGTTGTAGGTTTCCTCCTAGACGGGTGAGTCAGGTCACAACGCTCTGTTATTCAGACGGAAGGATGATCTCAGATGACCGGACGTTTGCTGTTCAAAAAAATAATTAATTAAACAATAATTACGACATAACATTAATAATAATAACCAATAATAGATGCCGAAAAGTCAGCAAAAAAGGCCAACTAGCCCAAGCCATTCAAGAATATTAGAAAGATGACATCGTAAAGCTAAATGTAATTATTATTTTTTTTAAGATTTTTTTAAGGGAAAATTACCAAATTGATCAATGTTGACCAAAAAATTACCAAAATAATCACACAGATTTCGGCGTCTAAGACTCCCATTTAGACGCCCCTTTAGACGCCCATTTTGTGTACTTTTTTACAACATACGGGCCCACATGTCGGCGGCTTTGTCGGGGTGTCTAAGACTCCTTTTCTACCGGCGTCTTAGACGCCAACTTAGACGCCTTTAGACGCCCTTTTTTTGTAATTATTACAGAAAAAGGGCGTCTAAAGGCGTCTAAGTCGGCGTCTAAGTTGGCGTCTAAGACGCCGGTAGAAAAGGAGTCTTAGACACCCCGACAAAGCCGCCGACATGTGGGCCCGTATGTTGTAAAAAAGTACACAAAATGGGCGTCTAAATGGCGTCTTAGACGCCGGAATCTGTGTGATTATTTTGGTAAACAAGTGGTCAACATTGATTATATTGGCAATTTTCCCTTTTTTTAACACTAAAAAGTACAAATCAATCACACTTACCATTATCAATACGTCATCCTATTATCAATACGTCACACTTAAGTTAAATCAATCACATCATACTCATATTACTTTTACTTATACATATTTTTAAGATTTTTTTAACACTAAAAAGTACAAAAAAATGATGTTATTGGTAGACCGGTGCATCAATATCAATAGCCTTACAGGAAACAGTAATAATATTTTTTTATTTTTTAAATATATGGCATATGATCTCTGAGAAAAAAAACACATGTAGATATAGGTAAAAAAGGGTGTTTCGAAAGCTAAGCCTAATGGTTAGATCGCTTATCTCTTATTATGAAGGTCAGGGTTTGAATCCATCTGAGGATAAGTTTGAATGACACATGGTGAAGGGTCAGTTTAGAATTTATCTCAGGTTCGTTTCTGACGGGGGCGAAGGTTTACTCATTCCCCGGAATACCTACGCATCATAAGGGTATGTGTTCTCACGACGGTTAGAGGAGTCGACTTTGGATGATCGCTCCCAAAAGATAGGAAACACGTAAGAATGTCGTTGTTCAAAAAAGGATGACTAACCTAGTATTAATATTAATTAAAACATATGATGAATGAATTGACGGTTATTGCGGTCAATTTTTTGTTGTTTGTTTTGTTCTCGTGATCTTATACCACTGTCGTGATCGAATGCCTATATTAGCATAACAGTATGGCTCTAATTTTCTTTTTCTGTGTAATTTTAGTTACATGACATTGTATGAGGCGAATTTTAGGTCGTGGTTTTTCTATTATACAATTATTATATATGAAAAGTAATATTATTTACAAACAAGCAAACATACCTAGGTCTGAGGGAGGAGATGAAAACAAACGTCACGCCTACTCTAAAATGAGATAGCGAGACTGTTTTGAAAGAGTAATATTATTTAAATAATAATTATAATAATGATTTTTTTTTCCTTTTTATTGGTTCGTCTTATATTTCATGTGTTGTCCCGCGATGCTGGCTTAGTTGTAAGGAGGTGAGAATTTATAATGGAGGTTTAGGGTTCAAAGCCCGACGCCACCCAATTTTCCTTGGTTCACGCGATTTATCTTTATCGTGTTGACGTAAGACCGGTCAGCGAGAGGCGCCTAATGGTGGTGTTACTATTTATTTTTTATGTTCATGCTTATTGATTCTAAATTTAAAGAATAAGCAGGACATTTTTTTTTGTTATGGTGTCACATACACTTTTATGATGTTTACAATTTAGGGTCTTACGTCAGATTGACAATTATTGTGACATATTTTTTTATTTACATTTTCATATACATGATTATGTATGCATTCTAGCATTTGCAACAGTGGCGGAATTCCTGCTGCAACACACAGGAATCCCAATGGTTTAACATAAATTTTGAATTACTTTGAATGCAATTGTAAAAAGGGAGAAGTTTTGTGGCCAAATTTGAAAAGATGAGATAAGAAGAACCGGTTGTGGCTCATAACTCGAAGTTAAGGTGGGCAGTTAGCACCCCAGGAATCGTCGGTGTGTGAGTGTGTGTTTTGAGGGTTTTTGAGTGTGTGAAGAGAGCCGATAGCGAAGATGCCGTGCCTGAATCTGTCAACCAACGTCAACTTGGACGGAGTTGACACGTCCTCCATCCTCTCCGAAGCCACCTCCACCGTCGCCAAACTCATCGGAAAACCGGAAGCGGTATAATTTTCCCTCACTCTATATGCACATGCAATTATATCTATTTGTGTGTTTGTCTGTTCGTTACTAGGTAAACTGTTATTGAAGTTACAGGATTAATCTGCTGTTCATCGCGGAACTTTGGATTCCACTAATTTGACGCTAAATATGAGCCTTATTAGTCGATCCAGAAGTAATCAATCAATAAAATGATCTGATTTAATTTTGTTAATTAAGTTTTTATGGAGGAAGCTCCTGCTTGTTGTAGATTTGTATTCTTTGGTTCTAAGTTATCTGCAAGAACTAAAGCCCCCTTCCTGGAACCATATAACATTGGGAAATATTCTAGGTTTGATCTTCAATTATTGAATTTCAAAGGGGTATTGTATAACATTAGACCTATTGTTTGTTCTTTTAAATTAATAAAGTTTTCATATTCTGCATTTAAACTAGTAATCATAAAAATGATAAAAAGTAGTATTAGTGTATTCAAGTTGAGAAATTGGTTCATTGTAGCCGAGTAAAGGTCAAAGAAACATTTTCTTCTCCAAGTGCGATTCCGCAGGTATATAAATCCTTAAGCGCGGACTCTGTATTTTCTAATTATTGTTTCTTATACCTGGTGTTAGATTAAATTACACTATATTACATTAATCATCACTAATGAGCTAAGATGTCAATATGCTAGTCATGATTACCATCTTCTCTTGTCCAAAAGTAACCCTTTATGTTAGTTAATATGATTAAAAATGATGATAATGATGTCATTGGCTTGACTTTTAAAATTTTGGTTTAAGATTAATTTATCTTTTTGTTGAGTGCATGAAAAAAAAAATGTCAACAAATATTCGTTCTTTAGTCCAGTTTGCTTTGAAATAAACATCATTTACACTCCCAGCTTTAATAGAATGAAATTGTAGAATGTTTTAAATCCATTTCAATAGAAAGAGTGATTAGAAGTAACCAATCTTGCTTCTAACATATATATACCCCAGAATTAGTGTAAGTAATTGTAAATTTTTCAGGTGTTTATAATGGATATTTCAACACTAAGTTTTATTCAATATGTGAATACTAAGAATCCACAGCAATAATCAGTATTTCTAGTACCAGTACTAGTAATGTAGACAATTGCTTTATATTTGAAAATTAAATTCCCCTACTTGTGGAAGTAGAAATGACAAGGGCAGTTGTTAACAGATCAAACTATTAATTTTTTCTTGTGGGTTGAAGCGGTTTTTTGGACTGAAATGTTTCTTGTGTAATTTTTTCTCTCTTAAAGATTAGCTTACTATGTGTGATTACTAGCTTATGCTAGATTAATATATTATATTGTTTTATTAAGTTGTTAGAAGGTTTTATGCTTTAATATTAAGCTTTGGGTGGTTTTCATTTCAAACCAAATACTTTTTTTTTTCTTCCTTTTTTCACTCCACCCATTAGAGATAAAAACATACCCTGTGACCTGATCATATGTTAATGGGCTGAATTTACCATAGGATATGTAAGTATGACATGATGAAGCTACTTTGTAATATATTATGACCGTGTAATTTATAATTTTGTGTTGTGCAGTATGTGATGATTGTGTTGAAGGGTTCCATACCAATTGCTTTTGGTGGTACCGAACAGCCTGCAGCATATGGAGAATTAGTGTCAATTGGGGGGCTTAATGCTGATGTAAACAAAAAACTGAGTGCTGCGGTTGCTGCAATCCTAGAGACCAAATTGTCCATCCCGAAGTCTCGTTTCTTTCTCAAATTCTATGACACCAAGGCAAGTTAATTTGCAGCATGTTAATATCCTAAAATAGGTGTCATTTTATTTTCTCATTTTAATGTTCATGTGTGTTTAGGCCCATCAAAGTCAAGAAAATGCACAGTGTCTTCATGCTTTACACCAGTTATAGATCTCATGTAAATCACCCTTCATTGTTTTAGAATCAGTAAAAGCATTTAGATGCATTTCATAATTCATAAATGTAGTGTTTGATGGGACACATACTTAAGTGCTTAACAAGAGATGTCGATTTTGACCCGTTTACTTGAAAATAGGTCGAATTGGGTTCTCAAACAGGTTAAAACTTATATACCTAAAAATGAAATGGGTCAAATGAGTTTGGAAGTCCTTCGATGTGCTATTTGAATGTTTGCAACCTCTTTTGTTGTATTTATTTAAACATATTAGATTTTATTCTATTATATTTTTAATTTTTTATAATTACATTTTGGAAAAGCAGTTCTAGGTGTTAGTCAAAGTCAACACGACTTGGCCTGTTTTGACCGCACTGAAATTTAAAGAAAATAATCGGTTTTGGTCAATTTGAGCCAGGGGTCTCTTCTGACGCAGCCTCTCTATCCCTTCTTGGGGTAGGGGAAATGTTTGTTTTCATCTCACCCCTCCCAAACCCTACTTAAAAGTGGGATTAAACTGGGTACGTTTGTTTGTTTGTTTGTTAATCGGTTTTGGTCAAGTCCATTTGTCCATTTTGGGAACTTTTGTCTTTCCATTTGATTTACATCAGCACCAAATATAACATTTCCAATAATTTTATTTAAAATTAAATATTATTGTTGATTGATGTTATTTTGTTTTGCAGGGTTCTTTCTTTGGGTGGAATGGCTCCACCTTTTAAGCAGTAATGATGTTGCATTGGCAGGAAATTTATCTATGACTTTATTTTGTACCACTAATTACTTGAAGTTGACCTTCTAAATTCTGCTGTTAGTTACTGAGTTGGCTCACTGAGTTAACTTGATGACAACCTTTGAAATTAATAAGAATTAGTGGCTGCAACGATATCTAAATCTTTATTGTCTTCTAAAGATTTATTGTTGATGTTGCATGAAATTGTTATCTTTTTTCTTTGTTTAATTTTCATATATAATAGGAATTTTATCCTATTATATATAACTTTCGAACTTAATCCATGGCCAGCCTACCTTTACAAAAAAATAAGTCCTATGCTTCAAAATTACATTGCTTCAAATTATTTTTGGGTAAATTGGTTTTTAGCTTGATTAATTTTGATTGAGGTAAAATTTCTTGCATTGATCTATACATTTTGTTTGTAATTTATACTTTTTGTGATTTTCTTCTTTATGATAATCTATACTTATGTGTCTTAAACTTGATCAAAATTTTTATATACACTAGAAAACGAGGTTTCAATTTTTATCTCTGATTTTGGTCATCAAATGCCTTGTGATAGTCCTGTTTAACCCTTTTGTACGAGTTGGTTTAGGCATTTTCAGTTTTTAACTAGTTTATGTTGACAGTTAAATTATGTCAATCTGACACATCAAGTTGTATGTATGTCTATCTGGTATATTACTTAAAGTATAAACTTATACGTCATATTATTTTTTATTGAATTTGTGTAATATACGAGATATTAATCTAGTATACAACAATTAAACACAAATATACTTCATATTGTGACGTGTATTTTCATCCTGATTTTTTTTTGAACAGTAAGCACACGGTCACCCATGATCATCCTTTTTCCCCAATAACAAAGTGTGGTGACCTGACCTATTTGTTCAGGAGGAAACCTACAATTAGAAAAACTTCCTGCTCAACCCAAGACATTTTATAAAATAACTCAAGGGACTAGCACTATGCTAGAAGCCGTTTTTGGTATTTTCAATATGAATTACACATGTTGTTCATAATTTGCATGTTATTTTAAAAGCAAACCTAAGTGCAAATATGTATGGATCAAAACAAATCGAGGGATTAAATTGCATATGTTAGAAAGAATGAGGGTTTGTTACATATATTAAAAAACTCAAGCGTAAAAATGTCAACCCCTGAAAGCTGAATGATAACCTCAACGATCCATCTCTTACCTTTCGAATTAGAAGAGCTTCCGCCATGGATGACATCTCTTTACAGAAGATTCAAATCTCCGGCCCAACCCTCGCCTCCTTGATCCACCGTGTCTCCTCATCCGCCGGCGACGTTGACGGCCTACTCTTCGGCCGTGTAACACACATCATCCCGTTAACTCTCTCCGACGATTCCTCCTCTTCCGCCGTCGATACCACTGCCGATCAACCGACTCTCGTAGCCACTGTCACCTCCTTCTTCTCCTCCACCTCCACCGCCACATTCTACTCCGGTTCCGGCGATCTACACGCTCCATCACTCAACCACCTTCTCTACACTTCATCCTCCGACGATCGCCTCATCGGCTGGTTCTCCGGTCGCCGGAAAACTCACCTCCGACCGTCCATGAGGGAAAGCTCCGTGACTGCTGCTCTCGCATCGAATTTCAAGTTATTTTCTCAAATCCAAAATTTCCCCAAATCTCACACTTTCCCTCCTTGCATTTTCTTTCTCCTAACGACGCCGTTTCAGGACCAGCTAATCCACACGCATGAATACAAAGCTTTTCAGTTCCGATCATCGACTGATTCCTTTGAGCCTAAAACCCTAGATGTGGTCAATTTGGGTCCGGCTTTCCGGGGTCATTACGGTAATTTCACACCCAACTCTCCGTTTCCGGATTTACCCTATGAGGTGAAGGGTTTGAACAGTGAGTCTATGATTGAAGATGAAGGTAAACAAGAGAATGATAAGTTTGGATCATTGTGTGATGAAGATTTCAAAATTGGGAGATTGAAAAATTTAATGGGTTCGGGGGCAGCAAATTATACTGCCGAATTAGAGGAGTTGTATAATAATATGATCAAGAAAATGAATGGATTGGCTAAGCTTGTTGAACAATCTTCTGCCCGTGTTCTTGAACAGGTTAGTTAGTTTGTGTTTTGAATTTGATTTCAGTTTCTTTAAGGATTTCATAACTATCATATTTGGGTACAGGAGAATCATAATATGAAGCTGAGGTATAAAGTTGCAGGATTTGAATGATCTTTAAAGCCAATTGGGATGATTATGTTGCTTTGTGAATTGAGTTTGGATGTATTTGATTCTTTGAATGAGAATATGTTTTGGTTGAAATTCAATTGAATTGAAGGTTTGAACTTTAAACCCAAATCAATATAGTCTTAGAATTAAGTGTATTAATTTGTTCAAGCTTGTTCTTACTTTAGAATTTCTTATCTTTTTGTCGAACGCAATGCCACTTGATTCCCAATTTTGGCATCCCATGTATTTGTGCTTGCTTTAGGGTCCTATGATAGTATATAGTAATTCAACTCATACATACATACAGACATACAGAAACAAACTTTATCGAGTTATTTCTTGGGTAAATGTAGCATATAGCGAAAATGTTCGTGAATGAAACAAAGTAACAAAAGGAGCTTGATTCACATGCTTGTTATCAATTTGGAGTAATCTATGTTGTCAAATGCCCTTCAGGCGTGCACCAAGGCTTTTAGGCCAGGCAAGGCACAAGGAAAAGTCTTGCCGCCTTTCAGGCCCTCAAGCGAGGTTCTGAGTTCTGACAAGGTTATGAGATATAGTGCTAGATTTTGCTAGGATTTCAGTCAAATCCTGTAAATTCTGGCAAATTTTTGAAAATCCTGGCCAAACTTGCTTTTAACTTCTAAAAATGGCATAGATGCAGGTCTAGAATCTCTAAAAATGATGTGTAAATGTCGTGCCTTGCTTATCTCAGGCCTTTGCTTTCTAGGCACCTTATATCTTGGCCCAAGGCTAACCTTTTGCGTCTTGAGCACACCTTTGACAACTATGGTAGTCATTTATGGTTTGGTACTTTAGTCTACACACAGATCTAGCGGATGTTCTTTTTACTTTAAAATTTCATATATTTTGTGGAACAGAATGTCACGTAATGTATTTATGCTTTATGGCCGATGTTAGTATATAGTATAGATCACAGTTCAGCTAATGCACCAAAACAAGCTTTGGTTGGTTGGTTCTTGGTTAAATGTAGTGTACAGTGAAATGCTAGTAGGGTGAATTGGTGAAACCAGGCAAGTTCAACCCACATACTTAACAACGGTTGTTGATCTTTGTTTGAAGATCCATTGATTCAAATGGGTGCAGGCTTGTGGTTCTTTAGAATCTTGTGAAATTTTAACCCTCACACTTCAGTCGAATTTGCTTCATGTGATTTCAACTTGTTAGAGAGGAGGGAGTTTCAGCATAACAATCATATAGGTAAAAGTTTTATATTGTATATATATTGCAAGCTATATTACAATTTTGAAACATAATTTCGGTTTACTGTGATTATTTATACCATTTATACCATAGTCATGGATCAAAAGGCCTTATGATGATTGCTGGCTAAAAGTATCAAAATGTATGAGTGTACAGTGAAGTATGCGCTTTTAACCACCATACTTTCATCTTTTCATTTGAAAGCATATTTCCAAATTATATATGCTTGTTATATATTTTCTAATATGTCTGCTATGAGTGAGATGATAATGGATACATCTGTTTGTTTGCACCTTTGATTACTATGATTTCAAGATTGATGCAAAAAACCATGATTGTAAAAATCGGCCTAGTTAATCGATGATTAATAATCGGTAGTCAACAGGGTGACGATTAATTTATTGGTAATTGGTCGGATAATTGATAGTCGATCAAGATTGGTCAAAACCGGCGCTAGTCGGAGCTAATCGGTCGACGACGATTATTACGATTCTGGCAATCTCGTGGTCCTAATCGGCCAAGTTTCGGCGATTTAGAGACCCTATGGTGATTCATAGTCAACTATGGTGATTCACAGACCAAGAAAGAGATGTATGCCTCAAGTATTTCACATCCTATATACATGATTGAAGCTTAGAATTATCTATTGTTTCTTGGTTTCCCTTTTGTTGCCGGCTACCATCGACGGATTGTTGCTTGATTTCCTTTTGGTGTGTGTGGTTGCCCTAACGAGTAACGTTGACACACACACATATATCTTTTCTAGTTTTCCCCCTTTTTTACATTAATTAATACCCTCCAACTTAGAAAATTATATACACTTCCTCCTTGTGTGTATTTGTAAATGGAGATGTTATGGAAAATCTTTGAAGTATTGAAAAATTAATACTTATTTTGATATATGTATACATATATACGTGTGTGTGTAATTTTGAAACATTACATATAAAATTTTAATCCGATTAATCCTGATTAATCCCTAATTGGTACCTCACCGTCTAACTAGCGGCTAGCGATTTGTACAACAGTGCCAAAAAAACAAAGTAGATAAAATTACGACTTTGGAATGAATTAATTAGGTGATAAATTTCAAAGTAAGATTCATTACATGTAAGGCCTACAATCTAAACAAGCAATGAAAGGAGTTCAAATTCAGAGTACATACCTCCTTTCGCCTTGTTTTCATGGATGTCTAATAATCGATTCCATGTCATGTCAGGCATATAGTTTGGATAAAGATCCACTTGGGTTCTTAAATCAGTGCATATACTGCACTAGTGTTTGTTCTTTATATTCTTGTGTTCTCTGTAGGCACCTCTGTTTTCTGCTTGTGTTCTTGTGAATGGTCGCTTCAAATACATATTTTGTATCTGAAATCCCCCACCTGGAAACCAAATGATCTTCATATGATTCCCGAAATATTTGCTACTGAAAAACTGCATGTGGCAACACAACTCATCGGTTTTCTTGATCAGAATCATAGTAAACAAGTTTCCATGGTCCTCTCCTTGTTCCTAACCTGTGAAGCCCACATACCAAAAGAATATGATATTAAGGAATGATTTATTTTATATATTCTAATTAGCTTTGCATCTATTGGTCATGCTTATGGATCTAATGTCGGAAACGTTGATAACAAATATGTAATTTGAACCCTTAAAAAAATATGTAATTTGAACATTTGACCATCTGTATGTGAATCAACTTGCCTCCAAATTCCAGCTACTACTCTCAATGTCATAAACAAAAACAATCCAGCCCAAACTCCAGCCAGACCGAATGTAGGACCAGCAAAAATAAAAAATGCTGAGGTTCCTAATCCGATGACCACCTGCAAATTATGTCATACAAAAGTTGCCTGAGAATCTAGTTGACAAAATAACAAAACTAGGGATGACAATGAACTGGGTTTTATATATGATTATAAAAGCTTGTCCAATATCCATCAAAAGCAATCGAATATTTGCCTATTGGCTTTATCTATGGGTATTTTGGTGCATCCATTAGTTTATTAAAACGGGTATACACAACCCAAAACCCGTCATGCATTTATCAGGTATAGCATGGGGGGATTAATATCGTGGGATTTAGCAATGGAGTGGGATGGTGAGAAATGTGGGAACACAATTAGATACATCCTGTACATAAAATAAATATATAATTATGCAAATGGGTACATGCTATCAGGTAATCGAGTCGGATAAACGAGTATTTTCTTAAATCCCATACCTACATAAAAATTCAAAAAATTTATTACCTACACCCTAAACTCATCCTGGAATGGATGTTTCAGGTTTTGTGTATTCCTATTGGATTTGGGTTTCATTCCCATCTCTATGCAAAATAAAGGTATCACATGGTGGGATAAAAAATAGACAGTACCATGGAATATGAAGCGTATCCGAAGTCTGAAACTCCATAATATATCCCATCTAGAACAAAAGCTATAGCGTTTATCGGCTGAGATGCAGCTACAAACTACATCATACAATCAAAAACAAGTGGAAAATTTATGAAATTTACTATTCCTTGAAAGGTCAAACATCAACCACAAAACTTTGTCCTTACCAAGGTACCAGACCGTGCGACATTTAGAACTTCCGAGTCTGTGCTAATTAAGTAAGATAGTTGTCCAAATTGTAGGAACAAGATAAAAGCCAAGCTACATCCTGCTATTAAGCCAATCTGATCATCATTGGAAAGAGGAAGTTGGATCAGTAGTTAGATTATAATAATTATTATTTTTGCCAAAATATTTAAGCAAGAGAATATGAAAAGAATAATATCCCTAACCTGCAGAACTTTGTTTATTACTCTGCGGGCTTCACCATAGTTCCTTTGCGAGTAACTACTAGCAAGAATAGCCTAATAACAGAAAATGAAATATTAAACATTGATTTTATCATGAGAACCTATTAAGCTGTAGTTCCTTTGCGAGTAACTACTAGCAAGAATAGCCTACTAACAGAATGATCATGAGAACCTATAACCTAAACTCATTGTTGGATTAATCTTGGAAATATTAAATAGTTAGAGGGGTAAAAGTAGAAAGTTTAGTTTTTATTTGTTTTGATTTATTTAATTAACTTTTAGAGTTTAAGTTAGATTATAGTTTTATTTAATTTGTTTTAGTTGGCTGGAAAATAGGACTTTAGAATTTGAATTAGATTTTAGAGTTTAATTTAGTTTATGATTGTATTTTAGTTTTATTATATACAGGGGTAGAAGTCTTTATTTTAATTTTAATTGTACCGAAATATTTAGTAATCAATAGAATTATCGTGGGTTTCCAAAATACTAGTATTAATATACCTAGTTCTTGGTACCGGGAATGTTTTATTAAATCAAAACAGGATGGCAGGGCTTCACTCATGGCCCCCTGATAGAGATTATAGTTATATTAATATATTAGTAATTGTTAGTAGTAATGGTAGGTTCTAGATAAGGGTAGTTTAGTAATATTGATTACTAGTTAATTGTTAGTTGGTGATAAATAGAGGAAGGCTTGTGTGTGAAGGGTGTGAAGAAAATTGATAGAGTTAATATTGGCTCCTACTTGGAGAAGGGTTTTACCCTGGACATCATCCTTGATGTAATCATCTGTTCACTTCCAAATCAATTTCATCATTGTTCTTGTTTTATCATTGATAGATTATATTACTGTTATATTTGTTTGATTGTTCAATTATATTGCATTCAATCTTCATCAATGGTCCGGCCTGCCCTTGATCTGCCGGTATCCATGGAAACTCGTGATACTTACGATCGCCTAAAGGTACAGAAGCAACAGATTCATCAATTGCAAGCTGATGTCAACGAAATCAAAACCACGTTGCACTCCTTGGAAGTCGAGCGTGGGGAATACGCTGAATTCCAGAAAATCGTCCTCGCTTGGAAGAAACATCATGAGCAACAACAGATTGATAGATCTTCGGGAACGAGAAACTCCAGTGGTTTGTTTCCACCCTCCAATTCCAATTTCAGAAGTATTCAGGTGCCGACGGGAGTTCTTGAGGCAGTGACGCAACTTCAGTTACCAGAGTTCAAGGGATTTGATCCTCAAGGATGGCTCCAACAGGCGAATCGCTATTTCGATTTCAATAATACTTCTGATGAATTACGCCTTCCATTGATCCAATTTCGTATGGTTGGGGTAGCGCATCACTGGTACACGGCGATTAATCAAATCTGGGAGTCCATTACATGGAAGGAGTTTCAATCAGAGCTACTGCAACGATTTAGTGACTTCGAGATTCCTAATCCTTATGAGCAATCGAATTCGATTCATGCTTCTGTAATCGATTTTGTTGCCGACAAGGAGGTAGAGAGCGTCGCCAGTAAGGCTTCTCTCGCGTTTTTTTGTTCTCAGCATAATTCTGGGCCTTTAACAGGTAATGTGCCTCAAGTGTTAGGTCAAGGGGAGCCCAGACTTGTTAATACACCCAAATTACCTGATTGAAGCATTCCTGTTCATTCCGACAACACTCATTCGGTCACTACCATTCGTTCAGGTGTCTCATCACAGATCGCGATTCCTACTCCTTCTGAGCAATTGGATTCGCTTCACGATGCTCTCATCCATGTCGTTGACGGTAAGCATGTAACGATTGGTAGCTTCGAACTTCATACTCTCTGGGCAGTTCACAACGATTCATCAATCGGAGTTGATTTCTGAGTTGATCGGTGATGTCGAGGTCAAAAGGCGCTCTGATTCTATCGCCAGTAAGGCCTCTCCTTCTCTTTTGCGCTATCAACATAGTTCGGGGCTTTTCACAGGTGATGGGCCTCAAGTGTTGGGTCAAGGGGAGCCCACACGTGTTCATACACCTAACTTAACTAGGCAAAGGGTTCTTGTTTGTTTTTTTTGATAGAATTTGTATCAAGATGGGAATGGGTATTTAGTTCATGTGCGTGAATGGGATACGGGTCTTCGGTCCACCCCTCAAACAGATATTCCGTGTTCATTTCCTGCCATTCGATCAGGCGTCCCCTCTACTCCGGAGTTGGGGCATGTTTTGCATCATGATCACGGAGTTCTATATCCTTCACGTTTGGATTGGAAAGGACGTAAGAAGAAAAGAATTTGTTTGCGTTGGGGAAATAGATACGGATCAGCTAACAAATGTCCGGACGGCAAGAAGCAAGACAGGCCGAATGATTCAATCCCAAGTCTTGAGGACAAGACTTTTAAATAAGGGGGGAGTAATGATAGAGATTATAGTTATATTAATATATTAGTAATTGTTAGTAGTAATGGTAGGTTCTAGATAAGGGTAGTTTAGTAATATTGATTACTAGTTAATTGTTAGTTGGTGATAAATAGAGGAAGGCTTGTGTGTGGAGGGTGTGAAGAAAATTGATAGAGTTAATATTGGCTCCTACTTGGAGAAGGGTTTTACCCTGGACATCATCCTTGATGTAATCATTTGTTCACTTCCAAATCAATTTCATCATTGTTCTTGTTTTATCATTGATAGATTATATTACTGTTATATTTGTTTGATTGTTCAATTGAATTGTATTCAATCTTCATCAGCCCCACCATGGCCCTGTGGTGGCTTTCCAGGAGTTAGGCCATGTGTAGTCATCAAGCCCCCATCACTTCACGTAGGCGCCACATAATTAACCAACATCATCACCCCCTTATCAATCCACATCATCATCACATGTGTTATCATCACCCCCTCATTAATGGCTTAATCCCCTTGATTTAAGCATTTGCTAGTGTTGTAAATGAACCAAATGAACACGAACAAGCCCTTGTTTGTGTGTGTTTGTTTGTTTAATATTTAACTTGTTCACGAACGGTTCACAAACACTAACCGAACGAAATTTCTTATTTGTGTTTGTTCATTAAGGAATTGAAGTTGTTCACGATTGCAAACAAACATATATTTAAAAATTAATAATCAACATTCTAAATCCCAAACATTGGACCTAATCTACTTCTACTTACTCTAATAAAGGAGTATATTTAGGAGACACGTGTCACATCCTGGTGATATCTGGAATTTGTTTTCCCGCCTCTCTCTCCTAATTATTTTAACCATTTTTAATAATTATATATTGAAAAATATATATCTTCTTATTCTAATAATTTACCACTTTACTAAAATTTGGTAAACTATAATAAGATTTAAATTATATATTATCTTAAAATATAATTATATAATTATTGAATATATTTATTATTTGTTTTATAATTTTTAGATCTTCACATTTCTTATTTCACCAATAGTTAATAAATCTAACTTATAAATTTTTATAAAAATTATTATTTATAACATGTTATAATTATTCAACCCATGTAATACATGGATTTATAATGCTAGTCATCTTATATAAATATAAAATTAAACACTTGATATAAAAATCATATATATAATTACCCTAAAAAAAGTATAAGTTAGAAATAATATCATAATTGAAATCATCCTAAAATAATGTTTCAAAGATACAAGTTTCAGATTACTATATTTTTAACAAAATACAAAATCCAAATGATTAGATTTCTAATTGAATGTTAATAATAAACTAAAATTAATAATTTAAGAATATAAAACACATATAATGAATGAACATAATAACGAGTGTTCGGGAACATAAATGAACCCATAAACACAAACGAACGAACACGACCTTTGTTTAAGTTCGTGCATTTAACTAAACAAACCAAATTTTTGTTCAAGGCCATTCATTTATTAAATGAACGAACATAAATGAATTTCCTGTCGAATGGTTCACAAACTGTTCGTTGAATGTTCGGTTCATTTAAGGCCCTAGGTACTGCTATCAAATAGATCAGATATTTCCTTAATTATTGTTGAATGAATGTAAGAAGTAGGACCAAATCTACTAAAAACATTAAGTATAGCAGCTACAAACACCTATCAAAGATAACTAAATTACCTGTCCAGCAAGTGCTAAAGCATCCGTAAGCAAAGACAAAGCCAACCACACTTCTAAGCAGATCTGGTGACCAGCCATTGGCACAGAGCCTTCTCTTGCAGCCACTGATGTAGATAGAGTCATAGTTACAAGTACGGCAAAGCTTCTAGACATTAAAAGCCCGCCTGAAAAACATAGTGAGGGAATGCTTTTGTAAGAAAGTCAAGTGCTATAATCCTTTAAGATTCATGCATCAGTTATATATTGTTATAATAGCATACCAGATTTTAAATACCGAGCAACCTTTTCACCATCTATATTTGGAGTAACAAGTACCACTTCTTCATTTAACTTCCATAGTAGGATAAAAGCAGTCAGATATCTGCTCATAATTTCAGACTCGGTTGTGAGTATTTAATGATTATTATACATAACTATTTAGCAAGAGTGAGAATGATGACAGCATGACGTACTCAGAAATTACCGTCGCAATTGCAGCACCACCAACACCAAGTCCATAAAAGAAAATCAATATTACATCAAGTATTGCATTTAGCAAGTTCCCAGCAACTGTGATGCCCACATGCAGAAAAAAAAAATACCTTAAAGATTATGTGTACATGATATTATGGTATTTGAGATGATAAAATACTTGCCAATGGCATATAGAGGAGTCTTGGTATCTTTAAATCCACGAAACGTTCCTTGTGCAGCTAAAGCTAATACAATTGCTGGAGCACCAAATGCCCTTATTGAGGTAAACTGCTCTGCTGGTACCCGCATGGGTGAATCCTGAAAAAATTGGTCATTGTTAATTCCAGTTACATCCTACAGTGTGCAAGATGCATGGTGTTTTAAGGGCATTTCATCATTTATTACGTACAACAGGTATACCCATGGTGTTCAGTAAGAAGCCAGAACCAAAAGAAAGTGCTATGGTTTCTGCAATGCCAAAGGCAGTAGCCAAGGCCAAAGAAGTTGAAACTGCTGGCAGAAACTTCTTGTTTTGATGGCCAGCCATGTCATCTGAACAAAACAAAATCAAGGGAAACAATCATTACCTTCAAACTGGTTGCTGTGAGTACAGAGTTTATCATTACCATGGTTGACACAAGTAGAATCATCATCAGCCTTGACTAATACTGCCTGTTCTTCAGCAACAAATGAGGTTGTGATATTTAGCAAGGGAATATTGAACAATTTTGCCACCAAATTAAAAATTGATATAGAAACACCAACTGCAGCCAATTCAGTGGAACCTACAATAATTAACAAGCAAACTCTGAATCGGATGCATATATGAGAGTAGTGCAATCTTAAATTTAGAAAAACAAAAGTATAGATTGAAGCATAGTCACCATAGTTATAGCTTAAAGTTTATCTCTGAATACTGTTCTACATAACTAGCATACAGTACGGATATGAATAGTGGAACACTTCCACTGACAGAGATTGACTAAATATAAGCATTAATTCTGGCAATTATCTAAGGCAAACATAATAGATTGCTAATACTCTGAGATAAGTAGTTGCCAGTGGCAGATTTGGCACTTCTTTTACTGGTATCACTCATCAAAATTGTCTTCTGAATTGTGTCACTTTAGTGTTGGATACATATATATAACTCATACGTATCAATTAACATGCAGTTGTTGTAATTCAGTGTGTTTGTTTCAAATTAAGCAAAACATACATTAAAATGGGAATGAGTTTTAGTGTTTTACCCAAATGGCCGACAAATGCAGTATCAACAAGTGAAGTAATTGGATCAGCAGCAAGAGCTAATGCTGCTGGCAATGCAATGGACACGATCTCCATTCCAAGTTGATCAAACATAAGCTTCTCTCTGCACTCGAAATCAAATCAAAGAAACTGAATCGGAAGACAAAACGATTAATAGAAGTTAGAATATTTGCCAAGTAAATCATACCTGAAACGTTGAATTAACAAGACAAACGGATTGGATACAGTCGAACTAGAAGGTAAATCGGAATCGGAATCCAAATCCGAATCCGCATCTTCATCATTGTTCGAATCAAATCCGGGCTTTGGAACAGGGAATTCTGGAGCTGATGTGATAGGGTTTTGCCTGGATGATGATTTAGTTAGGGTTCGAAATCGAATTGAAGAATTAGGGCTTTGTCTGAGAGATTCAGCCTTGAAACAACAACTATCATGTTGAAAAACTGGTGAACGAAGAAGAAGAAGATGATGGTGTTGGAGGAAACAGCTGCTGCTGCTCATGAGTTTCGGAATCTGAGGAGACGATCAACGTGGAAGAAGATGCAGATTCCGTTATCTAACGAATTTTAACGGCTCCAATGCGAAAGACGTCCATTTAAATTAAAAAATATCTTCCGTCATTGTCTTTGTTAAAAAATAAAAACACATGGGTATTTAGTCCGATGCAAAATATTTGGTTCAAATCTTTTCAAGCGATAAATATTAGGTGGTGTAGAAAAAAGTGTATTTATGTCGTAGTTTAAAAAAAATGTTTACATCTCAACCTTTTTTATGTTTTTTTAAACATTATAACCTTTATTTGTAATATTTGAACATACAATCATCTAATTAAACTTATACGACGTTACCATCAGCGTATAATTTTTCATACCGTTGTGACATTGTTATTGTAGAGTAAGATAAAAAACAAAACATGAATTTTACCCATATATTAACTATTTGTAATTCATCCAAATATTTAATCGGATAAAATTCAATTCAAAATCGAGGACAAGTATTCTATTTGCGACATCTGCCATAGTCTAAACCAAGTTTGAATATTTCTTCTTTCCCAATGCCTTCTTTCTCATCTTCTCCAACCATTGCCCACCACAAATCTTTAACTTCACCCGGTTAACACCAAATTGAACAATTGATAATGCAAATAAACAAACAAATTTGCCTAATATATATTCATTCTTAGGTATGGTCTGCGAAATAAGGATGAAGACAGACATTTTACCTATCTCAGTTAAGATAAATAGGTTGTTCTGAAGAAGTACTCAACATAAAGTTATCATTTGAAGTTAATCGAAACAACACTTTTAATGTTATGTTCACAAAAATAAGTAAAATAACGTTAAAATTATTGCAATTTTATATTTGCCCCTTGAGGACTCACACATATATACATTAAATACGTGCACCAATGAGGCGTTGATAATGCAAATAATATATCTTAAAATCGACAGTGCCTAATTCAACACCAGATTGAACAATGACCAGTGGCGTACCCACTTTGAAGCTTGGGGGGGCAGCCGCCCTCCTTGAATTTTTTTCAGTAGTATATATATGTAAAAATACTGACCGATCCCCTTAATATTTTGCAATCGCCCCCCTTAAATTTGCATAATCGGAATTACGATGAGAATTTAAGTGATAGTTTTTCATTGTTTTTTGAAGAAAAGTTACTTAAAAAGTCTCCATATATGTTGTTTTGGATATATATTTCTAAAAATAAAACCCCGTATAGAACAACTTTAGAAGTGTTGTATTTTTATTATGTTTTTATATATGAAAGTTAGTTTGATTGTCTTTTTTCCTAACATAACCCGACCCGATTCGGCCCAACCCGACCTGAAAAGAAGAAAATAAAATCTAGTATATAGCGATCCATAAATGACCTTAAAAATTTTCGCCTCCCATGAAAATAATTTCTGGGTCCGCCACTGACAATGACGACAAAGATCTTCTCTTGATCTTGTGCCCCCATTTGATTCACATCTCAACTTGATTTGGAGAACTGAATGAGAGAAAGAGAGAGATCTTGTGGTTCGATTATCAACAACTATGGTTGGCAGCGATGGCAGTTTTTATTATTATTATTTTCTTTTTATGAAGGTCAAGAACGGTGGGGATGATGATAACATGTAAAGTCGACCAATATTGAGGCATTGCCGCAATGGTACCCCAAGTTTCTTTCTAATAGGAGGTCTTGGGTTCAAATCCCTCCCGCAGTGAAAAAAAGGTCTGAGGGAGGTCAGGGGTTTTCCTAGTAGGGTTTCTCCTGGGGTGGTTGTGGTGGCTCATAAGAGGTTTAGGTAACTAGAACTTGGTGACATGGCCTGGAAACAGTGGGTTCACACAATTGAGACCTTCGCCGTTCAAAAAAGAACACGTAAAGTCGGTGGGAATGGAAAATGATAAAATGTTGATGAGGATTTTATAGAATGGGTTTTTGGTTTTATTTGCCTTTTGGCTACAGGTACTTGTGTCATTTCAGAGATACTTAATGATAAACTAACGATCTTCTACTTCAGAGATCACTGTTGTTACATTTCTGCAAACAATTCAAACACCAGATTAAACAGCAATTGACATAGCACAAGAAGCAATCTTGTAACTAACTCTTTTAGAATTTTTCTTTGATGGCACACATACCCTTTTGATATGATTATTTTATCTATGTGTGTATATAAATTTTGTGAAAAATTAACCGGCCGTCTATGAGTCTATGACCCGGGTGGTTAATTTTTAGTTTAAATTGTTTTACACTAGGAACAATTTAAGTTTTAATATTAGCTTACTATATATGAAAATTTCTACAAAATCCACCTAAACGTAACAATTATACATGAATTTATTGCTATCTGATGAACTTTTTTTATATGTGTTTCATAATTAAGCTAAAATCCAACCCGTACCCATCCTGAGTTCCTGACCCAAACTCGTTCTGACTTGTTATCCAACCCGACCCAACTCACCCATTTTGTCAGACATACAGTTCAAATACATAAGACTGTTGAAACCTAATCATGACATCACAATAACATTAACATAATCATTACCAATAATCCATAATATAACCATATGTTAACCAAACGTCATCTAAATCATAATGGTACAAAGAGTTTAGCTCATCATGAGCTCAACAACAACATAAAAGCTTAAAAAGATAACAGAATTCATGATGGGAACTATAAAGTTCAAACCACTAGCAAGTAAGACAAGTATGATAGTTGGTTGATGCTTCTTTGGCCTTCAAGGCCCCCAAAACCTTCTTTGGAACGCTAGAAATCGGCTAGACGAAAGTGAATTTCTCCAGAAGACACAACTCTTAGAAATGAGGTGAACAATGGGTTTTGATACAAGCATGGAGCCATCGCACAGTCATTGTTTTGTCATTAGTGTGTTTGTCAGGACAACTTTCTCATTTGCGAGACTATCGATCTATGTTGTTAATAGAATCGTCATGTCTCATGATTGTGCATGATCATGCATAGGTTTTCTGGTTTGATAAAGAACAACAAGAACACAGGAAATCGTATGTTTTCTTAATTGATGTGTTCAAACTACATTTATAAACATCGGGGTTGGGTTTATATAACCCTAATGACAGTTACAACATTTGCTATTTGACACAACATACCCCTAAACTATCCATGTGTACACAATATACACTAAAAGCATACTTTACACTAATGACTCTTTTGACCTGTTAACATTCAAACCTGGGTTGGCAATTATGATGCTAACATTGTTTAACACTATCTGTTGTTTGCACATCCACATACTATGCTCTCTAGTTGATCATGTGCTCCATCCTATATAAACTTGCTTAACTTTCTATCAAAACTTCATTTTTCTCTTTGTTTTCTCATTGGCAAGCTTTTTCGACCTACAAATTCACTAAAACACCAAATAAGTACCTAGTCTAATAAATTTGCAGCCGGTTATTACAAAACAGGGGATAAATGTGGGTAATAAACAAGTTTTTTGATGGACTAAAACGAAGATAAAAATTGAGACCATTTTACAACTGTATATAAAAACTCTTCTCGAGTTTGAAACACAAAAAATATATGTTATTAAAGAACAAGCCACAAAAAGTATAAATCATAAAAAAAAATGTGTTGATTAATAACGAATTATAAAACAAAAAGAAATTTTACCCTACTTAGAATTTGTTACAACAAAAATGCGGATTCACTCTAAAATTTGATACCCTTTGATTTTGAAGAACCTAAAATAGTGATTATTTTTTATAAAGGAGAGTCGGCCCAATGTCAGTTGACGAACCTTTCTTATAATGGACTTTAAACAACCTGCTGCTCTTTTAATGGATATATGTGTTCATTCTTAAGAGGTAAAACTAAAACTATACTAATTGTAACGTTTTTTTATCTTTCTTTTTTTTAAATAATATTAAAAACGTTGGACCGGTTGGTTAGTCAGACATCATGATATGAGAGCATCATTGATAGCAGTATCTCTATTCTTATATGATAGAGGTAAGATCGTCTAAATTTTACCCTTATAAGACTCTATCTTAGCTTTTATAATGTTGAGATATATTGAGTACGATGATAACAAACATAACTAAGTAATGAGACCAGCTATAATCGAACGATCAAAATTGGTCACCAGCTTGAAATATAATCTAAGAGCATCTCATACACTTTAGCATTATTTGGTTCAAGTGTTTAACCATGGTTAAAACAACACCCGGCCAGGGGAAAAAACCTGACAATTTTCAAAGCATGCATTCTTTCCGTTGCCACGTGGATTTCATCTTTCGAGAGTTAAAATTAAGAGTAAATTCCTAATTTGTCTATTTTGACCCAAAAAAGGAACAAAATGTACAAATAGTTTTTATTGGCTTAAACCATGAACGTCACGCCCGTAATCGGATCCAACTATGAGCATCCCGCCCGTAATAATATATTTCAACATGGGCGGTTATGGGCGAGCTGCCCAGGGACGAAGCTTGAAATTTCCCAATAGAGGGGCCGAAAGCCACGGGTCAATATTTGTTTTCCTATTGCTATATTTCTTATATTGTGGAGGTTCATGAGTACATTGTTTTTCTTGTTGATTTCCAATCTCTTGAGGGGCTTGAGGCTCCCTTGTTGAAGCTTTTTGATGTTTACTTTATTGTTTATCAGGATCATCATCCTTTCTTTTGAAAAAGGAATGAAGAGTTTTTATCTTTTTCATGATATATATAATAAAAAGAAATCAAAAACTCAATCAATCTAATAAACATAAGACATAAACTCAATCAAATTTTATAATTCATATTTCTAAAATCGAGTATCAATCATAAACCCTAAGCTGAGTTCTACCTCAAATTCACCATCAATAGTCTATCATACACACAAACATCAACAAAGTACTCAAACTAATTGCGTGAATTCGTAACAATAAAGGATTAATGGGATGAATTCGTATGTGTGTGATTGCGTGATTAATGGGAGGAATACGTATGGATTAATGAGTTAATGGAGTCAATCTAATTGCTTGAATCGTGAACCAGAAGTGAGAAGTACTCAAACACAAGCTATAATTTACGAACTGAAGATCGAATTCGAAGATTACCTTATGAACTGAATGCAGAAGCCAAAGACGAATGCGTATGTCGGTATGTGATTTTTTTCCCCAGGCTTCCAGTCGACCAGCCCTATTCTTATGTTTCTTCACCATATTTTTTAAGTTAAATTTTACATATTGTCCCTTCATGCTTTAACTTTTTTTATAAATTAACCTTTATACGTAAACTTAACTGAAAAATGATTTTAAACAGTAAACCGTTTAACACTTAAATATATTATTAACATTCTAGTTTAAATTTAGTTTTTTTTTTTTAGAAACCAAGGGGGCGCAAGGATTTTTAAGAATAAAAACCAAAGGGGTCGGACTCTATTAAAAATTTTCCGACCAAATCCTACTACATACCTGCTTCTGAGCTGAAAAACAGCAGGGGCCGGGGCCACCCCAGGCCCTAGTCATCCTTCGTCCTTGGAGCCGCCCATAGTTGGATCCGATTACGGGCGGAACGCCCATGGTTTAAGCCAATAGAAACCATTTTGACATTTTGGTCATTTTTTGAGTCAAAATGGACAAATTGGAAATTGACTTTAAAATTAATCAAAAATACAACATCTAATTTAATCCATAAAAGCATTATCACCAGTCAATCCAGCTCTGGAAAAGGATAAATACATACATACATACATACCTGCAGAACCAGTACGCACACAACATCAAGGATCATGGAATAATATCTTGTACGGCAAGGAATAAAATCACCAACCCTAACTGCTGTAATTTGTCTCATGCTGTCCTGATTGACTATAAATAACAAAGTGTCCGATTCAAAACCTAACCACCTACACGTACTGGGTGTTGATCATATGGAGATGGTGCAAAAAGAGGTCCAAAATGGTTGCATCAAGTCGGTCAAGGGTCCATGGGTGGTTCACCGGACCACTAAAGACGGCCGTGTGGTCACCAGACACCGGTTTCCATCAGACCAGGAGCGGCAAAGAAACCGTGAAAGAGAACGAAGAAGGCGGTTCGTGGCCCGGAAAATATTTTCTGGGCTACGTACTTTCGGGAACTATAAGCTCCCGAAGAATGCAGACACCATTGATCTGTTGAAAGCTGTTTGTGATGAAGCTGGTTGGCATGTTGAACAAGATGGTACCATCTACAAGAAGGTTTTTTTTATTTTTTTTTATTTTGATATAACAAAATGATGTTTAATTTATTTATTAATCTTTTAATATTTGATTATTTATAGTTTATATTTATATATTTAAGGTCTTTTGGGTGACAGGTGGTGACATACGACAAAAGTGATGATTATATGGACTCGTTTACAGAATCAAGAACAGTAATTTCACGGGAAATAGCTCAAAAAGATTATGGCATCAACTTGAAGCTTTCACTCGATCATTTGGGATACTGCAATATTTGATCATAGAAAGTAGAAAAAAATCAGAGGATTTGCATAGACTTAATAGTGAAATTAAAATCTATGTGAAGCATGATGTGAGAAAAGTAATATATTCTAGGAATTTTTTTTAAAAATGGGTTTCTATTTAAAAAAATGGTTACAATTGGGGTCGAGTTTTTTTTTTTTACAAAGGGGTCTAACTCCACTTGTAGTGGCGTTTTAGAGGGGAGAGAAAAACACCCCTAGCCTTGTCAGTGTTGACCTGAAAAAAAAAATTCAAATGTGTCCTTGCCTCCACTACTAGTGGCGTTTTAAGGGATGTAGTACCATTCCTCCACTAGTAGTGGCGTTTTATGGGTATAAAGCCACTCCTAGTGGCGTTTAAGTCATGTAGTGTCACGAGATAGGTTACTTTTTGACCATGGAGTACAAAGGTTACACTCCTAGTGGCGTTTTATGGGTTTAATGCCATTCAGGTCAACACTGACAAGGCTAGGGGTGTTTTTCTCTCCCCTCTAAAACGCCACTATAAGTGGAGTTAGACCCCTTTGTAAAAAAAAAAAAAACTCGACCCCAATTGTAACCATTTTTTTAAATAGAAACCCATTTTTAAAAAAAATTCTATATTCTAGGGGTTTGATTAATTTTAAGTTTTAGCTTGCTGGTTGTAATCAGTTATGTTATTATGAGTTTGATATACTAATATAGGGAGATTAACAAATCAATTTAATAAATAAAAATTAAAAAATTAGAAAATATAATAATTATTTTTTTTAAATATCTAAAAATCTATTCTTTTAATATACTTCTTATTTAATTAGAAAGAAAAATAAATAAACACTGTATAATAATATGTGATTTTTCATTTAATATAAGAGATAGATAGAAAAAAAAGGTTAAAAGAGACATGAAAGAGTCGCATATATTTGTGTTTTTAGTTAGTTTTTATTATATTAAGGTTTATATAGTTTTTTTTTTCTTTTTTAAACAACAATGAACCAAAAGTGTCTCGAGACCTCTCCCTATATTATTTTTTTATGCAACATATATGGTTTCCTACTTCTTAGGTAGAAACTCACCTCTTAGGTTATGTCTATTGAGAAACCGTCCTGCTCAAATATGAACAAATTGCTTCAAAAAAAACTCGATTCAATACCTTTTATAACAGGAGTTAAAAGAGTAGCGTTAGGCTAAAAACGATTTGGTTAAATTGCAACAATTGAGCACTTTATAGTAAATTAGTGGATGCATAATTTTTTTTAGATGGTCAATTTGTTGATTTGGTGCCACAAAGCGTATATCAACAGTTTTAGTGAAATATTATAGATTTTTTTTTTGAGTGGCGGAACCGTAATTAAATTATGGTTTTGACCGTTGTGATTTAAGTGTTAACTATTTTAGCATAAAATAAAATTTTTTATTAATTCAGCCATGTGGTTTAGACAAATAACGGTTTTGATTATAGAACAATCCGTTTTCTATAAATGTGAACAAAATTGAATACAAATTTTGTTTAAATAATCCAAACTTTGACCCATTGGCTTCTGTCGGTCCCAACTATGAAAATCCCTGATAACGGTCCGAACTTTCGACATATTTTCCCAGGGCGGACCGCCGTCAAATAAACCCTAACGGCGTTAACGTTTTTTTCGAATTTCGAACAGATTTTTTAGGGCTTTTGTTCAGATGGAGAATACGAGTCGAATGATGTATAACTTACCTCGAAACGTTGCTTCAAATTTCCCAATTTCGTGTTTAAACTTTTAATTCGTCAAAGAAATCATCAAATTGAAAAATTTGGAGCAACGTTTCGAGGTAAGTTATACGACATTCGACTCGTATTCTCCATCTGAACAAAAGCCCTCAAAAATCCGTTCGAAATTCAAAAAAAACGTTAATGCCGTTAGGGTTTATGTAACGGCGGTCTGCCCCGGGAAAATATGTCGAAAGTTCGGGCCGTTATCGGGGATTTTCGTAGTTGGGACTAAATCCAACTTGCCTAAATTTAAATCGGCAGCCTTAGTTCTATGTTTTCTGCCATATTACGCAAGCACCCTACTAATATGTACACGAGTGTGTAATTTAACATATAATATTGAAAATAATTTATGCTTTCGTGTGATACTTATAATTATAATAAAATACGAATTCTTAAATTAAACAAAAGTATAAAGCCTGAAGTAATAAACATACAAGTAAACAAGATTTTGTTAAAAAAAAAAAATCAATTCCGATTCAAACAACCAATTTGTTTAACTGGGCAGGGCAGTTTGAATAAAGACGGTTAGAAGAGACTTAACTAAAGTATTTTACTTGTCTTTTAATAATTTTAGTAAAAGTTACCTTAGAATCGATCACAAACAGTTCGTTTAACTAAAAAATATCTCTGAATTATTTAGCCAACATTTTAACCATTAAACTTTAATCACTAACTCAACACTAATGAACCAGATAACCCCTAAAACCACTCACCCTCCGTGGACGAACCTTGCGGAGGAACCCTTAGGTTTTTGGGGCATTGGATTCTCACCAATGTTTGCGTTACTCAAGCCGACATTCTTGTTCCTGCCTCGTCCGCTACCGCTTGCGCGGGTGCTTCACTCTAAGGCAGAACGCTCCCCTACCTATGTATTTTTACATCCCACAGCTTGGGCAGACCGCTTAGCCCCGTTCATCTTCGGCGCAAGAGCGTTCAATCAGTGAGCTATTACGCACTCTTTTACATCCTTAGGTCTCAGTTCAACTGACCGGTTAGCCTGGCCAATAGAACATTTGTACTACCAACATGCTGGAATTTCTCCAAACGTACTAACCACTACAAACAACCCACTAACAGGTTCATTCTCACATATCTCGAACCCAACCCCAAATACAGCATTCAAATACCAAATCACGGCCAACTTAACACACACAGTCAGTCATATGTGATTATTCAAGTAATATATTTGTCAAGTGATTGTTTTTCTTGTGAGTAGAAACAAATAGATATCCATATGGCAAAAATCCTTGTGACATCCACAACAAATCGGTTTAAGATCATATATTTACCAAAATTGATTACAGTTTTGTTAATCAAAAGATATAATTTAGAAGTTCATTTCATTTTCATACACCTTATCCTTTTACAAAAGAACTTTTCGGTCGGTGTGACACATGAACAGTTGAGCTCAGGATGATTTAAAACCACCATCTTTGATGGAGCTCAAGATTTAGAATCTTGTTTTCATCTGCAGTATGTCATCAAGAACAAAACTTTCTATTTATAGAAAATGGAACAACAGTTGGTTCCAAACATCAGGGACGCCAGGCAAGCACCAATGTATGCAATCAGAATAACTCGTCGGGTTTGCCAGTTGCTCCGCCGATCGGCTTTCCCAAAACTTCCTATAAATTGATGGGTGCCCGTCTTTTCGGTATTCGGACATCTGAGTTATGTTCAAAACTCGAACCTTAGACTTCAATTTATTTACAATATTCGCCACCATCCCCATTGTAGCCAAATCTGAACCACTTCCCCAATAGTTTTCATCTTTGATAGGAGTCTTTTCATTGTAACAATTCCCTTCTGTTCCTGGTTCCCATTCCCGACTCCTATCAATTAAAAAAACTGAATAAATGCTTTTATAGCAGTTGGCGGGTCACGAGACAAAATGGTTAGAAGTTGAAACATATTATTTTAGTCAACATTAAAAAAATTTTATAAATAATTTACTCAATGAATACAATTCATAACAGTAAGTAGGGGTGTGCATGGTTCGGTTCGGTGCAGCGATGGCCATTTGCATAACCAAAACCGCTACTTCGGTTAATTCTAAATCCTTAGTCATAACCATAACCAATTGATCAGTTAACCATTAATCGGTTAACCACCGGTTACGGTTCGGTTTCGGCTAATAATGGAATTGCTAAAAAAAACTAAGAAAAACTTGTAAATATGCTTGTGGATTATAGATATATTAATGATTAAAATCTAAGTGAAGCTTGTAAAACTTTGTAATAATTGAGAATGTGTGAACGAAAAGTAAAACCACAAACTCTAATTCATTTTCTAATATATTTAGTCTCACATATAATCTATAATTAAATTTTCATATAGTAAAAAGTGATGATTCACCTTCTATACTTGACTTCCCTACTTTTTAAAAAAACACACAAACATATAAATATTAAAAAATATATATATATACAATATTCGATTCGGTTCGGTTAATGGCTTTTCTTGAACATAACCGTTGGTTAAAGTCGGTTTCGGTTAAAATTGGTTATGGTCCGGGCGGTTATCAGTTATGGTTAAACTATGCTCACCCCTAACAGTAGGTGACTTAGCGGGATACAAGGTCGTTCAATACAAATCCAAATTTTAGAGGCCATCAGCAAGAACTGTATAAACACATGTACTTATTGCATTAAATGTCTAACATAAGACACTTATAACTGATAACCATCTTTTTTCTTTCTCCCACTATA
This sequence comes from Mikania micrantha, assembly GCA_009363875.1. NCBI lineage: Eukaryota > Viridiplantae > Streptophyta > Magnoliopsida > Asterales > Asteraceae > Mikania > Mikania micrantha. The sequence goes on along the minus strand of CM018696.1, from coordinate 62,204,301 downwards.
AATCTGGTTAAAAAAAGTACAAGTGCTTATTTGGTTGTGTAGAACATGCCTTTAGTAAAAGAACTAATTTTAAACCACATGATTTAAAGGGTATAAAAGTAATTTCCTTTAAAATAGGGGAAGTTACTTTTTTACCCCTTAAATCATGTGGCTAGAATTGGTTCTTTTAGTTCTCAAGTAACAATAGTTCTTAATTGAACATCCCCCTATATATATATATATATATATATATATATATATATATGCACTTAAAATAGATTTCATATGACTTTCTTGGCATGACATGTTATGTTCCCTGTCCTTTTAGCTACTTTTTCTTATTGGACTCGTTCAAGATAAACGACAAGGAAAATTGACTAATTTAAAAAAGAAAATGAATCCAAATTGCCACTTCTTATGCTTTTTAACCACTAAAGGCAAAATAATGGACTTACCAGAGATGAGTAGGTGACATTGTGACAAAAAACACTTTCTTCTTTAATGGATTGACATTAGATTCTATCCAGTTTGCCCACTCATCCATCGCCAACTCCATGGCATCTAAGCTTTCTGCTTCTTCACAAACTCCATTTTTCTCATTACTCCATCTAGACAAAAACAAAAAATGGATTATAAGATGTATACTGAAATCCTAAGTAAACAATATCCCATTTAAATAACTCACAACAACTTTACAGGGCCTTGTCTCCACCACAAGTATGAATTAAAAACCAATATATCGACATGCTCCCATTCAGACGCGTGTCTAAGAACAGAATCAGGTCGGATTATTCTCTCATCCAATCTGTGATTAACTGGATCATCCGAGTTTGACTCGACTATAAGTGGGGCCCACTGAAATTCTACTGTTGCATTGTATTCCTATGTACAAAAAGCACTCAACATTGTTCAATTACAATTATGAATTTCATCAAAAGTCAAAGAATTGCACCATTGAGTCAAAGTCAACATACCTCTGCTCGAAAAATGGTAAGAGGGGCATTTGGGGTGATTGACTTCTTTTCTGCAGGGATTACGGACTCTAATAAGCATAGCATTGATATCCATTGGCCTCTGTTAAGTGAGTCTCCTACAAACATTAACCTCTTCCCCCTCAACTTATCCCACATTTCAGTGGCATTCCATCTAAAATTCAATTAAACAAGTTCAATAAATTCTGATTCAAGTGAAATAAAACACCCATATTTGGTTTAATTAAAGCACTGATAGTTTCAAGGGTGATTGTAAGTGTAATCTGAAAATAATTATGTGATAGTGAATATATAGATTCAAGTGATCAACTATGATACAACTAGCAGTTTAGATGAAGTTTGGATGTGCTTTTGTGGCTTGAAATTCTAATAATGCTCTTTGTTAGCGTGTTATATATTTCGATCATTCAAGTAGTAGATAACATAATCAGTTTTTAGCATTGCCCAATTTGATCAGGTTGAGTTGACCCACAAACAATTTTTCTGTCCAACTTTTTGAATGATATAGAAGTAATAAATACACGACAATGTGATATAAGAAACAATAATATTACTGTAATCTGGTATTTTATTAACTGAAAAGTGTATTTACAACAGACAATATCTCTATTTTTGGGAGGTAACCCTAGAACACTCCTATTTAAGGCCCATGGGCCGGTTATAGGGACTATACAACATGGGCTATAAACCATAAAATATTTACAATTAACAATTACAATAACAATATTAAAGTTTAGGCTGTATGCATGCAAAATTCACTTCGACCCAATGGATCATTGTTTGAACTATTCAACCCATTTAACTCCTTTTCTTAATTATTTTTAAGATTTGACATGTTTGAGATAAAGCACAACCCAAATTGCCCTATAAATAAGTAAATGTGTCTGAGTGTATACAAGTTTATTATTGTAACATCCAGTCTCGCTTTACCACTACCATTGTCCACTTTGCCCACTCGGAGTTCACAAATTTTCCTTTGGTTGCCCATGTGAATGTTAGAGGATGGATATTCCTTATGAACCAAGAATTTGTTGTCACCCGAGCATGCTTAATTGTGGAGCTCTTCTCTCATTCATAACGACTAAGAATCTCTCCTGTCTACAACCAATGTGGGATTTTCCTAGGATGTTACAATTATTGTGCTTCAACATGTATCAAACTCATTGCCTAATGAATAGATATACAATCATATTTAGAAACCTAAACTATAACCAAGTGAGACTTATAATCTATACCCGATTCATTTATAAACTTCAATATGTAACTTGAGAAAAAATATCACCTCTTCAAGTTGCAGCCATGAGGTTGCCATCTCCAGTTTTGGTACATCAAATCAGGCCTTCCATGTTTACGACACGCTAATTGGTCAGACATATACGGACAATCAGATTCATTATAAAGCGGAAATGAAATGTTGTCGAATACCCAACGGCCTGAAAACACATTGCAATAATCATCCATTTCTTCTTGTTCATCAGTTTGAACCAAAGACTCAGCTTTCTGTCCTTTGTATTTCACTGTAGAGTTGCAGGTGCTGAATCTATCCAAAATCCCTGAATTAAATGCCCATTTTAAAGATGAAACTTATGACCTAATTCACAATAAGACATATAATGGCTGATTCTAAAAATAAATCTTGCATGATTCTTTAAATCTGACTAATTTGGAACTAAATGACTATTATAAGTTATACCCACAAACTAAAAGCTCATAAATCGCTTTAAAACCATCATCCAGACACCTCGTTCATATGGTTTGGGGACAAATTACGATTCTCAATATGCAATAACCAAAGAAGATCTTTGAATGTTATAGGTTTCATATGACTTGCCGTCGATTTTCAAAGAGGGTTTCTGACAGATTTCATCATATCTTTTAATATTTAAAAGAAATTTAAGCAAATTTGGAAGTTGAAACTTGTTTCTCTCTGTTACAAAAATCACCGCCTCCAACATCAAGATTCAAGAAACAAACTGAACCGAAGAGTCCATTTACGCTAAAATACAAACTACTGGATTCAAACAGAGAGCACGCATTACGAACCTGAAGAAGAGGGTGTGGATTTAATCGAAAACGTTGTGTTAACATCATTCTGATCACCAGTTTTCCGATTCTCTTTCCGGTGGATTTCTTGAAATCGGCGTTCATTGTAGAAGATGGTGCAGAGGACGAAGAGGAAGAAGACGATTGCTATGAATGGAAGATGGGTTTTCTTCTTGTGCCATCTCTGAATCATTCTAGAGAGAGAAAGTGATGGGATTTGAGTCTCGGTGATTGATTGATCGTGTTTGACTTATGTGGAAAATTTTGAGCATTTCAAATAATCAAATCTTCACGACATTCCTCGACAATAAATACGGGAGTTATTCCTAGATTTACTATTTTTTTAACGTTTAATTTTTTATAGTGTCACTGATTCTATCATTTATATCTGGCAAAATAAACAGGTTGTATAACGGATCAAACGTGTTCGGGTCAGAATAAGTGCGGGTCAGAATGAGTTTTAAACAAAATTAGTTCGAGCCTAAATGGATTGTTCTTAAAAACATCAATTTAATTTAACTTAAGACGTGTTATAAGTAAACAAATAATCTATTTGTATAATTTTTAATAATTTTCTCATCAAATATGTTATCAATTATTTCTTAAATCTTTAAATCTATTGCATTTACATAGTTTTTTAATTACTCATCTTGACTCGTATTGTGTTGAAGTGCTATGATGCTATCCATCTCAACTCATTTAATATTATGATTTTACTCATTTCAACACATTATACTACAATTATTTACTCAAACCAACTCATTTCCTTTGATATAGGTAAAAATTACCACCTCTACTATCATCCGATTATATCAACCATTAAGTCATCTTAAAATTTTGAGAAAACTCCTTGTGAGATTTCGAACCTACGACCATTTTGTTTATGCGTCTTATCCCATCACAAAGATATCACTATGTTATAACGTCTTTGATCATAGATTTACTAATTATGTGCAAATCTTATTTAACTAATACACACAGATTTTCTAAGAATACTTAACATATTTCTAAAACACTTTTATGTTTTTTTCCCCATCTTTCTCTCTTGATAAATATATTATATTAAATATACTTTTAACGCATTTTAAGATTAAAAATAAGACTTTTTTAATACATTAAAAATATGTCAATATTAAGTAAATACATTTAAAAAAAAATTATTATAAAATATAGAATTTTAAAAATAGTTTTACAAAACAAAATATTTAAAAAACAAAATTTGAAAAAATTTGTGTTTAAGAAAATAATATAATTATTTTATTATTTAATCTATGAAATTATATTTAATCATATTTTATATTAAAAAAATCATCTTCTATAGTTTAAATTTTTATTGAAAATGATTAATTAATCATATTTTTTATTTATCTGAATTAACCTAGTTTATTAATAATTAAAATGATTAAGGACACGTGTTATTATTCTAGATCATCTACATCTTGGTTTTCTACTTCACTTTTCTAATTTTATTATCTATTTTAATTATTTAGTTAGTATTAAGGATAATAAATTATTATTATATGCATAATAATTAATATATTATTAATTAAGTATTAAAAATGAAATTAATTACGAAGCTTTTAAATGAACTTATATTTTTATTTACCAGTTACTATTTAATTTTTTAAATATCATTAAATTCAAATCCTATTTTTTAAAATATTTAAAAATAAAATAATAAAGATACTAATTTTTTTATGAGTGCTTTTAAAAAGTTAAAACATTTAATATGATTAGATTATTTAGAGATAAAAACACATTATATTGAAATAATAAAAGGTAAGTAATTTAAAAAGTTATAAGTTATATGTATTATTATAAATTTTAATTAAAGCTAGTTTACATGGGTTAAAAGAAGAATAAATATAATTTAATTAAATTAACATTTATTAATTACATCACATAAAAATGTTGACACATAATTGAAAAAAATTAAAACATAATTTATAATTACTACATCACATTTTTAACATATTATTTTTTCAATTCGTAATGCACGAGATTTTAACCTATTTTTAATATATATCAAAAAAGAAAGTTAGATTCAATCAAAAAAAAATCAAATAGTTTATTTTTCCTTTTCAAATGATTTAAATAACACAAAAAAAATATGTGTTTTAATATTTTATTTTTTTTACCTTTGTAACTAAGTTGTATGATGTAGTTGTAGCATTCTGATTTTAATATGGGATGGAGACAAGAAATCCGATAGAAGTCATGATCTTTTAGGATCATTGAAACGTTGTAGCACTATAAGAATTTAGTTATAGAACGACGACATGTAAACCACTAATATGTTGGTGAACTCAAAAAATCTAGTAACTCTATCACAACGACTTGTGTCATCACAATTTGAATTATATTTTAGTTATAGATTTCTTTTAAATAACAAACCGAATCGATTTGCTGGTGGTCGAGAGGTGTCAACATGGAGTTATTATTAATATATTACTATCTTTAAGATTTGGTAACACCGAACACTTTAATTTAATTACATGTAGATGACATGATAGATGACTCCAAGAAACCTACATTTCAGGATTGATTCGATTATCAAAAGAAAACAGAAAAATTTTACAATATGTTTTTTACGCCACTTAGAAAATTAAATTTTAAACGATCATTTTGTTTGAGTAAATAACTACCGGTGCTAAAGTTTTGCACCTTAATGTTATCATTGTGTTATCATTGGTTGACATTATGTATTCTGTAACATCGTTTGGTCTTGAATAGTTCATGATAACACAATATTGAACAGAAAACACAAAAGACAAAATGACATGTACAAAACACAGAATGAACTGAAAAACAATTTTTTTTATATATCAACGCTATACTCACTCTGAAGATAAAAAATACTCGCTTTTATGGTATTTTTTCCAAAAAATAATACCGTATATACAGTGGCAGAGCTTGAAAATTTTGTTCGGGGGGGCCGAAAGTCACTGGACAAATTTTTTTTCCTTATCACTATGTTTTGGGCTAAAATTCGGGTCGACACATAATTATTCGGGTTGGGTCAAACAATTTAAAGTTTAAAATATCAAATATTTGTTCCACTCAAAAAAAAAAAAAAAATATATATATATATATATATATGTTTGTATCAAACAAGACATAAAATGTTTAAAACGAAAAGATGAGTACCCGGAAGAAGAATCACAATTCAACGCGATGACTTTTAAGCTCTTTGAACTCATATTAGTTCAACTTTATTATTTTTTTAAAATCCAAGGGGGCCCAAGGAATTTTATGAAGAAAAACCGAGGGGGCTGGACTCAATACATATAAAATTTTTCGACCGAAAACTACTATATCGAGACTTCTGGCCAGAAAAATGGCAGGGGGCCCGGGGGTGCCCCGGCCCCTTCAAAGCTCCGCCAATGCGTATGTAAAAGTTATGAACGTATAAAGAAGTCGAGGAACTTGATACTTACAACTTGTTAGAACAAAATTGACTTGCTGAGAACACATGGGGGAGTAGATGAACCAGTCATTATAAGTACATTATCACCCATGAAAAAAAGCTTTAAGTAATCATGATGGTCAACATTACAAAATATTGCACATATTGAAAAATAATCCTAACAAATAAGACAGGGAAAATTCCTATAAATTTTATAAATATAGTAAATAATATCATCTACCAGAATATCCATTTTTAATTCCTAGACTAACACACAACAATGTTTAGTCTACATCATGAATCAAAGTTTTTAAGAATAACTAACTTTATATATATGATATAAATTTAGCATCAATTTTTTGACGAATAACTATACATTGTTTAAACACATAAATTATTTCCTTCTTTGAAGAATATAAGCAAGAAGTAGCTCATTCCAGGTATCTGGAACGCCTGGAAGGCACCAATGTGTACAATCTGCGTATCCATTTGGGTTGGATAATTGTTTTGCTTTCAACGTTGAATAAAATAACCTGTGAATAGAAGGATGCGCGTCTTTCCTATATTGTGTTAGTTGTGTTATATTCACTAAATTCACATTCACTCCTCTTGCTTTGAGCTTATCTAACGATGATTCCAATATTCTCATCATTTTCAGATCCGACATGCTTTCCCAAAAGTATTCCTTTATTATCGGGTGTGTTTCATTCAAGCAATTCTCGTTACCTTGCTTGCCCCAATCTACACCTCTGAAAAATAGAATCAAAACATACTTATGATTTATGTAATTTTATAGTAATTTCATGTTTGGTAAATAGTATTTATCAAACAAACTTAAAATTGAAAGAATTGGAATAAGAATTATTTTTAAAATTTGAGATGTATTTAGATGAAAATTTTATTTTTTAATTTATTATATAAAAAAAATGTATACGGTGACCACAATGGTGTTGGCTACACAACTAGAGTAGTTAATCTGGTGGGTTTACGGATTTATCTGGTTCCCGCTTATCTGGTGGGTGAAGGGTGACGACTGGGCTTGCCCTTGGATATGTGCCCGTTTGGGCTTAAATCTACCGTTCAGCCTAAAGCCGTTTAAAAAAAAAATTAATGGTAGTGTCGGATCACTTGTCGTTTAGGATGTAGGAAATGGAAAAAAGTTTTCATATTTAAAATTGTTATATTTGAAGAAATTTAAATTGTCCTATCAAAATGTTATAACTAATTGAAATTTAGATTCAAAACCAACCGATTAGAAGACATTCTTTAAATCTAATAGCATTAGGCTATGTTTAATAAAGAGTGTCTAGATGTGATATTCCTTGGGCATACCCTTATCACATCTGCATCCCGTTAAACCATGGGCGTGACCAACAGGTGACCGGCTGCAAGCCCATTTAACGCCTTGAAAATTTAAGCATTGATGTTTTAAGAAAAAAAGTTGGTAAAACCCCGTTAAACCATGCGATCACTACACACCATATCATGTGACCATTACACACAACATTGTTTGGTGGCGCCCATATGTCACTCAGTCAAACCCTCATCAAGCCCGTTTCAGGTGATGATAAGTTGATAACACATATACGTTTCTAGCTAATAGATTCACCTGCGATGAGTTGCTGTCATACTCATGAAATATGATTGTGTTCTTCTATGATTAATATGAGTAGCCAGCCAATCAGACCACTTTTCCAAAACCATCTGATAACCATCATGGTTGCTTACCATTATATGTTTCTTAGAATCTGCAAATGATCCATACCTGATGAGATACAACATTTTTAAGACTCATTTATTAAAATTCCATTTATAAAAAATATATTAAATTTACAAGTAAATATATATAATTAAACTCACATTATTTTTATCGTAGGAGTCATCCACCATAGATAGGAATTGAAGACAAGTATATCGGCATTAACCCAGTTTTTAGCATGTTTTTCAATGGATTGGATATTGATTACACGATAATTTCTTTTATGGTTTGATGGATGATCAGCATTAGATTCAACAAGCAACGGAGCCCAGTAGAAGTCGATTGATACATTGTATTCCTGTATGTTTCTATTTCATTATTAAAAAGCCAAATGTAAATTATGAATAAAATCAACAAACATTACTAAACAAACAAATATACACAGTAAAATTTTACTGAACAATAAAGTATGGGCCCTAAGATGGAACAAATACAAATATTACCTATATTCTAACAAGACTCTTTCTCAAATATGCTACAAATCTTTTATTTATTTTATCATTGGTAGATCACACAACTAAAAACATTATTTATTAAGTCCTACACCGCCTAAGAAGCCTATTCCAAGGCTAAATCTAATATAAAGTTTGACACTACTGGCAGTGGCGGACCTAATAAAATTTTTAAGGATCGGGATTTTTTTTTGATAATTATTGGTCATTAAATATATATTTTTTGAATAATTCGAATGGATTCAGGTCGGATCACCCAAAACAATGATAAAACTAAATTAAATTACAAATGCATAATAAAAGTACGTTGAATTATCATCTTATTGATTAGGATGATAAGATAAAATTGCTTTTCTTTAGACATGATTTGAAATAATACTATTTAAATTAATAAATTTAAGATTAAAATAAGATGAAGGTTTAAATTTTATTTTGAAAAATTGTTTCCCATTACCTAAATATACAAATCATACACAAATCAACTAAGTTTTTTTATCATGCTAATAAATTTCAACTTTTGAAATTATACAATAATCATTCAATTTATAAATTACGGTTGTTGTGATGTGGCTGGAGGTCAATGATGTATATTGATAAATTATTGCTTCAGTCTATTTTTATGAGAAAAACGAACATGAATACTAAACATCAAATTCAATCATTCAATATATAAATTGGGTTTTATTATTTTTTTAAGTAAGCTATGAGTGATTAGATAATTATTAATTAAAAATTAGTAATTGAGTTTCATCACACGTAATGCATATTGCGTTATTTAATTATTATTTTACTATTTTTGGCTTAAAATAATTGAGCTTTATCTGATTCGTCAAATTTTCATGATGACAAGTGACAAAATTTCATGAAGGTAGGTCGAGATCGGATTATATATCTAACACTAAAAATTAAAAGTTAATGTGGATGGGTCGAATCCTATACCCACATGGCCACATAGTGGGTACAGTGATACCTTTTTTAATTTTCCTTTTCACCGTGTTGTTTTTTTATAACAAAAATAACGGTGTTATATTCATATTCGGCCTAGAGTAGTAGAGTCCAACCGCGAGTCAAGTGATCGCCTTACCAGGCCTAGAAATCAACCTTGTAGAGTGGAAATACCATTTCCTTTTATATCATACAAAGGGGCTATTAGGTCGATTTAGATTTTTCTTCTCAAGGTTTTAGAGTGCATTAAATTTCATGAATACGCTATAAGAAGGATGTTTAATTAAGAACCATTGGTACTTAAGAACTAAAGAAACCCCACAAGTTTTAAAGGTATAAATAATAACTTCTCATATTTTAGAGAAAAATGACTTTTATACCCTTTAAAATATGTGATTACAAATATGATTGTTTTAGTTATTTAGTTTTTTTAGAACGGCGGTTGATGCAATGGCAAAACCGTTGCCTCAGAGTGTAGTGACTGAATATCGAAACATCAGCCTTACACTCATGCTACAGTTGCAGCGGTGCATTTTTCAGTGGTATTAAAGAGGCTCTCTCATGCTACGATTGCAGCGGAGGCTCCACCAACAGTGGCGGAGCTTGGTCGACTTGAGAGGGGGGCGAAAATTTTTGTAACCCAGAATACATGTTAATTTTTTGAAGCGAGGGGGCGAAACCCTTGATTTTTAACTAAAAATCGCATTTCGGCCGAATAATTAACACTACGGACGGAAAAACAGGAGGCGGTCGCCCCCCCCCCCCCCCGCGGTCTCAACAAAGATGAGCCCCTGTCCACCAACCCTCCTGACGGACCAAGTTGATTGGAGTCGAATACTCGTCAACCAACTGTTCAAGAGAAAAATCGGACAGGAACCTCTAGCCTTGCGCTTAAAACCCTTTTGGCTTGGAGACAAAGCCGTTTATATATTAAAATGATATATATTTTATTTTAAAATGATAACTTATATGCAAAAGAAAATGACACGTGATACTGAAAACTTCCACTGTATCAATGCCGTCTATTTACTTTCGTTTCAGGACTATTAAATTTGGGAAGGACGTACATATTTTGTTGTCGCTAGGAGTAATTGTATTGGGTGGCATACTGACATTTGTAGTTGATGTCAGAATTCATTATAAAAAAATTATTAAAAAAAGACAAATTTTAATTTGTATTTTATTTTTCTATTTTTCTTTCTTATAAAAAGATAACATATATATTCTTTTTTTCACTTCTTTATTAGTTTATTTATTCAATAATAATGATGCAAAATGATTTTTTTAAGAGGAATAGAAAGAATTTTCAAAAGAACTTTTAGAAGAATAGAAAGAATTTAGGGTGCTTAATTAACTACTTAAATGTTAAGATTAAGTCATTTCAACTTTGTAATTGAAACTCAAGACAGGCAAAAAAAAGTTGATTTTTTGGGTAATTTAATCAAGTTTCATTATTTTTTTAAATTAAACAACTTTTAACCATACTATATTTATTTATTTTACGTCATTAAAAGAACTTTATTATCATTGAAAATGGTGAACGCCACCATTAGGCGCCCCTCACCGACCGGTTCCACAGCCAACATGAGTGAGGTAAATCGCGTGACCCAGCAAAAATTGGATGATGCCGGGCTTTGAACCCTAGACATTCATTATAGATACACATCCCCTTACCACTAGGCTACTATCGCTATGACATCTTTGAAGTATAATATTATTAAGTTTTTTTTTTAAATTTTAGATGTAATCCATGATAATATACTTGATCTGCAATAATGTATGTATTAGATAAGAGTATGTGTCTCTATGATTGCATATAACATAAGTATGTGATTATATATGTATAATTATCATCATCAAGATGGCATATGACACATTCTAGTAGCATTTTACAGTTTACCCAATTTTTTTGCCCGTTAACTATCCTCTACATAACACAGACACATACACATGCACATATAGGGATATAATCGTTTGAACACTAATGATATGTAAGAATTATTAAATCGAGTGGTGCATTTGTACATAATGCTTTGAATGTGGTAAGTATGGGTGTTATTTAACTGCCCCATTTTGTCTTTCCCACCAATATTTACCATATTTAAAACATCATGTAAAAGTGCATCATGTGTTTCTTTCAGTTTCTCAATATGTTATTGGATTTAAAAAAACAAATCCATATTATGCATACGTGGGAAAAATCAAATAAGAATAGTTTTTTGCATAAGAAAAGTAAGAACTAATAAAAATTTAACATGTATCATCGTAATTTAGATATAAAATCTTAATTTTCGTACTAAATTTTTATTTATTTTTGTACTATATTTGTTCTATATTTTTTTGTCTGAATTTTTGTGTTTTTTATACTTTATTTTTGTTTTTTGTACTACATTTTTTTTGTGTTGAATTTTTATTTTTTTGTACTGAATTTTTTTATACTAGATTTTTGATTTTTTGTACTAGATTTTGCTTCTTTTGGCTGGATTTTGTTTATTTTTGTACTAGATTTTGTTTTCTGTACTATATTTTTGTTTTTATGATGTCACATGTCAAATTTCTATTGATTCTTACTCTTCTTAATCAAAAATCTATTATTAGTGAATCTAACCCCTATGTATATATAAATATGTGTGTTCGCTCATGTGTTCATGGGTGCATTATTTGAAAAACTTTGTTAGATAGTTAACACTTTTCTGTTAAATTGTAAAGGTACTAAATAAAATGAAAGTCATTATTGACTTTACAAGTTAACTTTTTAAGATTAGTTAGTAAATGATGCGATTTCTATGTTGAATTTTTATCACTTGCTAACATCATCTTAGTGAGTTACTCTCTAAACTCAATCTAAGCCCTTTAATTTTATGTCTTTTTTAAATCTATAAGGGTATTATGATGATTTTATATTTTCTATCTCTTCGTAGACTCATTAACTCATAAAAATTAAACAAATTTTACATACTTTATCATTTTTTTAAAACTATGCTATAAAATAGAGAGTTTAAGCATCTTTAATTTGAGTATATTGTTTTTATAAGTTTATAACTTTAGTGTGGTATGTGATTATGTGCACATATGTAATATATAATTTTAAAGATAGTTTAAGTATATACGTGTAAGATATAAGATTATATGCACACGTGTATATAAAATTATGTATAATGTACACATCATATAAAATTTTTGATTATTTGTTTAATTTTTTGGGTTCAAGATCTGGTTTAAAATACATATGTATAAACTTAACATTCATATCATAAATGAATTTATATATAATGTACATATTTGTTGTATTCGTTGAAATTTTACTCTTAAATTTGTGAAAATTAAATTTCATTCGCATTTTTTGGATTTTTTTTTTCATTTCCCCTACATTATTAAATAATGGATCCCTGGATTCTTTCTTTTCTCAGGGTTAATTTTGTCTTATTTAGTTATTTTTAACAACAATATAATTAACTTCTATTACCTATGTTTGTCACCGAAAGACTTCAACTTTTATCGTAGACACTTTACACTTAGTTCTTAAATCCCTTTAATGGATTTTTATATATATTTTTTTATGCTAAAAGTTAATAATAAATTTATAAAATTATTAGCTTTTTAAAGTTTCTAACTGGTAAAAAAAATCTCAATATATCTATTGTTAAAACAATAAAGATAAAGGGAGGGATGATGACTCACAAATGCCTTAAATGTGAACAAAGAGAGCACATTTGCAACTTTCTGCATCTTCTTGAGTCCATGTGGGATGACAGATTGAAGCATACAAACCATTGATAGCCATTGGTTTCTATTGACAGAATCCCCAATAAAAATTACTCTTTTGCCCCTCAATCTTTCAAGAACTTCTTTGGCATTGAACCTAAAAGACAACAATAATAAACAAAAAATAAATCCTAACATAATTTAAAGATTAAACTACTAGAAAGACTTTTATTAACAATAACTATCTATCCTTGGTTTGGCTGCTATTTATTCTATATGTCGCCATTTTTATAAATTTATGATAGCTTTCATAATTGGTCTAAGATGCTCACATGGTCAAACCATAGAATGTTTAGGGTTCGGTGTATCAACCATGTAGTAGCACTCAATGGATGGTGTTGCTACATCCTAGTCAGAGGATATTGTTGTTGGGTCGGACCTTGCCTAGCTATCTCGAACATAGGTTTGATATATGCAACAATAAAGTAGATATATCTTAGAAGGCCAGGGGGATCAACCCTAATTAAGGGCTCCGATGCTTAATTCATAAGGCACTCTGACTCTCAAGTCAATTATCTATAGAAGATTATCAAATGTATGACATGACTATAAGAAAAAGTAATTGCCATCAAGATAAATGCAAGGATGTCCTAGTTAATCAAGGAATCGGGATCTTATCTAAGGATAGGGAAGAAATACAAAACTGTCTTAAGAAGAATCACATGAAAATAAGGAGATAGTTCTTAGTATCGATAGATAGATGGATAGAAAAAAAGAAAGAAGACGTTAAGTGTGGATTTTCATTTGCAAATGAGTGAAACGCCTTGAGATGTCTGTCTTTTCTTGGGGATGTACATATTTCTCTTTCTTTTTCTTTTGTTAAAAGTTTACTTATTTCCTATGAGTGGAGCATCCTACAATAATTAAAGTACAACTCATTCTCTATGAACTATTATATATCTTATATCAAACAAATAAGATAAAGATAAGGTAAGGTGTCTCATAACATTAACCTTGAGCTAAGATATGACAAATGAGACGATGTAGTACCAAGTTGCTTTAGATAACGTGAAGAAAGAGAAGACAAGACAAACCTTGCTAAGGTTGGTCTTACCAAGTTATTTAGATGAATTGAGTTTTGCTTAATAATTAATATAACACTGGTCTTGTCAAGTGAATGAGCCTAGCCTCCTGAGACAGGCTAAAAATAGATTATGATCATATGAACAATGGTTATCTTTTTTTTTTTTTTTTTTTTTTTTTTTTTTGACAAAGAACCAACTTATGTCATCAGCTTGGTTTTACTTTAAGAAAAATACGGAACGATGTAACTCTAAAAGCCTTAATGAGTCTTCAAAATGATTATGTCGTTCATATATATTTTTTGTAAGGTAAAAGTTTTCTCCTACATTCCATGTAATCTTAATTTTGCAAGGATTTAATTAAGCTATGCTCCTTGTTGTGTTTCAATCATTACCGTGTTTATCCAAGATAAATAATGATAAATTTACAATTTAGATTTTAATAATCTAAAATATTACCTATTGACTGATAATAATTAATAGTGACACTTTGACTAATGATAATCACAATTTTACCATTCGTTGTCAAAGACTATCATAATCATCAAATATTTATACTTGATTTCATTCACAACGATGATAATAAACGAAACAGGAAACAAAATACCAAAATCCACCATTAAACAATTATGTTAATGAAACTGTACTTGTTAACGAAAGTAAAAGTTGGAATTATAATTGATTAAACCGTTACTATCTATTATTATTAGCGAATTGATCATAGTTTGAATTCTTAAAATTAATTTTCTTTAGTTCAATTGAATTAAGTCCACATACATACACACTCATATACATATGCATATACATACATATATACATACATATATATATATACATAGATAGATAGATAGATAGATAGATAGATAGATAGATAGATAGATAGATATAGATAGAGAGAGAGAGAGAGATTGTATACCTTGGAAGGTTGCAACCATGGGGTTGCCATCTCCATTGTTGATAGATGAAATCTGTTCTACCATATTTTCCACAAGAAAACTCACCAGGAATATAGGGGCATTCAACTTCTTTATAAAGAGGATAAGACTCTTTGTCATGAACCCATTTGCCGGAGAACAAATCACACCCATCCAATGAATCATAAACATTATTATTATATGAATTATGAGTCATAACCGGTGTACTCATCATCATGTCTTGTTGATCATCAGAGTTGTTCACATAATAAATGGCAGTGGTCGCCAGTGCCCCGATTACCAAAAATATGATGATACTGCTTTCAAACATATGTTTCACGTCCCATATTCCCACCATTCGTCTCTTCTTCTCCATATATCTCTCTCACACACACATATCAAGAAAATGAAACATATATATGTACGTACATAAAAAAAAAAAAAAAGCATAGATTTAACTATTTATTATTTAAGCTTTTCCATCCCGCATAGATGGAGATGTGACAAAATGTGTAATTTAATTTTTAATAGTTCAAAACTATTAATAGATATAAGATAAAAAGTAAACTACACTTTTACTATATATGATTTTAAGTGTTTTAATTATTTTAATCAATAGTAGAATCTTCTCTTAATGCAACGCTTGTGGTTTAAGTGTTTAAAGTATTTCAACCAAAAATAGAATTTTCTATTAATGCATCTCATGAGGTATAAACAACTAATGGTTTTTTAACCTTAAGTATTATTATTCTAATGAAATCATAAGAAAAGATTGAGAGTCAAAATTGTTAAAATAGTTATGATTGTGAGCTGAAATGCATCTCATGAGGTATAAATAACTAATGGTTTTTTAACCTTAAGTATTATTATTCTAATGAAATCATAAGAAAAGATTGAGAGTCAAAATTGTTAAAATAGTTATAATTGTGAGCTGAACCTCATTAACTGTATTAATAAAAAAAATTATTTCTAATTAAAATAGTTAAAATCAGTTAAACCGTATTAACAAAAAGCATAACTTACTCTAAGATAAATGTCAGTAAAAAAATATATTCAGGGGTGTGGTGTGTCAGGAAGAAAAAGAATGAAAAATATATAAAAAATGAGATGCATCCACAACAGATGCTTCGTACTTCCCACCACCGACACTGCATGCGATTTGAACGTATGGCTTACGGAGATCTACTACATGGTGTTGCGTGCTTAGAATTATTAAAAAAAAAAAAAAAAAGATTCGCACGTTAAACATTCAATTAGAAATTAAAACAATTGTCACGTTAGTTTTGAACCTTGATCTTGAGATTGATGAGATATTTTTTTTTGAACGGATGCGTGCAGCAATACTTAAGACAAGATTTCAATCATCTTTTGGATATAATGTTATGGGGCGTAGTCCTGAGTGCATTAGAAGAGGAACCTTAGTACCTTACAGCTAGATAAAACTCTAAGCCATGTTTCAACAAATATGTTTCTGAATTCGAACTCAAAACATCCTATAGAAAAATCAAGAGGGTAATCATTAAATTACAAGTCATTGGTTGATTGATGTGATAATTAATTAATTATCAATCCAACAAGTTTTTCAAAATATCTGCTTTTAACATATTAATTACCTCTTTGACTTTCTTATATAAGGTTTTACATTCAAATTCAAACGGAAACATATTTACTTAGTCAAGGTTAATGGTTATGAGGTTCCTTTTAAGATTGAATCAGGTGTATGTTTCAGAACGTTAAATCCAAGAGAACGTAATCGATAAAAAACAAAAACAAAAACTCTATCTCATCCTATCTTTTACACTTATATATCTTTTAATGTGTCATATATATAGTTGTATAATATGAGAGGTGAAAGGTTGAGATCTACACCAAAAGATTAGATGTTTAAATCACAGACTAACGCAAAATAAAAAATTTGTTGATAATTAAAAATAAATAAAAAAATTGTTGTTAATTGAGAAGGTTGAAAGTAATAACTGTCACAGAATTTATATATGGGCATATGGGATAGACGTACCGTACGTCAACATTTAATGCATTATGAATTTACAATTGGCAGCGTATTAAATTATTTTTTTTTTGAACGGCGAAGGTCTCAATTGTGTGAACCCACTGTTTCCAGGTCTAGGTAACTAAGGTCATGTCACCAAGGTTTAGTTACCTAGACCTCCCATGAGCCACCACAACCACCCCAGGAGGAAACCCCACTGGGAAAACCCCATGACCCCCCTCAGACCCCTATTTCGCTGCGGGAGGGATTTGAACCCAAGACCTCCCATTTGGAATAATCTTGGGGTACCATTGAGGCAATGCCTCATTGGTAGCGTATTAAATTATTAATTAGGATTTTCTTATTCATGCATTCAACTCATAAACGTCAAACTCTTATAAATGATCAATAATTATTATGTCATAATTTTTAATGTTTTCGTATAACTTTTAAACGAGACAATCATTATCGAATCAGCAGGTGAGTTATACGTCTTTTATAGATTTATACGTGTTCTAATATTTGGAGAAACACTTGCGAAATTGATAATATAATCTTCGAACTTTAAGTCTTAGTTTTTTCTTTTTAACTACAAACATGGATGTTTTGTTCATATAAAAGCAAGCACAACGCTTAGACCAAAATTGCACCAGATAAAAAAAGGAAAAAAAAAAAAAGCAAATTACAAAACATCCTAATGCAATCACATTTATGTATTTCCTCTACTATATTTGAAATTTTGAATTTCATATAAACCAATCAGAGTCTAGATTTTTTCCTCTTAGAAACAACATGCATATGTTTGGCCTTTTATTTCTTCCATAAAAATCTAAGTAAAATGAATAAAATAGTTGATAAATAACTAAGAATATATAAAAAAAAATAGAAAAAGTTTAAGTAAAATAAAAGATTTAAACATTTTTATCAAGGAAATTTCATGTATGTTCCTACAAACTTGAAATATCATATATATCATAATCAAATTTTTAATATTAAATATATCCTTTTATAATAGTTAAAATATCATATTTATCCTTATTAAAATATTTTACTACAAAAAATTTGAACATGACCATTTCAACCTCAATTTTCATTTATCGAATATATCATTTTCAAAAAATAAAAATATTTTAAATGTTCATATTAACATATTATATTTGCTTGCTTATCCTACGATCTTTACCTACTTTCATTTCTTTTTTTGTATTATTTTAAGGCAAATATCTATAAAAATAAAAAAGAAAGTAAAATGTATTAAAATGATCATTTATGATTTTTTTTCAGTTTTTAGAGAATGATGTATTCGATATTATGAAATTTAAGAGTAATATGATCATGTTAAGAATTATTTTTAGTAAAATATATTAATTAAGATAAATATGATATTTTAACTAGTAGAAAAGTATATCTTTGATACAAAAAAATTGATTTAAATATATATGATATTTATTAAGTTTGTAAGAAAATATATATTAAATTCTTTTTTTTTATTATTATTATTAAAAGGGATTGTCATTGGAAGAAAAGTGAGTTTCAAATGTGTGAAGAAAACAAAGAATCCTTATGTTATGGAAAAAAGTTATTTTTTTAGATGAGAGAATTACCAAAATGCCCTTTAAGTTAAGGGGGCTGTTAGGGAGACGCCAGGGTGGATCAATGGACACCATCCAATACGGCCCGTAAAGCCCTTTACGGGTCGTATTGAAAATAATATTCTGACAAAATCTGACACGTCAAATCATAGGGCTGACGCAGGGCTGACACGCAGTACATACGGCCCGTAAAGGGAAATACGGGTCGTATTGGACACCAATAATTTGAACTACACAAATTATTTGAATGGACGTAATAGCTATGTGCGTATATAGCAATTGATGGAATACATGTTGATGGAATACGCAAAGGTTTAACAATTTTGAAATCGTAAAGGTTTAACAATGTCAATGGGAGGCAACAACTTCGGTGACGAATATATGTGTGTCTATGAAACTGATCAGGTAATAAACTTATTCGTTTAACGGTTGTTAGTTTATAAAATCTTATACATTTGTTCTTTTCAGGTGTTTGCCTGTGTTGATGAACTGGTTGATTGGGCAATTGCTAGAGGGCGTGAAAATGGTTATGTGCTAGTTAGACGACGAAGCAAAACTAATGCAACCGGTGTATTATAAAGGTGTGGCTTAAATGCGATCGCGGTGGCGTGTATCAGGGTGAACCAAAAGCTAAACGTACTGGTTCAAAGAAGACTGGGTGTGAATTTGAGCTAATTGGTAAATACGAGAGAAGTTGTGGTGGTTGGAAGTTGCGTGTGGTCAATAATGAACACAACCACCAAGGGGCTGAACAACTAGGCGGTCATCCATATGCGATGAGATTAAATGAAAGTGAAACCCGTCTAGTTGAGCAACTGTCAAACCAAAACATGTTGCCCCGTGATATACTTGCCGCTGTAAGGGACCAAAACCCCGATAATGTTTCCAACCTTAGATCTATTTACAATGCGCGACGGAAGTTACGTGCTGGACAAAACACGGGGGAAACTCCAATTCAGGTCCTTTTTAGCACATTGCAAAGAAATAATTTTATTTACCAAATGCAAGACGATGCGTCGACAGATGTCGTGGAACAGATTTTTTTTATCCACCAGACATCTTATAATATTTGGCGCGCATTTCCTCATGTCTTGTTAATTGACACAACTTATAAAACGAACAAATACAACATGTCATTTGTTCAAATAGTTGGTGTCACGTCAACACACAAGACGTTTAGTGTTGCACATGCGTTTATAAGTAAGGAACGTGAAGAGAATTTCGTCAGCCACAACTGCATCTGGCTGACGCGGCGATCTTACGCGACCTTTCTGGACGCGTTGATCGCTTGGAGGGGATGATGCGGTGGATGACGGAGCGTATGGCTGCATCTGCTGGCATGGATGTTCCCGTCTTTCCAGGACCGGGACATCATCAGGATCCGCATCCTGGTGGTCATGCTTAGTTATTTTTTTTTGTATTTTCTCTTTTCTTTTTTGGATTTTGATGTATGGACACTACTTTAGCATTCGGATGTATGTATTTTTATTTTGTATGTATGTTGTGTATGGCGTGATTGTTTGTTTTATCTTTTATTGTATAATTAAAAAATATGCGTGTTTGTGAAATGAAAAATAGATAGTTAACAATTTTTCTTAAAGCCGTTTAACGTTATTTACGTTCTGATAACTATTGTTTTAAAATCATTAAACACGATTACGTTAAAATAATTTTCAAACAAAACATTTAAATTTACGAAAATCATAACTACTTATGTTAAAAAAAATTGTTATTTAAATTTAAACGTCACGATGTTAAAATATTTTTCAAACAAAACAAGTAGGCAAAATAATTAAATAATAACGTTAAAATACTTATTATTTTACAACAAAACGATTAAAAATGGTTACGTTTTTCTTTCGAACAATTAAACGATATTATAAGTTACTTAAACACGTACCGTACGTGTTGCGTTTAACAAATACCGGATTTCAAAACAAAGTACGATTATACGCTATTATAAACAGATATTATTTATAACTTAAAAATTTAACAACTAGACGATATGATATAACAATTAACGTTAAACGCATACGTATACCGGAATTCAAACAATGTACGATTTTATAACACGTATATATATAATAATATATATATTATATATTTAATATATAACGTTAAAAATGTACGTATAACGATTAAATATAATTACGTTAAAATATATCTTTTAACAATTTAAAACAGTTAGACAATTACAATGTTACAAATAAGTTAAACACGTACGTATATCGGGCGGAAAAACAAAAGTTATAAATTTTCAGGTTTAAAAACGAGTCGCATAGGCCAATACTACTCGTATTCTGTTTTCAGTCGCCAGACATCTCACTGACATTTTCTGACACACTCTGACGGCTTTACGGCTCGTAAAGCCCTTTATGGCTCGTATAGAGTCAGGTAGGTGTTAACTGATCCGTAGAGGGTGTCCAAATAACGCGCCCCTTAAGTTAATCTTCATGAAGACCAAAAAAAATTGTTTTCTTGTTTCCTTCTTCTCCACCTAACCTTTCTTTCTGTAGAAATATTTTACTGAATATACATATGCCGGGAAAAATGGACGGGTTGGTTGGGTTAGGTACAAGGACGAAGGATAATTAGTATGTAGTAGGATTTGATTAGAAAATTTTATATTAATAGAGTTCGCCCCCCTCAGAAAAAATTCATATACTAGGGTCAGGGGTGGCCGTGGCTTTCGGCCCCCTACAAAAAAATTTCAAGCTTCGTCCCTGGTTAGGTAACATGTCAGTATAGGTGCAGGTCCGAATGAGTTTTAAGCAAAATCAGTTCGGGTCTAAATGAATTGTTCTTAAAAACATCAATTTAATTTAAGTTCAAATGTATTATAAGTAAACAAATAGTACATTTGGATAATTTTTAGTGATTTTTTCATTAAATATGTTATTAATCATTCTTAAATGTTTGAATCCATTACATTTACATATTTTTTTGGTAACCCGTCTTGACCCGTATTGTGTTTAAGTGCTACACATCTCAACCCATTCAATATTATGATGTTACCTATTTCAACCCATTATACTACAATTGTTTACCTAAATCAACCCATTTTTTTGACATAGGTAAAAATTGCCACCTCAAAATATACGTCATTATTCTTTTACTTCAATTTTTCTTTCCTTCAATAGAGTCAATATTTTACAGGGTTTGATCAAAATTTCTTACGATCGGTCAGAATTACTATCTTTTGTACACTAAAGGAAAGAGAAAAGTTCATGGGTTTCGGACGACCCCTTTGCTCCACTCAGATCCGCCCATGTGCCGATAGGTAACAAATTGTTGTAAAATAAGGACCATCTTTTTTTGACCATAACATTATTCCCTAGCCCATTATAAATGAGGACAAAACTTCATTACTGTGTGGCTGCTAATAGGTTCATGTAAGTTTGTAAGTTTACCCATCATGATAATTGATGCCAAGTTCCCTTGTTAAGGGGGTACCTCATAAACATGTGGTTTGCATCTTCCGTTTCGCTGGAGCAATTTGTGTCTATATATCTTTTACCCCTCTTTTGACTAGAATGTTAGATATGGAATTCTGTAAAGTACGGGGTAAACGAATCAAGCCGTCTCGTAAAATACTTTTGATCGAGCTCGAAAGAGCCTGAGCCGTGTTCGAGCCGAAAAGTATGGTTCGTTTAGTTATCGAGCCCTAGCCCGAGCCTTGCATATCGATCTCAAGCTGGTTCGCGAGCATAAACGAGTCTTTTATTTATATAACTTTTATTTATTATATTAAATGTAATTTATAAAATCAGTTATTTTTATATATAAAATTATGATAAATATATTTAAACCATATATGGAAAGTATAACTATAAATATATAATAAATTAGTAATAAAAATAAATTAATTAAATTATTAAAAACTAAACAAGATAATCTGAGCCGAGCCCGAGCCCAAAAATTTTCTAACGAGGCGAGTTCGAGCCTTAAATAAAACTCTTAATGAGTCGAGCTCGAGCCCAAAAATTTTCTAACAAGCCGAGTTCGAGCCTTGAAATAAAACTCTTAACGAGCCGAGCCGAGCTCAAGCGCTATTTAGTCAAAACGAGCCAAGCTCGAGCCTTTATAAACTTGAGATCGGGTCGACTCAGTTACACCCCTACTGTAAAGTGACAGTCTACGTATAAAACATAAAACATTTGATTTAACTCCTTCAAGTCTAATACATATATAGCTTTGTATTTTCATTGACATCATGTTTCGTTCACTTCCAATTGTCCCTCAAATAACATGTATTTTTGCCTTCCAAACACTTAGCATGTCATTGAATTTTTTAACTATTGGTTTCTAGTACCTAGACAAATTGATATTTGCACCATCCTAAGGTGAATTGTTGGGAACGATGTTATGTCACATCGCAACACACAACCAATATAAAAAGACCAATAATCTTACTTTTGTGATAATTTATCCTCAGACCTTGATATAATATGAAAACATCTTAGTAGTCTTTTAAAGTTTGCTTATGAAAAACTAAAAGCTTTCAAGAAGAATGAAGCTTCAGAGTATAAGCTTTCGAGAGATAGATTAGAGCTTCATAAAAACTGTATTTCCCGATAGTTTGTCTACCTTCCAATTCAAGACTAAATTCTAAAGAAATAATCCTTTCAAGGCTCTGTTAAAGCTTATAAGAAACTTCAATCTTTTGATACACTATGAAGACTACTGTCAGTTAACTTATGCTCAAACAAGAAGCTTTTGATTGTCAGATAAAAAGATGTTGGTTCACCTAATAGCCAATATTTTAGAAAATCTTCTGATTTGCAAATTTAGTCATGTTCATGTGTGTCTGTTGTACATGTAACTTTAATCATAGGAATCGATCAACATGCTTTGCTTTTGGATAATCTAGATGCCCTAATATAAATGTAATAGATTGTGTATAGTGGTAGTCTAGATTGGATATGCTTGTGTGTATCCGGTTTTAGCTCTTCGTATAGACTTTTTCAACACAATTGATATATAAGCATGGTTGCAACACTTGCAACCATGCGAATGCAATTGTACACTTGTGTTGTTGAGTGAAATATACGAAAAGCATGAAGCAGTATCTGCTTGTTGTTCTTTCCGTTCATGTTAACCTGACACTCTGACAGTGACTAACAGAACTTTATACACCTATTAGCTACAATCGAAAATCCTTGACATTGGTTGTGTTAAGTTCAACCAAACGATTCCTGACAAAGTCTCCTAGCAAATAAAAGGTTTTTTTGCCTTCCAATATGTAAGTTTATCCGTAACTTTGATATGATAAATTTCTAGTGTCAATGGGGTTACTTTTGTAGCAGTTTATTTTGAGCCTTGCTGCGATATGGAAACATCTCAGCAGGCTTTTGAGGTATGTTTTATGTTAGGTATGTAATTAGGATTAATCCTACCGATCAATACGAATCATGAAAATCATAAAATTGGGTGTGAAGTGCACACTTATTTAATGTTTTATGATTCAATGGGGGTTCCAAGGGGGCAGCGTCCTCTTGGTGGGGGCCCGGGGGTAGCGCCTCCGGATAGCGGGGTGACGGGGTCCATGGGGCGGCAGCCTCTAGCGGGGTCCAAGGGCAGAGCCCCTGGCTAGGGTCGAGCTGTCAGGTTAGTTTGGAAAAAAAATTCTAACCTAAGTAGCTTTGTAAAAAAATCAATAGAAAATTTGATTTTACGAATTTTAACTTATAATTCATTTTATAAGTTTAGTGGCATAATTAGGAATAAGAAAAATTAAAAAGTGCCCGGAGGCAGTTTTTTGCAAGTCTGCCGTCTGCGTATATCTAGGAAGATGATGATCGATCAAAAACACTCTCTGGGTTCATTTTCACGAAATTCAACAATTTCATACTAGTTCTTGATTTCGAATTGAATTTTATCCGATTAAAAATTTGAGTGAACCACAAATAATTTGATCTGAAAGTGTGATCCATGACTTTCCATTCATCCGGTGATTCAATTGTTTTCGTATTCTGGAGTAATCTCTAACATTTTATTCACTTCAAACATCTTTAAATATTACATCATCCACATACATTAAATGTATAATAGTTGGGCCTTCAACCATCGTTCATGATGACTTGTTCTACAGGCTAGTCAGTCCCTACATACTTGGGTTAACCAAAGCCGCACCTAATTCTTAATCCCTTGTATAACCTTAATGTGAGTGGCAGAGCTTGACAGGTAAGCTAGGGGGGGCGAAATGATTTTTCTTTTCAGGGGGACGAAATAAAGGTTTTTAAAAAATATTACACTATGTATCGGAAAATATAGACTACTGCACGGAAAAACAGGGGGGCGGTCGCCCCCCGGTCTAAACTAAGCTACGCCCATCTTAATGTCCCCTATTTGAGTCATATGACTTTACTAAGCCTGGCATCTACCCAATGTTGGCTACAAAGCCGTCTCTAAGATTTTGAGTATTTTGTACGATTAGTAAAATAAACTCCAATACATATAAAAGAAATTCATAAATCGATGATAAACGAGATAAAAATTAGTCAATAAATAGAATAAAACAAAATTATTGTTGCAAAATGATGTTTTTTACGTAGCAAAAATTGTTGAAGAACAGTTAAAAATCAAAAAATTAGTTGGAAGCATGCATTCATGTTAAATCTGGAGCTGAAGATCAAGAATTCTACTCAGGCGGAGTAAGAAAAGAACCCGAAAAAAGCTTAAAAATTGCATCCTTTTTAGTTCTCATTCCCACATGTTGTGACCCGTTGGCCTTAAACAATTTTCGTTCCATTAGTTTAATAGTTTGGTGGATGTAATGCCTAAAATAATTGGGAAGCTACTCGCAACTCGGTTACCATACACACTATTATATATTGGCCCGGAGCACAATGGCGGAGCTTGAACGTTTTGAATTGAAGGGGGGGCGGGAATTTACGGGACCAAGAATACATGTTAATTTTTTGAAACAAGGGGGCAAGGCAAACGACTTTGATCAAAGGTTAGAGTATCTTCGATGGTAACATAATGGTGAATGAAATCCAAAACTGGGTCTAACAGAAAACATGATGTTGTTCAAGGTAGATAGCTCTTAGTGAATTGAATTGATTGGGGTTATATGCAAGCAATTCAAATCGTAATGCATTGGATGATTTTGGATAAAAGTTCATAAAAGAGCCTATGGGCTGCCATCATTGGCATATGTAGCGACTTCAGTGAAGTTGGTAGATCAATTCCCTTGCACCAAAAGGCCTATGGCCGTTTGGCTAAGCTACACTAAGGTGGTGTTTGTTTTTTAAAAGGTAAAATGTCTGCATTCTGCGGACTACATCTGCAGACATATGTAGGAGAAGAGGTGAACCAAATGTCTGCAGTCTGCAATAAGAAGAGTGTTTGTTTTTTAACGTCTGTTGACTCTTAAAATAAATTGGTGATGGTGTACGGTGGGGTGATGGGGGTGGCCGGAGGTGGGGGTGGGCGGCGGCTGCGGCCGGCGGCGGTGGAGGTGGGCGGTGTTGGTGGCATGTGGTGGTGGTCGGCGGTGGCTGGAGGTGGTGGCCGGCGGTGGCATCGGATAAGAATGTCAGATTGCATCTAGAAACTATATTATTTTATTCTTCTCGACGTTTTCGACTTCCAAACTCACAAAATCAAGTTTTTAGCATCCAAACTCCAATTTTGAAGGATTCCGAACATCCGGATCGCACCAGGGTTCGTATCTACAAGTCTGGATCGCTGTTCTAACCGCAGAAATCCGTCAGATTAGGTAACGGTTCGTTTTTAATCTTCTAGCTTGATTTTTATTGATTAGATCTTGTTTTTGAACGTAATGAGATAGTTAGGGTTGTTGATTATTGCCTAGATGATGGCTAGGAATGATTATAAATGAAAAACTCGTACTTTTAACGGGTAAATCCTTGTTTTGAGCCGTTGTAATGCCCGGTTTTCAAGAAATTATATCTTAGATTAAAATGGTTTAAACCATTTGAATGTAACAATTATTGTGATTGTCTTGATCATTTCTTAAAATGCTAGGTTAAATTCAAGTGTTTCAAACTAATGACAAGCATAAAGATAATCACCGGAATAACGATCTGATGGTTATGATAACAGTCAAATTAGTACATTGAGCATGGTTATTAAACCTATTTTAATATCACATTCTCATGTTTCATGATACCTAAATGATCAATAACAAGGATTGACTATTCCTAAGCCAGAAATTCATCTAGGAAATCGTTAGTGAAATAATCAACAATCAACATCTATTTAATTAATCCGAAAATGTCGTGATTAATCCAGAAAGTCAGAAACTCCTTAATAAGAACCTAAATCATTATAGGTTCCTTGTTTATCGCACTTTGTGAAATATTAACTTAAGGAGGCTGATTAAGGATTAAGATCAGCTTGATGACTGGGATTACGATTCCACGTTATCAAAAGTCAAGGAATATTTTGATAATCCAATTCAAACACAAGGAACTCATAAAACATTAATAAATTGCAGAACTCTCTTCAGATTGTGTGATACCTCAAAATCAAAACACTTTGATAATCAGGTGAGTTTCATAGTTCCCCTTTTAATGTTTTGTTTTCCAAAACTCAGGGTGGAACATGTAGATACATTTTCAGAACATATTTGATCAACTATTGAGAGATCATAGCCCCTCATCTCTTTCTTTAAATGTTTACCAAAACTCGGGGTGGAACATGTAGATGCATTTTCAAAACATATTTTATCAAATATTGTGAAATCATATATCTGTATCATCTTGATGATGATAAACATTTATCAACTCCTGTGAAATCATATATTGGTTTCATCAGCAAAATCATGACAAACTATTATCGAGTAAATCTTTTATCAAATCATTAAATCAAGCGTATCACTTGGGAATTTTGGTTATGTGGAGGCTATTTGGGCACATTCTTATGTGACATCATTAACTTGTTATCAAGCCCTTGGTAGTACTGGTATGATCATATGCGGGAACACAAGATCATATAACGGCGTTCTGGCGGGTAGCCAGACGTTAGCATAACGTCGTTTGGTGGGTAGCCAAACGTTAGCACAAGAACACAAGAACATAGGTTTGATGTTTGCATGCTCAAGTAGATTCAATTTCAAAGTACCTGTTTGATCACTTGTGATTACTATACCATTAAAATCATTGTTTGAACAATCATTATACACCAACAAAACCTATGAATCTCACTCAACTATTTGTAGTTGACTCTTTATGCTACATGTTTCAGGTTACAAATCACCCACCAGCTCAAGAACGGTGGAGCAAGTATCTATGTAAACCAGAAGTCAAGGGAGATTTTCAACTATGGCTATGTAATCATTACGTCACGCGCCGTGGATTCCCCACGCGGCGTGGGTTGTGACAGCGGTGGCGGGAGGTGGTGGCCGGCGGTAGTGGGTAGTCTCTGCAGACCTTAGAAGACCCTAGAAGTGGTTGGTCCACATCTTCTGCAAGAAAACCTCGCGCAGACGTTTTTTAATGAAACGTCTTCGAAAAAACAAACGGTCTGCAAACGCCATCTGCGCGTAGTCTGCGCGGCGCAGACATAAGAGGTTTCGCAGACGTTTTACAAAAAAACAAACAAGGCCTAAAATAAATCTTGTCAAAACTTTATGCTCTTGATTGTTATAAACAAACCAATGATCCAATGATGAATTTGATTTGATTTGATTTGATTTATTTTTGTACATTGGCTCCATAGCATCCGAGCAAGTGTTTTCACCGGTTGGATCAAGCTAATCAATTCTAGAGGTCATGGTTTCACAGGCTTTATGCAGTAGTAACTTGGTTAGTAATCGAGCAAGTCATTGACGGTGTTGCATGTCTGAATTTTACTTAGAGGTGGACAAACTGGTTAAACAGTCAAACGCCGCTTTTGGAATAACGGAACGGTTAACTAGTCAACATTTTCAAAAATGCTTTTGACCAAAAATGGTTCAATAATAATCGATTTTTCAAACTCAAAAACCAAAACCGATCTAATAACCAAAACTAGTTAACCGTAAAATAATTAAATTTACTTAAGTTGACGATTAATCAATTGTTAACTAGTTTCGTCACTTGAATCTTCAAACCCGTTCTAAACTTTTGAGTTTTTCAAAAACTTATAACCTATAAAAAACTAGTTTCTAACTTGTTTGAAACCAATACCAGTTTGGTTAATCAGTATTTTTATACATGTGTACTTCAGATTGTGGAATCTCAATTATATGTTTGAAACGTTTCTAGCAGTGGGGCGGGATTATGTAGCATCCCGATTCTTGGATTTGATTGTTGGATCTTTGACTGTTTATAAACCTTAATCTTGTTTAAAACATGAAGTTACAAATTGTCAATGATGACTAAGACTACCCGCAATGATAAAGGTTGCATTTACTACATGCGTCCTAGTCATCACTACCACATCAGCTTTTTACCCATCATTTTCACATGCATTCTCTCTTATCTTGTTAACTCTAACCCATCCTTCTCACATACATTATCCTTTTTTCACATCATTTCCACCTTCTCTCTCTGCATTTGGTTGCACTTCTGGAAGTGCAAAGTGGGAAAAATGCGGAGCACTCTATTGTATCCTTTGGAGGTGCAGCTCTCCACGTAGGACATACACATGCCCGTAAGGGCACATTGGAGAGAGTCTAAGTGTATAATGGGAAAATCAAAATATAGCAAAAATCAAAATTTAAGCTACAAAAAGTAATTTATCCTGATATGAATCTATGTTATATAATAAATCAATTTTTTGTTTGCCACATGTCATGCAATGGAGCATGTTTCATTTTTGTTTCCCTCCTAAAACTTGAAACATTAAATCATTTATTAACACTCCTTAACTAATAGTGATAATTAATAAATTTGATAAATTATTACTTTAACTTATTTTCTCATATTTATTAAATTATGTAGACAAATAAATAATTAAGTTATGAATATCTTACATTTTCAAAGTAGAAATTTAATAATATTTTTAAAGTATATTGAAAAAAGTAAATGACTAAACAAAATAAAATAAAATAGATACATTATAGAACAAATTGTAAACTATACAAATAATAATTTTATTAAAAAATGAGAATATTAAAAACCTAAATTATTTAATATATATTCATATATTTTTATATTTTAACTTACCATTTTCATTAAATAATATAAAACTTTTAAATCTTTTCATTTTTTAGGTAAGTTACAAAAATTTAAGGACTTATTTATATATTTCACAAATTATGGTAAAATTATAATTCATAAAAGTTAATTCTTTTTATGCATGTAATATTATTAAATGTTAGTATATAAATATTTTTACTTATTCAGGTAATTATATAATAAAAAATGAAAATTAAATTTAATATTCATATTTTTTTTGACAACAACTTATTTTAAATTGTTATTATCTATTTATAACTCTTAATTTAAAAAATATATATATAATTGGTAACATTTATTATCATTGTAGTCATTTAGTTTTTGTTTTTCAATGTGTATCTATTATTTAATTATTGATATCCATTATTTAACTATGCATTGTGAATTATAGATATGAAAAATAATTAATATATTATTAAGCAAATGAATTTAATCTGCAATTAGTTATAAAGTTTTTAGTTAAACTTTTTTTCTCATCTAAACTTCTATTTAGGTCTCTTACTATCATTAACTTCAAATTATGTTTATTAAAATATTCAATGATAATAATAATACTACTAATAGTAGTAGTAGTAGCAGCAACAACAATTATTTTCCATGATTTATTTTAAAATATTTAGCTTGATAGAATGATTTGAATGTTAAAATACAATATGTATAATTATAAAAAAAAATCAAGTGTAATTCTTATTTTTTATAGATATAACTTTAATTTTTATTAAAAATATATAACGTTTTGTATATTAAACCCGTGTAACACACGGGATTTAACCTAGTTATATGATAAACTAAAGGCATCAGTGGGTAAATACAGTATTTGATAAAATAGGTTATAAAGTGTTAATTAGTTACAAAAGGAATAAAAGTTAGGAAATACATATGTTTTTTTTATTAACACTAACTAATGGTTGTAATATATAATTGATTAGGTTGTGGTGGATACAAAGGATATAAGTAGAGGAACTTATAAAGTTTTATGCGTTACGCTTGATCCAATGTGGTACGACAAAAACAATATTGGCGATTGAATTATAATTTATAACCACTAACATTGCACGTGAGTTTTTATGATTTTGTCCTTTTAAAATTGGAACACATATATACATGTAAAGGTCTTGGATGCAAACAATTTAAAACACATCAAATGGCCGATGAATTCATTTTTATATGTTTTTAGGAATGAATACTTCAAACGTCGTTTCATGATTTACAAGTTTAGTTTTTATGAAATGTATTTTAATTAAATTATATGAAAGCAGTATAATTTAGCTAAGGATTTAGGGCATATATATGTATAGACATATTGGTTGTATATTACTAAGGTCAGGGTCGGCTCATTAATTTTGATGTTTAAATGAAATAAAATTCCCGGGCACTAATCTAATAGTTTTTGTAAAAAATCATCCTTCTTGATCTTGGATAGAAACAAATACCTAGTGTGAGAGTAGCCTATTTAATAGAGGCAATGTTATTTAGATAGGAGGTTTGGGTTCAAACCCAGACAAGAAGCATATTAATTAATTTGAAGTTATTATAAGGGTAGGATAAATTTGTCGTTCAAAAAATAAAATAAAATTACCAACAAGCAAACTTGGCAAAAAGAAATTTGTAATCAAGTAAATTTGCCCAAAGAGTCTAACATGGGTGTTCGGAAAACCGAAACCATTTTAAACTAAAACCGAACAGTATCCTTAACCGAAAAAATAAATCGAATTCTGAAGTTCTAAATATTTTTCGAATTCAGTTAATTTGGTAAACCGATTAAACCAAATTTAGATATAAATTTATTATTCGGTTTATTTAGTTGAATTATGTTTATTTGTACCGTTTATTCAATTTTTAACCGGTTTATTTGGTTTTTAATCGGTTAATTCAGTTGAATTCATTTGTTCGGTTTTAACCGAAACCAAAACGAATTGAATACGGTACGGATGACCTAATTCCCTATATGGTTCGGCTTGGTTTTCGGTTGGCCTATAAAAATTTCAAAATCGTTTAAACCGAACCGAATAAAACTGTAGAGTCCAAAACCTAAGTTGGTGATTGGAAAACAAGCAAATCTGACCAAGTGTACATGTAACAAAAACAAACAAATTAGGAAGAAAGTTGATAAATTAGTGATGTTTGCAGAGTAATTGAGTAGTATAAGTGAGAAGTTAGCATTTTGCAAGACAAGAAAATATAAAGATTATCGATCTATTGTTCGTTCGTTCCTGTTTCAAGTCGACTAGCCCCTGCTGAACATCGATGGGAATTCATGGTTCCTCTTTCTCGCTCCTTGTTTGTTTCAAAATTTGGCCAATCAGTCAATCACGCATTAATCTTAGGTCACGCCTTTGCCCATTCGTTCACACATTGTGGCGCTCAGAGCGGCTTTTCAATGACACGGCTAGTAGTGTAAACGAGCCGATTCGAGCCCAACCTCGCTAAGACTCAAGCTCGGCTCGTTAAGACTTAAGAGAGCTCGAGCTCGTGTCGTTTAAAGTTTTATTTCTAAAGCTTGAGTTCGGCTTGACTCGTTTAATATTTAGTTAGATAATTAATTTAATCAATTATTAATTTTAAATATATTTATTTTTCATATAACATAATATATGTAATTTTTTATTATATTTTTTTATAACTTTTTATATAAAAATAAATATTTTTATAAAAAAGCACTTATTTAATTAAATACAAAATGTATACATAAAAATTCATTTAGGTTCGCTAGATAGATCTAGCTCGATAACTAAACGAGTCATATTTCACTACTCAAGCTCGGGCTCATTTAGAATCGGTTTGTTCGAGGTTTTATTGATCTGATTGCAAGTAGATCACAAACCTAACTTATTTCATTTACGTCTCTAGTCTCTACTCTCTAGACACAACACATTGATGCTTAATGGGCCTATCGATCGTAATAGCATACGGGGGCCTATCCCTCATACATATGCCTTTATCCATCAATGGTTATGGTCAACAAAGTTAACAATCGGTTTCAGTTTTGGTTTTAGTTTTTGATCGGTTTTAACTGGCTTTTGTTCGGGTAAAGGTGGAACCGGTTCCGATTTTTCGGTTCCGGTTCCGGTTTTGATTCATCAGAGAATCCGGAACGCTTGTACACATCGGTTCTGGTACAACCGGTTTCGGTTCGGGTTGTCGGTTCCCGGTTTTTGCCCACCTCTGCATTTGCCTAGTAAACAATACATATTCCAATATACTAAAAGCATTATAACCTAACGGTATTTTGGTGGGTTGATAAGGCTCAGGATTCAAATGGTTCTGGGTTTGAATCCATAAAGGATTTTCTCAAAGTATTGAGTTTTATACAGAAATGGTAACTTTATGGTGGATATGATCGGATGACAATACTGGTGGCACAATTATCCATTAGTGATCAAAAAATTAGCTTTTTAAAAAAATAAACAATACATATGGGCCATCCCGGATTAGACTTATTATTCCCCTTGTGCCAGCGTGCCTTGTGGCATACTTGGGATTGAGAATGACCATGTGAAGATCGCGTAATAGGTTAGGTTAGTGGCTGATGGTATACCTTCTGGATGGGAGCTGATAACTTGATATGCTTATTGCTTAACGTTTGTATATAATTTAAAATACACAAAACTTGATTTGGGTAAAGATTTTGTTCCCAAGATAAACGAGTCATTGATAATTGTGGTGTTATTATGCCTCATTCTATTTCACTTGGCTTCCATTGGTGTGTGTTATAAAAATTTCAGATGAAGGTTTTGTTTTCTAGATTAAAAAAAGGTTATGGCAAGTATCTTTTGAATCATGAGATTGTGTGCTACAATTTATATCTAATAGATATTTCAATCGTACTTTCATATTTGATGATCTTATGGGAGGAGATTGAATGGGGGCGTATGCATGCGTCCAATCCACTCTGTGAGGACCCATACAACCAGGTAAACTCTCTAGTCTTATCTCAACAATATACCACGGCTTGGATTCGAACTCAAGCCCTCCTGTAGGAAGGTTAAGGGAATAACCACTAGGCTACATTCCGTAGTTATCTATACCACTATAGGGGCTGTGTGTTTAGGTCTTAATAGATTTGAATGAGTCTGAATCATTCAGGTTCAGCCCGTTTGTTTAAAGAAAAAAGCACATCTGAATGAAAAGAATGTCTAAATGGGGAAAACACATCCCTGCATCACCACTCACTCCACCGTAAACACATCCCTTCCACTCGAAAACGCAACTTGCACACCACCGCTGCGAAGCGACCGACCGAGGGGCGGCGATGGGGGCTGGACGCCTCGACTAGGGGGGCTACCATTATTAGGGATTTAGTAAATAATAGGGTATTTTTATTTTCATTCAGACGTGAAACCAAACAATGTTAACTTGTTCAACACTTACTGGTTCAGACTTTTTTAACCATTCAGACATCTTAATCATTCTGCACTTAATGATTCAGATATTACCAAACGGCCCCTTAGACACATTTTTTGCCGGTGTCATTAAAGTGTGGACCCATTTATTATCACACCCCGTTTACCACAAGCAGTAACTCGATTAACTTCATGTCTAGTAGTGTCATGCTAAAGTCTCATTTTATAGAATTTATATATCTGGCTTGCATAATAGTTGATAAAAACAAATACATAAACCACAACTACACGAACTATAATCGATTTATTTGGCAACAAAATATGTATACAATCGATACGAATAAAGTTGTTTTAGATCATGAAAAAGATTATAATGCATAAAAGTTGCTAAATCCCATCAAACACACCTAATAATTTCGGTAGCAAATTCTTCACAGTGCACCCTCATCAAGAAGCATCTGATCAAAATGCCACACACCTGCAGTTTAAAAATAATATCAGGTTTTGGGTTAAACAATTTAGCCCCCATTTAATAAAAGGGCTAGTGCTTGTGTGTATGTTCGTGTTCGTGTTAACCCGTCTAACATTTTTAATAAACGGGCTGTGATTAGTTTGTGCTTCAGTTCAAACAGGTTTGCCCGACCCGTTTGTAATTATAATGCCGATCCATTTAACTTGTTTGCAGCTTGATTACAGCTTGTCAACCCGTTTAACACTATCGGTCTTGTTTTTAGAAAATTTAAAAATAGAATAGCTTCACAAAGACGATCTTACCATGTCCTTTCCCTACTCTTCTCAATTGAGAGACATAATCTGCAATTTTCTTTATTGCTTCAACCTACCATACAACATAAAAAGTCATTTAGCTTTAAATTTATATATATCAAACACTCATATATCAATAGTTATCATCTCACCTGCTCGCCAAGAAACTCACTCTCGATGAAGTCTGCCATTTGCGGATCATTGTTCCCATCAGCAACCTTCAATTTCAAGAACTCCTTTATTGTTAGTTTCAAGTGTAGGTATAAAACACTTAAATATTAAGATAAAATGAATACCGCATGCAAACGAAGAAGTTTTTCATTCACTAGTTTCTCCAAAGACAATGCTAGCTCCATTGCTGACAAATATCAGAAGAATAGACGCGAAATATGGGTGAATATTTGTTAAACAACTGCTTATTAACTTGATATATGATTATTGTACTGATGAGTAATGTTTACTTGTGCTTACCATACAAAGCATCTCCCTTTTCCACATGTTCAAACTCTGAAGGTGGTGAAACTATGGTGTTCAACTTTACTTTTCCACCTCTTGTATTCTACAAATTTATCAATAATTTAGTAATTGAGTTCTAACTGTAGTTTCATTTGCTGATATTTATGTTTATGTATGTATATAACCATGGGATTTGCATAATTAAACAATTTATTGTTAAAAGTTAAAACTATTTTCTTCAAAATCTAATTGGAAAATGACCTGATATTTCATTAACTTCTCTGCGTGTTCTCTTTCTTCATCACTTGAATCCTTGAAAAATCTGATAAATATATAAGAAATTTGATAAGTGTGTAAGGATTGACTGTAAAGATCAAAATCAAAGAGATTCAAGTTTATGTGGTTTGTTTACTTGGCAAGGCCTTTTAGAGCTATATTGTCCCGATCAAAGTAGGCATACATAGCATGGTACACATAGCAGACATTGTATTCCACACTGCATCATTAAGAAATTAAAAAACATTGAGATGAACACAATTCAAATGATAGTTAAAGTAATCCTAAATTTCATTAAGTACTCTAAGATGTTTACAATTTATATCAATGAGAATCAAAGTTGTGAACTGCTTCAATTCCCAATTTACAGACTCAAAATTTACAGTTTCTTTACTCTTTTGCAATACGCCCCATTTGCGGTGCACGCATATGATGCATATATGTGTGGGCCCTTAAGGGGCAAAAGTAAAAGTGCACTAATTTTAACGTTATTTTAGTTATTTGTGAAAATAACGTTAAAATCATTGGGATGGTCAACTTTAAACGATAACTTTGAGCCGGGGACTCTTTCGGAGCAGCCTCTCTATCCCAATTGGGATAGGGTAAGGTTTGTATCTATCCTTCCCCCCATACCCTACTGAAAAGTGGGAATATACTGGGTAAGGTTGTTGTTGTTGTTATTGTTGTTGTTACTCTTTTGCAAACTGATTTTCAAACAGCATCAAGAGGATAATGTGAAAACTAGTTTGTCAATATATAGCAAGATTGTGCAAGGGTTTTGCAGGTCTAACCTATGTCTGGATCAAAAAAAAGATATTTTATCAAGAATGATGTAAACATCATCCGCTGAAACAAATCATTCAATCCCTTATTTGAAGAACCATCAAGGCTATGTTCCTGAGTTTCTTTTAGAAGAGAAGGAAACCGGAGGAAATGAAATGAAAGGCAATGAAATAAATGGAAAATTTTCCTTCCAAATCGGAAGAAAAATAAAACTAAAGAATTTGCTTAGTTTTTCTTCCATTTCCTTTCCTTTCTTAAATGAAACTCAAGAACACAACATGTTTTATTTTTCCTTCTTTTCTCTCGTTAAATAAAACTCAGGAACACAAACATGTTTTCCTTTTCCTTTCATTTCTTTTCCCTCCTTAAACAAACTCGGAAACATAGCGCTAAAGCTGCAAAAGAAATGACTCAAATACCTTGGCAACTTTAGCAAGTGTGCCTATCGATCCAAATTAATTGCTTCGATTTACATCTATGGCAATAAAATGCCAAAAGACTTAAGACAGATTTTATTACAGCATTCTCATCAAGTCATTTAAAATGACAAAAAACTTGAGATAGATTTTATTACAGCATACTCATCAAGTCATCAGTATTTCGATAATCCGCTTTAGGTGAGCCGAGCTGTGAGTGGGATTACACAGGCTGTTTGTTTCTTTGATTGATTTCACTAATCCGTTCTAAAAAATCTAATCTATACCCATGTTCTCTCTTATCAAGTATATAACTAGTAATTACAGTTCTTTCTCTCCATATAAACACCAAAAACATAATATATATAATACAAAAATCAAAATAGACATAAATCTCGCAGTTATTCATGGATCAAATCTAAAATTGTTACCATCCTGATAGTTTAAGGATAATTTCAGCGCTTGTGGTCACATACAGACAAACGTAAACCAAATAATACGAATATGGAATATACAACTTCACAGTCAACATACACGAGAAAATATCGATAAAAATAATGAAAAACTTACTTGATTTGCTCGTTGATGGCAGCTTCACAATCATCAAAATACCTTTGACGAGCAAGCGACTTTTGAGGAGAAATTGGGACGATGAACTCCTCCTTCTTCACTTCTTCAAATGGCTTAAACAACACTCCGCTACTCAACTCCAGATTCTCTACATCAACGGTCGAAGCACAGCGTACGACTCCAGATCTCCTTCCGTTTCGTAACAAATTCAAACCAGAGGATGACGACAATGAAAAACAAGAAAACTTCACATTTCCAATCGATTTTTGGCGTACAGATTCGAGATCTGAGTCAGATTTCTTCAGCACAACGCCAATCGATGATGAAAACGGTGTTTGGAGAGACATTTTGGAAGAGATTGAAATCAGTGTGTGAAAATGTGTGTGTTTTGATGAGGAAGATACGAAGTGAGGGTTGAAATTTAAAAGGGAGGAGCCAAGGGTTCACGAGAGCACAAATCGGATACGGGTTCTTATGGACCGTTGAAAGGAGAGACACGTGGAGGGTTGAGATTAAAGTGATGGTACTGGCGTGTGGTGGCCTCGTGCCTTATCCGCAATCTGGTGGAATTATCGGTCCCATGTCATTCTCATTCGGAATTATGCAGGGGAATCAGAATCTTTTTTAACCAAACAATTTTTTGTTGGATTCACACCATGAACATTTTGATATTTAAAATGGTTTGCTTTTTTTTTTATTTTTTTATTTTAACATTTTACCGATATTATACGTCTTATATAAACTTATACGAGGCGTATAGCCTCTTATGGCACCCACTGATTCGACAATAATTGGTCTCGTATACGCCTCATACAGGGACGAAGCTTACAAGGGGCCAGGGGTGCCTGGCCCCCCTGTTTTTTCGCTCAGAATGGTTGATATAATAGTATTTCGTCGGAAAATCATTCGGTTCTCTTCGTTTTCTTCTTAAAAATCCTTCGGCCCCCTCCGGCTTTTTTTCCAAGCTCCGTCAATGGCCTCATATATGACATATACGAGACGTATAGGAGTTTAATCATTAACACTAAAAAAATACTGTCATATAATGATTGTCCCCTTATACGTCTCGTATATGCCTGTATGATACGTATAGAGGGTGTGAGAAATACATGACTCATTTAAAATTCTTTTAAAAAATCTATTCTTAACATTTACAAACGTTATGTATGCTAAAATAGTCTAAAGGCTCCTCATATACGAGGCGTATACGATACCGATCATTGACACTGAGAAATTCTGTCAAATAATGATTGTCCCCTTATACGTCTCGTATAAACCTTTATGAGACACATTGAAGGTGTTAACTAACAATATAACATTACTCATTTAATATTCTTTTAGAAAAATTACTCTTAACATTTGCAAACCATACACATTGAATACCAAATGGCAAGGGGACTAACAGCAAACCTCGTGGCTAAGACTACTCTCATTGACAATCTCCAATGGGGTCATGGCATTCTTAAAAAAAACTAAAGCATCATGATCTGCTTACATGGGCAACCAAGATTGCAACCCAAGTCATGCCACATAAAATCTAAAAGACAGCCTCAGTTTCTTTTATGAACATGTCGATATAAATTTGTTAAAAACAGAGTTCTTTTAAAAAATGTACTTTTTATGAAAAAGTAATAAATATTGGATTGTTAATAAGAGTAAAAAGTTTGGTTTGATTGATAGGTAGATGTTCGGATATTACATCTAGAAAAATGTAAGATAAAGTATAACCATTGTATCACCTAATATGGTTATAAACGAACCGAACTTTCAACGAAAAATTCGTGAAACGTTTGGTGGAAAATTTGTCTATGTTCGTTCATTTAATAAAGAATTAACAAGACAAGAAAATTCGTTCGTTTAGTTAAATGAACGAACTTGAACAGAGGTAATGCTGGTTCATTTGTGTTTGTTAACGTTTAGGTTTGTGTTCGTTTACGTTCATTATGTTCATTTATTATATTTCTTTATTAAATATGTTGAATATTCTTAAATTTATATTTGTACTTTAATAACATAACATTAAGCTACAAATATAGTCACTTGTAATTTGTATATTTCTAAAACATAGAAATTTGAAACTAAGGTTTTTGAAAATTAGTTTAGGATAATTTCAATTACTATTATTACTTTTAACTTTTGTTTTGTTTTATGATCATTATTTTTTGATTTTTAGATCAAGCGTTTAACTTATATTTATATAAATGACTATCTCTAATGCTTGAGATTAAGAATATTAATATTAACTTTTTAAATAATATATGTTTGTTTGCATTTCTAAACAAGTTCAATTATTTAATGAACGAACAGGAACAAAACTTTTTGTTCGGTTGGTGTTCATGAACCGCTTGTGAACAAGTTAATAGTTAAAAGCACGAACATGAACAAGGGCTCGTTCATGTTCGTTCGGTTCGTTTACAACCCTATATGTAATAAAATTACACGCTTGATTGGCCATAATAGATTTTAACGGCACCTTTTAAGGTTAGGCGTGGAGAGATTTTAAGATGAGATCGGGATTCCGAGGGTGGCAATTTGCATATTTCCGGCAAGATTACAGTTTAATAGGGTTTCTAGATGTGATATTTGCTTCCTATCTTGTTTGGCGTTTTTTTATGTTCAGTCGTTCAAGTGAAGTGACGGATCTAGAAAATTGTCTTATGGGGTCAGAATTTTTTTTGTGAACGATTGTCTGTCATTTCTTTCTGGACAGGCAGTGGCGGAGCTTGGACGGTTTGAAAGGGGGCGAAAATTTACAAGACTCATAATGCATGTTAATTTTTTAAAGAAAGAGGGCGAAACCACTATTTTTAACTAAAAATAACATTTCGGTCGAAAAAATTAACAATACGGACTAAAAAACAGGGGAGACGGTCGCCCCCCTTGCCTCATAAAAGCTTCGCCCATGTGGACAGGATTGAATTGGGTTTGGTCGCGTCACTCAAAAAACTAATATCTAAATTAAATCAAAATGCATAATAAAAATATGCCAAATAGTCATCTTGTTGTTTAGGATGGCACGATAAACTTGGTTTTCTGTCAACAGAATTCGAAAGAATCCTATTCAAATCAACAAATTCAACATTCAAAAAAGGTAAAGGTTCAAATTTTCTTTTGAAAACTTGTAGCATATTATCCAAATATACAAATTATACTTAAATCAACCAAGTGTCTTTTAACGTTAACAAGGTTAAACTTTAAAAACTGCATCTACATGAATAAATCATATGAAAATCTAACTATCTAACAAATAAATGACAGGTGGTGGGTTTGTTCCAAATGACAAAACTCTTAAAGTTAGTGTTACTCTCCTTTATATCAAAGATTCAAGCCTAGCACATATTAGTATTAAAAAAATTATTGCTTATGAAACCTTCGGCTCTTTTCTAATAGCAAAGGATAGCCCTTGAAAGAACCCTCTCATGTCACTCGGAAACGACATACTTGTTATGGCATGATTAGAGTTTTCCTCTTCGAGTACATGGTACCATTTATGTTTTATTTTTTATGGGTCAAATGGGCTGAGAACTTGCTTGGGTGTATTAAATAGTTTTATTCAAATATCTCAGTTATTTTAGCATTGATAATATTTTTATAATTATAGTTAAGAGGAACCTTCAATGTGTGAGAAAATGGTAACAAGATCATGAAAATTATGGATGGAAGGACAGTTTTTTGTTCTTTTAGAAAAACTTAAAAAATAACTAATGTGCATGACTGGACTATAATTTGACTGGCTCTCTTTTCAGTCAACCTTAATGCTTAACCATTTGATTGTTTCCTTTTAAATTAAAGAATTATGCATAAAACTATAAAAGTATAAAACAACCTAGAGATAGGCAAACCGGTTTTTTAAACCGGTCCCGGTTCCGAAACCGGTCCGGTTAACAAAGTCAACAACCGGTTCCGGTTTTTGGCCAGTTTGGTTCGGGTTTTGACCGGTTCCGTTTTTTTCGGTTCCGGTTCCGATTTCTCTGAGAACTCGGAACCGTCCGTACCCACCGGTTCGGGTACAAACCGGTTTCGGTTCGGTTCCAGTTCCGGTTCCGCAACCGGTTTTTTTGCCCACCTCTAAAACAACCCACATCTGTTGGGCCCATCGGCCCATTTGTTGTAAAGACATATTCTGCTGGTGGTGGTGGTGGTGGTGGTGGTGGTGGTGGTGGTGGTGGTGTGGTGGTGGTGGTGGTGGTGGTGGTGGTGGTGGTGGTGGTGGTGGTGGTGGTGGTGGTGGTGGTGGTGGTGGTGGTGGTGGTGGTGGTGGTGGTGGTGGTGGTGGTGGTGGTGGTGGTGGTGGTGGTGGTGGTGGTGGTGGTGGTGGTGGTGGTGGTGGTGGTGGTGGTGGTGGTGGTGGTGGTGGTGGTGGTGGTGGTGGTGGTGTGGTGGTGGTGGTGGTGGTGGTGGTGGTGTGGTGTGGTGGTGGTGGTGGTGGTGGTGGTGGTGGTGGTTGGTGTTGGTGGTGGTGGTGGTGGTGGTTGGTGGTGGTGGTGGTGGGTGGTGGGGGTGGT
Source organism: Mikania micrantha (assembly GCA_009363875.1). Classification (NCBI taxonomy): domain Eukaryota; kingdom Viridiplantae; phylum Streptophyta; class Magnoliopsida; order Asterales; family Asteraceae; genus Mikania; species Mikania micrantha. The sequence goes on along the minus strand of CM018696.1, from coordinate 62,162,199 downwards.
GGTGGTGGTGGTGGTGGTGGTGGGTGGTGGTGGTGGGTGGTGGTGGTGGTGGTGGTGGTGGTGGTGGTGGTGGTGGTGGTGGTGGTGGTGGTGGTGGTGGTGGTGGTGGTGGTGGTGGTGGTGGTTGGTGGTGGTGGGGTGGTGGTGGTGGTGTGGTGGTGGTGGTGGTGTGGTGGTGGTGGTGGTGGTGGTGGTGGTGGTGGTGGTGGTGGTGGTGGTGGTGGTGGTGGTGGTGGTGGTGGTGGTGGTGGTGGTGGTGGTGGTGGTGGTGGTGGTGGTGGTGGTGGTGGTGGTGGTGGTGGTGGTGGTGGTGGTGGTGGTGGTGGTGGTGGTGGTGGTGGTGGTGGTGGTGGTGGTGGTGGTGGTGGTGGTGGTGTGGTGGTGGTGGTGGTGGTGGTGGTGGTGGTGGTGGTGGTGGTGGTGGTGGTGGTTGTGGTGGTGGTGGTGGTGGTGGTGGTGGTGGTGGTGGTGGTGTGGTGGTGGTGGTGGTGGTGGTGGTGGTGGTGGTGGTGGTGGTGGTGGGGTGGTGGTGGTGGTGGTGGTGGTGTTGTGGTGGTGGTGGTGGTGGTGGTGGTGGTGGGTGGTGGTGGTGGTGGTGGTGGTGGTGGTGGTGGTGGTGGTGGTGGTGGTGGTGGTGGTGGTGTGTGGTGGTGGTGGTGGTGGTGGTGGTGGTGGTGGTGGTGGTGGGTGGTGGTGGTGGTGTGGTGGTGGTGGTGGTGGTGGGGGTGGTGGTGGTGGTGGTGGTGGTGGTGGTGGTGGTGGTGGTGGTGGTGGTGGTGGTGGTGGTGGTGGTGGTGGTGGTGTGGTGGTGGTGGTGGTGGTGGTGGCACTAATTTTAACGTTATTTTACTTAATTTTTGTGAAAATAAGGTTAAAATGTTGGGTTGGTCGGTTAATCAAACATCATGAGCAGAATGTCTCATTGAAAGCAGTCTATTTAATCCTACATTGTAGAAATAAGACTGTATACATCCTACCATTCTCAGACCTTACCTAAGCTTTGCTAATAGTGAGATATACCTAGTATGACAATGATGATATTATATATATATATATATATATACACACACATGTGTGTGTGTGTGTGTGTGTGTGAAACAGAGAATGCAAGTTACTTATGAATTTTCATCAGTTGCATGTTACTTTTGAACAACAATACCAACCCATTCCAATCCACATTCCGGACAAAGTGCCAGGACCTATACAACTTTCATTACTTCATCCACACTTAACACATACATAACCAAACATATATAGCACTTCCATTAGTGTTCATAGTTTTCACATAACAGAAAAATAAAAATAACTAAATCTCAGAAACATACCATGATTCCAGCCCGACTCAGAACTTATCGACAGTAATACCATCCCTGCAAACCTCGTACGCCTGTCTACTTCTAGTCTTCTTCAAACCAGTGGTAAAATGCACCTTTGATCCTTCAGAAGTGATGCAAGTTACTTTAACCCAAATCATAACTTTTGTCTTGAGTCCTTCTACGTCGGTTAACTTCCCTTTTTCCAAATAACCAGTAACACTGGTTGAAAACCTTAAAACAGATGAATCTCTGTAACCGACTTCACATACTGTGGGTATGAAGACAGTAAGCTTTTTGGTTTGTTCATCAAACTCATAATTTGTGGCATCGCGAGGGAAAATACCAACAGGCAAATCGTGTTCCTTGAGCAGTTCTGTCAGCGGTTTTTGCATCTTTCCTGCAAATGTAAAGGTACGCAATTACCAAAACTACTTTAAGTGGCTTCTTCTTCCATCAATTTCAAGTGTTGCACAAAAATGTTATTTTTTATAATATTATGTACTATTTACTTAAATAATTATATTGATTACATCTCATTTTGAAGTGTCAGTGGTAATTTATCACTGATGCTTCTAAGCTTCAACTTTCAAACTTTTTAAGTCTCACCCTTAAACTTTCAAACATTATCCATAAACTTTGTAGATTGTCATTTTGACCTGTTTAAATTTCTAAAGTTTAGAGTGTATATATATAATATGTTTTTTTCCTAAACAAGCTTCGTTCTTCTATTTAACAAATAATAATGATTATGGGTTACATCAACTGATGATAGTGTGTTGTTATCATGGAAAATGAGACCTACACAAACTTAGGAACATAACTATTACCTATCTATGTTTTGGTATCCATAACCGAGAGAAAGTCACCCCTCAACTTTGTAAAATATTAAATTTCCTAAAATTTTGAGTTTATTGTCTTATATTATATGTAATTTGATTTTTCCTCAACAACTTTCATTTGTTATCTTTTTAAATAATAATCGTAAGTTATATCAACTAATAGTAACGTGTTGGTAACTTGGTACCACGAAAATGAGACCGATTCCTACTGGTGAATATCAATACTGTTATAAAACTATTTTTATCTATATTTTGGACGCCATAATTTTATATGTTTCTTAAATGTACTTAACTACGCTAATGTCAACGATGTAATGCGCAAATGAAGTTTGTAAACACACCGCATCAAGCAATGTTGTTTTGACTTTTCTTACATTTTTTGTATTAAATTACTTTTTAAAGTTCTTATACCATAACATACGCCCATATGTGGTCATAATAGTGTTTTCTATTTACGTTTCAATCTTTATAATCTATCTATCATGACTTCTTATGTTTTTCTTAATCGTTTCGTCATGCCGCAACGTGCTATTTTAATCTTACCATTCAGCTGGGTAGCCTTACTTGTTAAATGTTTTCTTTGTAGTCTTTTAAATTAAATATAACAAGCGGTAGTATGACATCGTTAACAAATCATATCTAATATTTCTAGAAGTTGAAAATTATTTTACAACATGTTAATGGTTGGATCATGAAAATAAGGCCCTGCTTGCGGTACACACATATAATTTATATATGTGTCGTCCCTTGAGGCCAAAAGTAAAATTGTACTAATTTTATCGTATTTTACTTAATTTTTGTGAAAATAAGGTTAAAAGCGTTTAGTTGGTTGATTAATCGGGCATCATGAGTCGAGGGTCTTATTAGAAACAGCATCTCTATTCCTATAGAGTAGAGGTAAGGTTGTCTACATCTTACCTACCTCAGACCTTATCTTAGTTTTGCTAATGGTGGGATATACCAAGTATGATGATGATGTATGTTAAAATAATAAGGTGGACATTAATTTAGGAACGGAATATTCTACTTTTGGCAGAATGTTAGTAACTGCTTATAAAACTTTTACAGTACCACAATTTATCCAACCTGAATTAACAAATTGAGCATTCAACATGAAGTTTGTTACCGTAAAAACAAAGAGAGTAAATACAAACCTTTCATTTTGTTTACAAACCATGTTGCTCCACCTGAGATACTGCTTTGCAAACTCTAAGAAACAGAAACACCAATAAAGAATCAAGAACTAAAGATGTTTCATGACTAAAATATGATGCAAGAAGTAAAGTATTATTGCAATAATTCTATTATAAATTGGTCTCTAAAAGTGTTGTCAAGTTCTCATACATTATTTTACATCCTCTAGCAAAAATATTTTTAGTTCAATCTGTTCATCCAGTTTTGTGTTTTGTGTTTTATGTGTTACATCTTCATTTATCCTCCCATGAAGTAAACAATCAAATCTGCATTATTCTTAGACGCAAATGAAATATCATACGAAAGAGGATCTTAGACCACTCCCATTCACAATCCATCATAATATTTTATTTAAAAACTAATTTCTCTTTCCTCCATCTACACAACCCAATCTCTATCCAATTTTTCACTTCCATACACAACTCAACCTTACATATTTTTTACGAAGACCACCCCCATTGCCAACCAGTTGGCTGGGTTGTTCAAATGATTTAAAAATTAATAAAAGTCCATAACAACCCAAAGTCACTATAATTCATGTGTCAATATTCTAGAGGTTGTTTATTTTAATTTCTTTTCCTTTTTTACCATACAATTAGTTTTGAATATAATTTAGTTTTTTTTTTATAACTTATAATATTTAATTTTTGAAAAAAATCTAGATTAAGTTTATTTTTTTTGTGAACATCCCGATATAAATTTAATTAAAAATAAAGTTGTTTAAAAATATGTGTTTTTATAATATGAAAATATATATAGAAAACTTATCTCTTTTATCTTATTTGACATGTGCCACTATACTATTGGTTCATCAGATTTTTTTTATAATACTTATTAACCAAAACATCTAACATTATCTAATTCAATAAAAAAGATACCAGAAGCTATAATTTTTATAACCTATCTCTAATCTCTTTAGATTTTATAAGTGGATCATTCATTTTCAAATTTTTATTTGAATCTTGATGATTCTATATGTTATCCTAATTCCTAATACCCAATTTTATGAAAACTCTTTGTTATTTTCAAACCCAAGTCAAGTTTTTGTCACGCAAAGTCCTCAAGCCTTACAAAATACTGAAAAACAACCACAACCCAGTTAATGGGATGTTGCTGAACATGTTGCTTTAATATCGGCATGATGTGCCATTATAGAGAATCACACTTATTGTAAAAACCAGAAAAAAAACATCATTGTGGACGCTCGTAAAGGAATAATACGATGCAACTCAAGTAGAAAATCTAGAAAAGCTTGGTAAGAGAAATAAAAAGCAAATGAAAAGTTGTTTTAAATGGCTTAGCCAAAATGCCCAAAATGGGTTTTTGTTCGTCCTGAAGCATATCGTTGAGGAAGAAATGGAATGAGCCAGAAATATATCAAGAGTGAAGCTCGTAAAATTCATGATCAAGGTGGGAACAAGTTTAGCGACTTGATTGTTTTTTATGAAGTTATGTGTAAACACCAAAAGTGGATTTACAATTACATCATGACACAACACGTTCGCATCTAGAATAAAAAGTGAACAATGAAGAAAACGGTGATAGTCGAAAAGATCAAAGGCTATTTACTTCACATTTTGGACACGAACATGTTGTGTCATGTTGCAATTGTAAATCCGCTTTGAGTGTTTGCACATAACTTCATAAAAAACAATTGAGTCGCTAAACTTGTTCCCACCTTTGTCATGAATTTTGTGAGTAGCCCTCTCAATGTATTTCTGGCTTATTCCATTTTTTCCTCGACAATATGCTTGATGAAACACAAAAATCCATTTTGGGCATTTTGCCTAAGCCATTTAAAACAATCTTTTATTCGCTCTTTATTTCTGTTACCAAATTTTTCTAGATTTTCTACTTAAGCCGCATCGTACAATTCTTTTATGAGCGTCCACATCGATGTTTTTTTTCTTGCTTTTACCACAAGTGTGATTCTCGCTAACGATACATCATGTCGACATTAAAGTAACGTCTTCAGTAGCATCCCATTTACCGGGTCATGGTTGTATTTCAATATTTTGTAAGGCTTGAGAGGACTTTGAGTAACAAAAACTTGACTTGGGTTTGAAAATAACGAAGAGTTTTCATAAAATTGGGTATCAGGATAACATACATAATCATCAAGATTCAAATAAAAATTTAAAAACAAAGGTGAATTTTATCTTGTTTATCTAAGGAGCACATGAACAATTAGTGACTATTTCAAAATTTAAAGTTGTGAAATTAACCAAAGGTTCAATAGATATGCAATGGTGCACATTTTTTGCAAACATATGGTTAGTTTTAACTTTTAAGATCAGCAAGTCACTAAATACCCACACAAAATAGTTTCGACATGATGTTTACAACATATAATTCAGGCAACTGCATTTGTGTAATAGTTACTATCCATCTTTGTTTCCTTGTCTAAAGATTAAGGTTCCATATTGATTCATAAGAATCATTTCAGTAAATTATGAAGCATTTAATCCAAAGAATGACACACATGGTAAGTTTCAAATTCATTCCTTTTCACAAAATCCAAAACCCATAAGGATTTATCATAAGTCATAACTTTAAGTCTTTAACACAACAATCCATTATCTAGGGTTTTCTTTTTTTCAAATTAATTGTTTTAGGCGCTGCTAAAGATTGGACCGAATGAATTTTTGTTGCTGTTTACTAAAATTGCCCCATCAATCATATAGAAGTTAATCAAATCATTAAAGATCAATCGTAAAACCAAAGTCAACTAAAATCTACGAATCACAACCAACATCTAACAACCACCTCCAATTCTAAACAGATTCCTATAACAAAGCCATGAAATTAAGCAATTGACGGCTAAATTGAACGATACTTGAGGTTTAGCACAAATCATATGATGAAATTGAGAATTAGGATTAAAACAGAGAGAAAAACTTACGTTGATATCATCGCCGACGGAATTAAGTTCTTTGTTGGCTTTGTTACCGAGCCAGTAGCTTCCAAACTTGCCCATAAGCTGATCCATAGATCACTTGTGAAGATGAAATCCGGTGATATTGATCGAATCGGTGTTCTCTCGTTATCCCTGATTTCTAAAGAGAGACTGTTGAGTTGAATGAGTCGGGGTTTTGTTTTCGACTTTTCAGAAGTTTACTTTCGTCACTTTCACGTATATTACACTTACCCCCCTTAGGGAGTTTTTTTTTTCAATGAAAAACATTTTTTTGAACGACATAGGATTTCAACGCATGATTAACTGGTTATCGAGTCATGTCATCAAGGCTTGGTTATTCTGACCACCATTAAGATCATATTCCTGATATATGGAAACCAGGTCCGTCACACCCCAACCAATGTGAAATATGTCGAGGTGTGAATTGTAATTGTCCACAATCTCACAATGTTACTTTAAAGTTTAAATATTTTAATCATCAATATTACAATTTCATTCAACAATGATGCGACAAAAATACATTACAAACATTCAACATACAAAAGAAAGACATAAAATTTGATGTAAAATAAGAGTTTGTCAGCTATTTGTATAGTTGGTGAACCTAATACAAGTTTGATATGTATATATAAGGAATAAAATAAAATTTGAAAACATTTATTTAAATAAATTTGAATTTAAAAGCATGCATTGTAAAGGTGAGGATAATATAACCATAGCCAAAAATAAACCGATAACCATCCCGAACCATAACCAATTTTAGCCGAAACCAACTTTAACATACAGTTATAGTTAAGCTAAACCATTACCCGACCCTTTCGGTTGTGATTATAGTTAAGCCAAATCATTAACTAACTTTAACTAAATCGAACAGATTATTGTATATTTGTTGTTTTTATATTTCTAGGTGGGTGGGTGTGTTTCTTTTTTTTTTTCAATTAATAATGATACAATTTAGTATAAAAGGTGATATGCAACCTTTTATTGGATGAAAATACTATAGGTTATATGTTAAACTAAATATATTAGGAGATGAGTTACGTTCACATAGTTTTACTTTTTGTTCACTTATTGTCAGTCACTCAAAAATCATACGAGCTTCACTAAAATTTTTATCATCAATATATATTTAATTCACAAGTTTATTTAGAAGTTTTTCTTAGTTTTTCAACAATTTCATTATTAACCAAATTTAACCGAAACCAAACCATAACTGGTTAACCACCGATTAATGGTTAGCCGATCAATTGATTATAGTTATCGATATTGATTTAGAATTAACTGACATAGCGGTTTTAGTTATGAAATTGTCATAACTGCACCATGCACACCCCTATTGCATTTATACAAGATTACAAGTATGTATACGCATCATCAATATTTCTCAAACAAGCGTCAAACATAACTTTTTATCAAGAGTAGCCAGGCCTTGAAGTAAGCATGTAAATCCACAAGTTTGGATACATTTTTGCATTTTTTACACAATAACCAAAGTCAATGCAAATAAGACATCTGACCATTCTTAAGCTACTAATGTACTACAATGGATAAGTCTCGATAAGTCATCCTATGTGTACTTTTTTACATTTTTTACACAATGACATAATTTAATATGAGAAAGGTATCTGATTATTCCACGCTGCTAATGTACTAGCTTATGTATTAAACCATTTCTAATAGCATAGAAACAAAAGCATTCACCATGTGTCAACACATAACATTCAAACCAAAAATAACTTAGATCTAAATGCTTGCATCAATGTTTGTTTGACTCTAGATTCAACAAGTTTTGAAATAAGACACATTTAACATCTCTAAAATTACAAAAATGTAAAGAATGAAGTATGAAAAAACTCACAATATTATCTTAGCTTATCCTGCAGCTATTCTTGATAGTATTTGTGAAGAAAGTCACACTTTACCCTAAGTTTATATATTCATAAAAATAAACTTAGTATTCTCTAGCATTCAACTTTTCTAGCTTAATTTAAAGACAATGTGTTTGGAAATGCATAACTTAAAATCTGTGTTTGGAAATGCATAATTTAAAATGTTTGTTTGAATAAATATTTTTACAAGTTCTGTAAATAAATAATCGAATAACATATTATAATTTTTAACTATTTTTTTTCATTGCTTCAAAATTAGAATTTTGTAGTTTTCTATTTAGTATATACAAAATTATGACTAAGAATGTTTTATATAAATAGTTTAAATAAAATATATTTAAATTTCATAAGTAGTTATTTAGAATAATTATATTAAATTTTCCTATAGTTATTTATATAAAAACATGTATTTCTCATGGACTTTTGTTTCTTTGAAATTTAACACAATTACATTTTCAGAAAAAACATGATCAAATTATTAAACCCTCGCCCCCCCTCCCATTAGGTCCGAACTCGAGATTAATCTCAAGATTCGTACCCTCATATTGATGTCCTTTGAATCGCTCCAGACAAAACTCAATCCCTCGTCTCATATGAGGTTTATGGGTGGAGTTTTGCTGCAGAGGCAGATTCGCAAGGCTTTTTCAAGAAAAAACTTGTTTAGAAAAATGAGTGATTTTAAAAATATTTAATAAAATGATAGATTTGAAAAGTATTTACCAAAATTTGTGTTTATGGAAATTTTTACTTTTTTCGCCCATAATCTTATTAGATGAAAAGTTTAAAAAGTTAAGATAAAATTTCTTTAAAAAATTATTATTTTTTGTTAAATTGTCATATTTTAAGAAAAAATATTTTGAATATGTTTTTATTTCTTTATGAATGTTTTGTTTAAACGTTTTTTTATAATTGAAATGTTTTTAGTTCCTCACAAGTATTTTTTTAGTTTTTCAAAAAAATTACAAATGTATTGTTTTAAATTTTTTTAAAAGATATGTTTTTTAAAAAAAATTTAAACAATTTTGTTGCTTAAAATTGAAGTTTAAAAATACGGAATAAAAAATGTAAGTTTCAATAAAGTTCAATAATATTTAAACAAAAATTTTGGTACAACACAATCCCCATTTTCTTTTAGTATTGTTGTAACTATATATCAAACCGAACTTTTTACTTGTATTTGATTCGGTTAAGTTCTACTTTTCTTGGTTCAGTTTTATTCAGTGTTTGGTTTGATTAGGTTTACATTTATTTACAGTGGTGGACCTAAAAAAATTTTTTATGGGGGTCGGAAATTTTTTCTAGATAATTATTTGTCGTTAAATATTTTTTTGTTGAACCAAATCGAACAAGGTCGGGTCGGATCAGATAAAAAAATGATGAAACTAAATTAAATTACAAATACATAATAAAAGTACGTCAAATAATCTCGTTGATTAGAATGACCGATGATATCGTAAAATTTGTTTTCTTTCCACGGAATTAAATGAATACTATTGAAATCAACAAATTTAAGATTTAACCAAGTTTTATCTTAAAAAATTGTTCCATATTACCTAAATATATACAAAGTATACACAAATCAATTAAGTTTCTAATCATGCTAACAAGTTTCAATTATTAAATTGTACAATAATCACTTAATCTATAAATTTTGGTGTATACAAGTTAGTTACTGTTCCAGTTTATTTTCTGGAAGGAACCGAACATAAATTATGATAGTTAAATTCAATCACTTAATATACAAATTGGGTCTTATTACTTTTTTTAAGCTGAACTATGAGTGATTAGGTATTGAGTTGAATTATAAATTGTTAATTGGGTTTAATCATAGATGATGCATATTGCGTTATTTGGGAACTATTTTATAAGTTTTGGTTTTTAAATGGTTTTAGAATGGGCTTTATCGAGGCCGTCAAATTTTTATGAAGGTCGGGGGAAATTTTTCTTTAGGGTCAGTCGAGATCGGATCCTATATATAACATTAAAAATAAAAAGCTCATGGTCCATATGGTTGGGTACGCCCCTGTTTATTTATTTAAAATTGAAAACCAAAACAAACTTTTTATTTGGTATTTGGTTTGATTAAAACATTGCATAAATCATTTTGGTTTTCAATAATGTCATAATAAAATCTTAAACCAAATAACCGTTGAACACCTCTAAATTTATGTTTAATGTTTTTCTTATAAATTTATATAAAATTGTTTTAAAAATATTTAAAAACCAACAAAAATTTATAATTTTTTTAATTAGATTAAGGTTTTTGTAAGAGGCTAAACAACCAAAAAAAAAAAAGATAAAGAAAACCTTCTCCAATAATTGAACAAACATTTTAAAAAACTTTTTATAAATATATCAACTTGATAAAATGTTTTTTTATTATAATTTTTTTTCAACTTTTGAAAACTTTTTATTTAATAAGACAATGAATAAACACAATTAAAATTTCAATAAACACCTATTATAGCAAATACTTTTAAAAATAACTTATTTTGGATAATGTGTTTTTCACCTACACTTGTTTAGGAAAAAAAAAAAAAACTCCACCCTAAACTTATATATCTGAAGTGGTTTGATCTCATGTCCTATAAAGTTATTAACTTGTATAAAAAAGATGATTGTTGATAGGTATGAGCAAAAATATACCTAATGGAAAATTATAATATAACGGTTAAAAAATAAAAATAAAAGTACGTATTATTTATATTTATTTAATGTTCAAAAAAATATTATTAAAGATGTTTTTATAGTTTTTTTTTGAACGGTAATTTGGATCACTGACGGGTCATAGATCCACCCGATCATATCTACACCCAATAGGAGGAAACCCACCATAGGTGAGAGAAAACCTCATAGCTCAGCATGAAACCCCTATTTTGTCCATGCGAGGACTTGAACTCGTGACCTCCCCAATATTGAAGCCACAGGGTACCTCCCCTCAACCACTTGAGCTGAGAATCATTGGTAGATGTTTTTATAGTTATCCTGTGATCAGGGTCACATTAAAGATGACCCCGCCTTGGTCATGCCCTTATGTAACGATGATGGTTGCATGATGATTGAGTGATTGTATTGTTTAATTGGGGATAATATTCTTTTACACATGGCTTTAAAGTTTTGATTTTGTACTAAAATGCAATATAATTTTAAATTTTTTGAATTCTATATTTATGTACTCTTAAAATACAATGTTGGTGAAGATTTTCATCAACGATTAAACCCTTTAAAAATTTGTAATTTATTTATTTTTTTAACTTTTGAAAATTTAGTAAAATATTATTTTAACTCTCTTAAGTTTTAAAAATTTGAAATTATCCCATGTACTTTCATTCCTTTACTAAAAAAAATAATTTCTTTCACGAATATTTTTATGGACGAGTCCATATAAATTGGAGTTTGTCTACATCTCGACGTAGGTTTTTTCAAAAACGAGTTAGGTCAATTATGTTTTCATGCTTATTCTAAGTACGTCTTGATGAAAATTTTGTTCAAAAACAAGTTAGATCAAATATAATATGTTTTCATTAAACAATATAAATTCGAGTTATTCTACGTTGACAATGTTGCAGCGCGAGAGATAAATTTACTAGTTTATTCTTAATATTTAAATAAAAACTATTTCATAGATGAAATGCGTCTAGTTAGTGGAAGGAAATCAAGATCGCGCTAGAGATAAAATTACTAGTTTATTCTTAATATTTAAATAAAAACTATTTCATAGATGAAATGCATCTAGTTAGTGGAAGGAAATCAAGATGAAAAAAGTTTATGTATTTATCTTATAGAATGAGTGTTCAAATCGAAGACAAATACAAAGTAAATTTAGATATACATTAAGTGTTTTTTAGAAAAATAAAATAAAAATCTTATCACGTTAGACAAGTTCCCGTAACAAAAAGCATTCAATTGCACTTAATAGTAGAGTTAAACAAAAATCATAATTAGAATTTGGTCAAAGGCGACTCAAATTACATGAAAAGAATACCAGAGGTCGTTTAATATGTTTAGCACGTAGATATAACCAGTGTTTTATTTTATTATAACACATTTACATATTCTGTGGCTATTTTCTTAGCCTTTTTGAGAAATATCGAGTGTTTGTTGATCGTAAAAAAGATCAAAATTGAGTAAATGCATGCCACGCGTCTTAAAATAAGTCAACTGTTTTTAACAAATACCAATATAATCCATTTTGTTATTACCTCAATAAAGTTTCTTTATCATGTAAACACACTCCTAACAAAATGACATAACACTTAAATGAGTAAATTCAGCAAATAAGAATGAGTACAATACCTAATTGTTGAATGACTTATAAGTTACACTTCATGCGAATAAAATGGACGAGAAAACGAAGCACTACACCCAACTCCATCCACTTGACTCGAATTCCAAAAAGAATATGCTAAATAATAATTGTCATTATGTTGGTAAGGATTATAAACAAGTAAAAATGAAATTAAAATTGATAAAAATGAAATTAAAAATTTGTATGAATTTTTATGCAGGAAAACATACAAGTATTTTATTAAACTAACAATCATTTATTAAATAACATGTCGCCTTACCACAAGAATGTACACTTGAGAACACAAGAATCTTAGGCGGTTAACCCCTTTCAGTTAAGTAAAAAATCAATAGTTAGGCGGTTAACCTTTTTCAGTTATAATACCGATTTCAGTTGTAAAGTTTGAAAATCGATTATTAACTGAACTTGTATTGTCAAAACTGTTTTGAAAACATTGACCAGTTTAACAGTTTTGGTTACTTCAAACCAAGCATTTGACCAGTTAATCGGTTTCATGCACCTTTAGAGGGAAGTAGCCTTTACGTTCAAGCTCAACCATCACACCTACTCCAACCCCACACCTCCGCCACCCATTTCCAATGATCCTCATTCAAGATTCGGTGGTTCGTTTTGTTTTGATTCTTCTTGTTCTCCTGAGGCGGTAACCAACATCACAATATCCAAACAGGCAACGACCAACCAATCTGGCTATGGAACAATCATAAAACCTATCATCAATGAAAACCATTGTCAGATCCATTGAAACTGTTGCGGTGTTGGCTCAACTTCATATGTTTCTTTTAATCATAACGCAATGACGTTACACGTATTGAACTTTACTTGTTGAAACTTGTTATTTGAGATAAAAACAAAATCTTTTCAAACATGAAAGCTTGTTACTTGATAAAGTTAAAAAAAAAAGAAAAAAAAAAGAGAGAGATAATAAAAAAAGGAGATTGGCTTCTTTATAAAGTTAGGATATATTAGTTAAAAAAAACCGAATTTTAAAATACCCTTATAATTAATTAATCGAACTTAATAAAAATATGATATATTAATCCAACGTGTAGATATATATGGTAGTAAGTTTAAATAAATAATTGAAACACGACAAGTTCCAGCACATCTTGTTGGATATACATGCACCCAAATAACCAAATTGATGCTTTTTAACAACTGGAGTTGGATGAAGAAAAAACACAACACAACTTGAGCATGTCGTATTCAAACATTAACAGTTGAGTTGACGATCGTAACTAAATATATATTATTATATTTTCGTTTATAATACAGCCTAAGCTAGATTATAACCTTGAAAATAACCCGTTAGTATAGCCTTACGAATCATTTGATAAATTTTAACAATATGATATACCTAATCCCCACCAATTACTTGATGGAAGTAATTGTATATATTTATTAGCTGATGAGACTATTACTGATTTTCTTTTTGATAAAATAGTATAAATATAGAAAACGCCTCATTTGCGGTGCACACATATAATGTATATATGTGTGGGCCCTCAAGGGGACAAAGTAAAGTTGCACCAATTTTTAACGTTATTTTACTTATTTTGTGAAAACAACGTTAAAAATGTTTGGATGATCAACTTCAAACGATAACTTTGAGCCGGTGACTCCTTTGGAGCAGTCTCTCTATCCCAACTGGGATAGGAGTAAGGTTTGTGTCTATCCTTCCCCCAGACCCTAATGAAAAGTGGTAATATACTGGGTAAGTTTGTTTGTTTGTTTAGTATAAATATAGAAAACCACATAAAAGTTCATTATGTGAAAAATCATCAAGATCAATAATATATAAGAATTTTTCATCAAAAACATCGCTTAATTCTCTATTAATTCTCCATCAATTAATGACATCATAACAGGAATCATGATATCAAATCTTCAAACAAGTTCTCAATTCCTTTTCAAAAGATACGTTTGTTTATATTTATTTGATTTAATTGATTAACGATCCGCTCATAATGTTTAAATAATCAACATATTATATGTTAGTTAATCCTTTGATACACTTTCGAGGAGTGGCGTAGCTTGAAGTTACAGGACTCACAAACTTTTTCTATATCTTAGGTTAAATGTTCTGATAGGATCGGGTTAAACATAAAAACTACAAACAACTAATTTTCAACATTCATTTAAGCGACTGCTTATATACATAAAAAATAGTAGCTATTTTTTAACAAATAAATACATAAAAATTTATCATGAATCAGTGAAAGGGTGAGTATCTTACAAGGATACATAAATATTCATCATGACTCATGAGAAAGTGTGAGTATCCGAAAGAATAATTAAAATTCAACCTGATAACCTTTAAAATTTTTGAATTTCTCAATTATGGATTCTAAGTCAAAGTTTTCAACAATTTGTTTTTCGATGTAAATCACCAAGTTATTCGCAAGATGTTCGTTTGACTTTTTATTTCGAGGGCGTTTTCGTTGCTGAAAATTCTCTCTCTATTGCTGCAGTATAAATTGAAAGTGTCAATATTAGACAAAATACTCTATCAATCAAAAGTACGGTTCATGTTTTTGAGTTTTCACAAAACTTTGCATAGATTAGAAATTATTGATACACCAAATTGTACGTCTCACATTTCCATGTGGGTTGTGAAAAAAAAATTCTTACTTAGGGCTTCTTAATTTACACAATCCCAAAATAATTTTGATTATAACATAATTTGGGCTTAAATTCACATATATATTAATTCGATTCAGTCAATCTTATAAAAAATAACCGTTGGCCCATATATTAACATTATTAACGAGCGAATTTAAAAAGGAACGCAAATATATTATACATTAATTTTTTAAAGTGAAGATATATACAATGCATGTCAATTTTTTAAAATGAATACAAAATTAATACATACAGAAATTCTTAACTTACCAAATGAAAACAACTTTTAAAAAAGTGTCTGTTCCCATGGCCCCAGGCCCCAGCCAACCTTCGCCCATGCTTTCGAGTTTATACACCTTTCTTTTCCATAAATTCATGTTTTCAATTATGATATTTTGTTTAATTAGTTGTTTTTTAACGGCTAATTTTGGATCATTGCCGGAATATTTGAGTGTCGTCGTGCCACCACCAGCATCATTCGATCATATCCACCACCTAGTCAACAACTTTGGAAGAAACTCAATAATTTGAGAAAATATTCTTTAACATTCAAAATAGGATCATTTGGTTCCTCAGTCTCATCCACCATCAAGATACCGATAGGATATAATGTCTTTCAGTCTTTGGTGTTTAATTAGTTGTTATTTATCATATAGATATACTTACTTTTCACATTTTTGACTTGGAAATTACTTCTTAAAATGAGAGGTTATGATTCAATCTTATGTAATGATATAATTAATTTAGATTGGTTTAGGATGGTATTTGTTCGGAAAAAAAGAAAGAAAATAAAAATTAGGAAAATAAAAAGGAAAAACAAAAGGAATCCAAAATGGGTTTAGAGAGATACATCTATCATAACTAACCCTTTTAGTTTTTTATTTAGTTTTCAATATAAAACATTATATTATAAATTTAACTTTTATTTTCTAAAACCACTCTCGTTTCATTATCATTTACCATATCTCTACATGCTACAATTAGAAAATTATTTTATTTTACACACAATCATTGATAAAAATTACAGGTTTAATAAAGGGTTGTGTTAAATTAACACCAAAATTTTTAAAAATACACCCCTAAGATGACCCGTACGGCCAATCTCAGTACCTGGTCAAACATTTTTCCTGACAACTTGTGACAATGATTGAGAGCGAGACGGGCCGTACTTTTTATCATACAGACATTCCCTGAAACATAGGATAATGATTTAAAAGCAAGACGGGCCGTACTGATCAGTACGGCCCGTCTTGCTTTTTCAATTCTGACACTGCTGACATGGAAGGACATTGATTTGACCCAATACGGGCCGTATTGAACAAATTTGAAATTTCTATATAAGCTTGAATCGTTTTAAACGAACGCATACATTTTCGAATATATCTCACAATAATTTAGATTTGTAACGATGTCGTTCTGGGATGGGAGTTTTTTCAACGATTACGTGCCAGATTTGAACGAAGAGCCTCCTGTTGAGTATTCATACGACACGATAGATCTGAATGCTGAACTTAACGCTGATGTCGGTTTTGATAGTCAAGCATCGTATGCGCAACAAAACGATTATGGGTTCGTGTATGATGACAGTAAACAAAGTAACCCGGAGGAGGCTTATGAAGAAAAGCCGACGGATTTAAATATTAACTGGGAAACAAAAGAGGTAACTTAAATGAAACATAAATGTTGATACTTATATGTAATGATTATTATTTATGGTATTTATTATTATTTTTATATATTAGGAGTTTATGTCCGAAAAAGCGCTGGTAGGGTGGGTGAAACTTATGCCGTGTATATTAGTATATATGTATGTTTCTTTTATATTTTTGTATTTTGTTTCCTTGTATGTAAAACTTATGCCGTGTATATATGTATGTTTCTTTCTTTATTTGTATTGTTTCTGGTTGTGTTGTTTTGTTTATGTTTGTGTTGTTTAATAATTGTGCGACAA
The DNA here is from genome assembly GCA_009363875.1 of Mikania micrantha. Lineage (NCBI taxonomy): Eukaryota > Viridiplantae > Streptophyta > Magnoliopsida > Asterales > Asteraceae > Mikania > Mikania micrantha. The sequence goes on along the minus strand of CM018696.1, from coordinate 62,145,165 downwards.
ACTTATATCGTTTAAATTATTTAAATTAACGTAAACAAACTAATTATAAAATGAAATATTTAGTTAAAACGATTTCGTAAATAATCAATATCGTTTAAAATGATAACGTAACAAGATTATGACGTTTAATTAACATAATAGACGTATATCGTTAAAATCGTTCACGCACTAAAATAAAAACGTTAAAAATTATTTACATGCGTAAATTAAGTTTAAATAAAATAAATGGGCAGTACGGGCTGTATCAAGTGACCCAAACTGATTTATACCCAAAAATGGCTTAGAAAAATAAGTCAATGCCAAGACGGGCCGTACTGACCCCTATAGAATGTTTCACTGAATCTAAGGAATTTCCTGTAATGTTTGTCTGTACTTTAGACGTAGTCCGTCTTGAACCGTTAGAGTGTTAAAATATAAAAGTGGTGTGCCTAATTGAAAAGCCCCTTAATAAAAAGTGCAACCTTATATATGAGGTTTGATTTGTCTTTTGCTTATTTAAGAGAACAACAAAATAATAAAGAATAGATTAAATCTATATATATTTTTAAAATTTTTCGAGAACCTTTCTGAATGAAGAGAGATTTTGAAAAAGATAACGTAAAGGCTCTGTATTATTTGTGTTTAGTTTTGTTTACTCATTTAAAAGCCTACACAATTTTCACAATATATATTATTAACTTGTCTAAATTTATTGTGTTTTGTCTTGTTCCTTACACACGCAGATAATTTTCCCAAGTTTTTAATATTACTTTAATTTTAAATAACTTTACGTAAATTTTGTGTTTATAATTTTGAAATATAGTGTTTGATAAAATCACATATATCATTGTGAGGTTCTTATTTACAATGACACCACCCAATTTTTTCTGGATCACGCGATTTAACTCTCTCATGTTGATCGTGAGAATAGTCAGTGAGAGGTGTCTAATGGTGGCATTCACCATTTTTTTTACAATGACGTGCCCACTTGAAGAAGAAGGGGCACCCGCCCACTTTTTTTTAAAAAAAAAATCTTTTATTAACATGATTCGATCTTATCGGATCCAACCCGAACTTTTTGGGTCCGCCACCTGCTTATTTTTATTTATAAGTTAATTATTTAATTAATGGTTGGGATAATGGATTAATAGGTAATTTATAGGAATATAGAGAGTCATAAGTTTAATTCTTTAAGTAGTTTTGAGGTTTATAGGAAAATTTTAAAATATGTATTAACCACCGAAATAATAAAGGTGGTTCTCAAGTAGATATTAGTAATTTTTTTCCCTTCTAGTTACACATATTTTAAAGGGAAAATTACCAAAATAATCATTGTTGACCACATGTTTACCAAAATAATCACACAGATTCCGGCGTCTAAGACGCCCATTTAGACGTCCCTTTAGACGCCCATTTTGTGTACTTTTTTACAACATACGGGCCCACATGTCGGCGGCTTTGTCGGGGTGTCTAAGACTCCTTTTCTACCGGCGTCTTAGACGCCGACTTAGACGCCCCTTTAGACGCCCTTTTTCTGTTTAAGACTCCTTTTCTACTGGCGTCTAAGTCGGCGTCTAAGACGCCGGTTGAAAAGGAGTCTTAGACACCCCGACAAAGCCGCCGACATGTGGGCCCGTATGTTCAAAAAAGTACACAAAATGGGCGTCTAAATAGGCGTCTTAGACGCCCGTAGAAAAGTAGTCTTAGACACCCCGACAAAGCCGTCAACATGTGGGCCCGTATGTTGTAAAAAGTACACAAAATGGGCGTCTAAATGGGCGTCTTAGACGCCGGAATCTGTGTGATCATTTTGGTAATTTTTTGGTCAACAATGATCAAATTGGTAATTTTCCCTATTATAAATAGATCTATTCAACTCCTCAAGGTGTAAAGTCCACCTTTTAATTCATTAATAATAGGTTTATTCAAAATTAGATTTTTTTTTAACGGTATGAAATGCTGATACCCAAGACATGATTTCAACCGTTCTCTCGGATTTGACGCTCTAAAGCGTACGCCTAAGCCCAAACAGGATGAAACATACAACTAGATAAACCCTCTTACCTTGTCTCAACATACAAGTCTCGACCCGAATTCGAAATCAAAACATCCCGTATAAAAATAACTAGAAACTATTAGTTATTCCAGGAACTTTATTATCCCTCTTTGTATTAATGTGTATATGAAAGCCGCTATTACAAAAACTTTTTGTAGAGTGAACCTTTTTATTCATAAATAATAGATTTATTCAAAATTAGATAGCCTATTTGTATTATGGGTGTTCAAATAAACCTGCATCCTAATCCGAAATATCCGAAAATTCAAACCCGAAATATTCGAAAAAATTAGATATCCGGGAGTTCGGGTATTTGAAAGTTCAGATATCCTGAAATTCGGATTCGGATATCTATTTTGAAAATTTTCGGATAGTTCAGATATCTGATGTCCGAAATAGTTTTTTTCTGGATAATTTTTCGGATATTCCGGATAATTTTTCGGATATTCGGATAATTTTTCGGATATTCGAATATCCAAAATGTATTTTTTAAAATTTTTAAAGTTCAAACATCCGAACGGATATTCGAAAACTCCTCGTATGAGGTACGTGAAATGTATAAAAAGTCACCCAAAACTCCGTAATTTACGTGTATTACTTGTCAGTGTGACATTGTTAAAATTGTTCAACTCCTATTTACTTCAAATGATCTAAATACCATCTTTAATTTTCTTAGAATTCATGATGCCAAGTGCTAACTTTTAATTTATTTAAGAAATAAATAAACAGAAGAAATTGCAGATCAGAGATCATTAGATCAATCCCTTGAATTCGAGGGTTTGTATCAGTACTAGCAAAATTTGTAGAATCAAAAACCAGAGCAAGATTTTAATAAATTAAAATATAATTTCTTAAAATACTAAATGGCTGCTTGACTTGATATATACATCTGACTTCTTTAATAATAGTTCATAAGTTCGGGTTAAAGTAAAATGATCTAGTTGATTATGGAATTTTTAAAGTGATGAGTTTCCTTTTAGATGGCGTGAGTTTGTCTGCATCCGGCTTTTAAACAGGGGTTGGTTATTTGTTAGGGTGAGCTAGGTGACTGAGCTTTTACGGTTACAAAAAATAAAGATGTAATTGCACAAATGATTCATGTGGCTTGATCAAATTGCAGGTTTGATCCTCAAACTTAAAAAAAATTACAGATTTAATCTAACCTCTTACAAATGTTTGGATTAATTTTGTGATTCTTCAACTTTGAGGACTAAACATGCAATGTCACCAAACCACTTTTATCATGTATATAATCTTTGACAAATGTTTAGACTAAATTTGTAATTTTTAAATTTTAAAAACTAAACTTTTTATTGGATTAAACCACATGGACAGTTTATAAAATTAACTCAAAAATAAATAAATAAAAGCCAAATTGGATTTAAATAATCCAAACTTTGATCAATTGGCCGCTGCCGGTCACAACTATGAAAATCTCCAATAATTGTCCGAACTTTCAACATATTTAACTGTGGTGGACCGCCGCTAAAAAAACCCTAACGGCGTTAACTTTTTTTCGAGTTTCGAACGGATTTTTGAGGGCTTTTATTCAGAAGGTGAATACGAGTCGAATGACGTATAACTTATTTTGAAACGTTCCTCCAAATTTCCCACTTTGATGATTTCTTTAATGAATTGAAAGTTTAAACACCAAAATTGTGAAATTTGATGCAACGTTTCGAGGTAAGTTATACTTCATTCGACTCGTATCTTCTAACTGAACAAAAGCCTTCAAAAATCCGTTCGAAACTCGAAAACGCTAACGCCGTTAGCGTTTTTTTGACGGCGGTCAACCACAGTTAAATATGTCGAAAGTTCGAACCATTATTAAAGATTTTCATAGTTGAGACAGCAGCAACCAATTTATGAAAATTTTGATTATTAAAGCCAATTTTCCTAAATAAAATTGATCAAATTTAAGTGTCCGTGATCCCTTTTATGGTTCGTAGGTTATAGGACCAAGTAGCTACTTATTTTATTAAAGTCGCATGAACTTCCATTAAACCCTCCCTTCTCCCTCTTCCCCAATTTTAAGACATCTCTCTCTCTTCTTTCTCTCTCTAAAACCAGTTGCAGAACCTCCACCGGAGAAACAAATCAGTCATATCAAATCAAGAATCAGCTAGCAATTTAATCAACCATGCTTTCAAATCCACAAAACTCACCGTCTTTCTTCACCGCCACCACACCCGGCGGTGCCTGCAACAATCAACCATCACACCCATGTGCCACAAATCGTATTCCCGCCTCCATCGGCGGGCACCACAACCAGCACGTCGGTCAAAACCAGTGTTGCTCCGCCATCATCCAAATCGTCAACGCCCCAGTTGCTACCGTCTGGTCTGTCGTCCGCCGCTTCGACAACCCACAAGCATACAAGCACTTTGTCAAAAGCTGTAACGTTCTCAACGGAAGCGGCGACGTCGGAACTTTACGTCAAGTTCACGTCATCTCCGGTCTCCCCGCCGTTAACTCAACCGAACGCCTCGAGATCCTAGACGAAGAACGTCATGTTTTGAGTTTTAGCGTGATCGGAGGTGATCATCGGCTTGAAAACTACCGATCTGTCACCACTCTTCACCCGACGTCTGCCGGAAATGGTACCGTCGTCGTTGAGTCTTACGTCGTCGATATCCCGGCGGGGAATACGGAGGAAGAAACTTTCGGTTTTGTTGAAACCATCGTGAAATGCAACCTTCAGTCGTTGGCTAAGATCTCTGAGAACAAATTCCGGCTAAATTGATCGGAAAATGAAGATTGACGACTGCACCCATACGAGATTCGAATATATGAGTTCATCATCGTCAATCAACGAGTCCAAAAAGGATGAAGATCTATCCATAGTGTACAGATTCATCTTCAAAATTTGTTTGAATCTGTCTAGTTTTGACTGTTTTCATAAAGATTTTGAAGATGATGGATGGAATTAATAAAGATAACCTGATCGATTGGTTGAGGAACGATGATAACGTAGTACACTTGTTCTTGCTGAATATTTTATATTTCTTTTTTTTTTTTTCATAAAATCATGACATTATCACGATTTTCTTTTTTCTTTTTTAGTTTAAAATCTTATAATCATAAGAGTAAATTATTGGTATGGTTCATATATTTTGATAATATTTCATTTTTAATTCTTATATTTATAAATTACTCACATTGTTTCAAACTTTAGAAATTTGTAACACATATAGTCCTTAATTCACCAAATTACTATAACAAATTTGACCAAATTACCTTAACATACAGACTATATATTTTACATATGTTCAAATTTTGGAATCATGTGTGTAATTTATAAAATATAGGAACTAAAAGTAAAATACTACCAATTTACAAGGATTATCTTGGTAATTTGCTGATTATAATGAACAATGTTATGTTTCGTTTAATTTGCGTTGTACTTTCAAATTTGTGAAGAATTTATATTATTCAGTTATTTACATGCTAATGTAGTATTGTAGTGCATATTCTTTTACTAGGTTACATCAATTAAATAAATGCATTTTATAATAATCTATTTTAAAAACTATATCATATATTTTTAATGATAGTTTTGTAAAAGTTTAAAAATACAACTTATATTGTAATTATATTATTTACGAAATTGAATAAAATTATTTTCATTTAATAAAAAATAAGAAAAATTGAAATCTATAAAATGTGATTTACAAATATTTTTATTTTTATAGCATATAATATATTACACACCTAAACATAAGAAATAAAAAATAATAATATTACACTAAGTTTTCATAGGTTTCTCAAACTTAAGTGAATTTTTATTACATATATGCGTGTGTAGAATACTTAAAATCCATACTTATGCATATATATTCTAGGAAATAATGATTTATGCGAAAATATATTATTTTCTTAAAATATCTCAAAATTGGTTTTTATGTCTCTTCAATTAAATATTTAGATGATCTTTTTTTTATTTTAATTTTTCTAGTCTTTCTTTTATTTATTCAATTTGGTAGTAAACGATTACATTATAAGTTATATTTTTATATTTTTACAAAACAACTTTAAAAGCCATATGATATTTTATTTAAATTTTACGTATCTAACATTTGTAATAAACATATATAATACCCACATTAATAATCATTTTTTATTCAAAACTCAATTTTTTATTCAGATTTAATTTGAACCATATATTTATTTTAAAGAGACCAAATCAATTGTTCACGTATGATTTAAGGATTTTTTTTTCTCTAAAATCAGATTTTAATAAGATACAAACCCTATATATAACACACATACCATATTTTAGAAAGCATATACGAAACACACTCCGGAGTCCGGTGAGCATTCTTTTCTATTTGCAACCATAAGTTCTATTGGGTCTATTTTTATTACGCACCTATATATTTTTTTATTTAACACATCAATGACACCTTTTACAAGACGTATCAACTTGTCTGACACACAATGTTGTAATAATAATTAATCTCGTGTACGTATCGTATAGAACATATATGTATAAGCCCATCGTATAAGAAATCAATCACTGATGTTGTGAAGTATTCTGATAAATAATAATTAGTCTTCTATACATTTTATATAAAGACGTATAAGATGTGTAAAACTGAAGATTGAATGTAAAATAACACAATTCTTTCTATTTTATTTGATCTGACGACGTGAGTCGAATATGTTTATTTTAGGCCTGTTTTATTTGGACACCCCACTTTTATATTTTTACACCCCTGCGGGCCAATACGGGCCGTAATGGCCATTACGGCCTGGTATTGAGTACAGACAAACATTCCAGAGAATTCCTAGGAATCAGCGCAACATTCTGCGTGACGGGCCGTACTGGCCATTACGGCCCGTCTTGGCCCAACCCTTATTTTTCAAGTCATTTTGGGTGTCAACCAGTTTTGATAAAATTTGATTCGGCCCGTACTGGCCAGTACGGGCCGTCTTGAGTTAATTTCTTTTATTTAATCATAATTTACTTATTTAAATATTTTTTAACGATATACGATTAATACGTGAATTATTTGAACGATGTGTGTTATTTATTTTATTTAAACTTAATTTACGTATTTAAATTTAATTTTTAACGATATACGTTTATTATGTAAGTTATTTGAACGATACACGGCTAATACGTTAATTAAACGTCATAATGTCGTTTTAACTAAATATTTCATTTTGTAATCAGCTTGTTTACGTTAGTTAAAATAATTTAAACAATATAAAGTTTTTTGCGCAAATATTAAACAACACAAACAGAAACAATACAAACAACACAAACAGAAACAATACAAATGTAGAAAGAAACATACGTATATACACTGTACGGTTTTATATACAAGGAATCAAAATACATAAATACAAAATGAACTACGATCCGGATGGTCCAGCGTCATCGTCTGCGTAGACGCGTGGCTCCGGGAACGGTGGCAGCTGTGTCCCGTCCCGTCGCGCATGCTCTGACGCGACTGCCCACTGGACCAAATCCTCGTATCGATCGAGCCGTCGCTCGATGCGTGCCATCCGCTGGGCCGTCTCGTCGCCCCGGGCGGCTATCTGGTGTAGCAACGCCTCGAGTGGCTCGGTCAGGCGCACCGCACGATAAACGTGCGGTGGATGCTGCGGAGGCTCCTCATCTCGCGGCGGTGACAAAACCGGCTCCTCCCGAATCGGCTCGGGCTCCGGTATCGGGCCACCGTCCTGCTGCTGCTGCTGGTCTGGCAATACAATAACCTGGGCCGGCTGAAACGGGCGGCCGTCCAGCCCAATGAACCGCAATCCCAGACCCGGGATGTCGGCGGCAACCTTCATGCTGATGACCGTACGACGATCGAGCTTACGAGGCTCGATCGCCGCCAGATCCTCAAGCATGTCGATCATGCCTCTGATGCGGGCGATGTGGGTGACAAAGGCGCCACCCCACAATGTACCGCGCTCCTGTCGGTGGTAGAAGGAGGCGTAGTACAACGCAAAACACCGTGCCAGGTTGCACGGCCTGCCAGCAATGAGTGAGTGCAGATAAAACAGATCTGTCGACGTCACCCACTCCTGGCTCTGACCGCGACCTGAGATGGTCGTCACGATGCAGCGGTGGATGTAACGGATCAGTGGATCTCTGATCGTCGAGGCCCGTACTCGGGGGCCGGTGAAGGGCGTATCGGATACCTGGGACCACCAGGCCCTCATAACCCCCTCCTCCCCCTGCGTCAAACCCTGTGTGAAGTCGTCACGAACGGTCTCCGGCTCGTAATATAAGCCTAAGTGCACGGCGAACCGCTCGATCGACATCTCGACGTGCTGGCCGCATAAAGAGAACTCGACATCCGGGGGAAGCTCCTCGTCATCCTCCTCCCGAACTGCGGCCTGGTGAGCTCGGTATCTGAATGTGGATAGAAACTCCACTGTGATCAAGCGGTAGGTGGGCATGTCCGCGATATCGAACAAGCGAGTCCACGGCGTATCCTCGCCGAGGATGGCTCTCGCACGAGCCGCCTCCCCGACATCCGCCAGAAGACCCCAGTCTATACAACGAGGCGTCGGCACGGTCATCCGTAGTATCCGACGGCACCTCATCAATGCCGCAGACCCCTCCTCGAACTGCAGCCACTCGTGCTGCGAGAGCGCCAGGGACTCCGGATCTAACGGCGGGCCCTGCTGCTGTGGCCCCTGTTGTGGCATCTCTGGATCCATCTCAGCTACAGAAAGTATAAGCTGAAAAACGAAAAAACGATCGAACGTGAAAAAAAAAAAACTTTTTGTCTAAGACGGCCCGTATAGACCAGGACGGTCCGTCATGAAGTTGCCCGTCTCAAGCAAAACCAGGTCGTCTTGGACCAAGACGGCCCGTAATGGTCAAGACGGCCCGTCTTGACCATACCAGGCCAAAACTAGGCTGGTATGCCAAGACGGCCCGTAATGGTCAAGACGGCCCGTCTTGACCATACCAGGCCAAAACTAGGCTGGTATGCCAAGACGGCCCGTAATGGTCAAGACGGCCCGTCTTGACCATACCAGGCCAAAACTAGGCTGGTATGCCAAGACGGCCCGTAATGGTCAAGACGGCCCGTCTTGACCATACCAGGTCAAAGGTCACCTTCTTCCCTGGTATGAACAAGACGGCCCGTAATGGTCTAGACGGCCCGTCATGTTCTTGGCTGATTTGAATTTTAAACTAGCAAGACGGGCCGTAATGGCCAAGACGGCCCGTTATGTTCTTAATTCGAAAACTTAAAAACCGTCTAAACACATCCTATTTCGATCAAAAACCAAATCTGAACACATATTCATGATCTACGAGTGAAAATACGTACCAGGTATCGAAAGCTTGAAGGACCAAGACGGGGTGTATAGACCAAGACGAGAGAGTTTGTGAGTAAATGTGTGTGGAAAAGTTCAAAAATAAAAATGAAATCTGTATATAACAAGAACATTACGGGCCGTCTTGACCATTACGGGCCGTAATGTTCTTTATTTATTTTTTTTTTAATTTAAAAAAAAATCAGTTTTATTATAAATAATAAAGAATAATTGTTTATTACATTTAAACGTCAATGTAGTCGACCAACTTATTTTCATCTAAAAATCTTTTGTATTCTTGCAGCCTGTCATGATATACGAACTCCCAGTCGGATGCGGCATCATTTCGGTAACGTTTCCAAATAGGATTTACCGTTGGCATTGGATAAGATCCTTGTAAGGTAACATTAACGAAATGTTGGCCAAGATGAATTACTGATACGACGTTATGTCGCGGCAAACTGTTAGCAGATGTCCACAAAGGAAAAATGGTTTGAGGACCTCCTCTGCTGAGAAGTTGAACAATTACACCAAATCTTTGAGCAATTACTAAACCTGTGTGAGGCATAAACATCCAATGTTCGGCGGGAGCAGGTGCAATCTGTTGCCAATTTATTGTGTTGCGTAGTACATCATAAGAATCTGGGTCGTAGGAATTAAACACATATCTGTACAGATCTGCGTTGAAATCCAATTCATGCAAGAGTTGTTGTCGTATAAATGACCAATGACTTTCATCGAATCCTAAACCCACGGCTATAGAACGAAAACCACAGTTACCATCTGGCTGGACATCTTGTATGTTTATCACGTAAGGTTGCAGGAGAGGAAGGATGTGATGACCGAAGCGATAAACATTGTTTAATCCTTCTGGCTTCATGTTACGTGGAAAACGAAATTCGTTTTGACTTAGCGAGTCCGATGGTGTCATTGCTTTTGATACCGATGTGGAACGGCTGCGCCGAAATACGGGTTTCTGACTTTTTTCGGTCACAGCTGTAAACGAACTATGCCTCGAAGGTTCAAATGTACTTTCTTGCGACGCTAAATTATCTTTAACAACGTCTTGCTCTTGCTCTTTTTGTTTCTGTGCCTTTAAAGTTGGTCGACCACGTGTATCTTTTTGAACTGAAGGCGCCTTTTTGTCGCTTTTATTTGGAAATACCTGCGCCAAGACCTTCTTTATTAGACTCTTTTTAATTTCAATAGGTTTGGAATTTATTTCTTCTGTAACCAAACCCATTTGTCCTATAACATCTATTTCTTCTTCTTCTAACAGTGTTGGGTTAGCTGCGTTAAGTTTAGTCCAAAAAATATCTATATCTGAGAGCGGTATCTTTTTATCTGCATAATTTATAATTACAGTTAATATAAATTTGTTGTACGTGCGAAACATCTAATATTTACATTTAATATTACGAACCTGTGTTGTAATATTTTGATATATTACAAGCGCACGGCAACCCACAACTAGTCCAAAGCTGGTGGCCACACGTCATATTTTTGTCACGCATTACTCTTATTTTTTCTTTTTCCTCTACCAACAAATCAAGGGCTTTATGGGACACCTTTCCTCGAAGGTTATCAAATATTGGTAGTTTATGATGACCCATAGTTTTAATCAAGCTTGTTTCAAAATCATGTTTCATTTTTACCTCTTGTGCTTGCACGATTTCATTTACGAAACCGACAAGCGAGGCAAGCGTGCTGTTTGGTGATCTGAGAAATCGTTTTAGGTTCGAGTGCTGACTTTCCACCCGGTTTGTTGTACGTTGACCAAAGTTGCGCGTTCTGTTGGTCCATGCTGTTACAAACATATCTCTGTAACTGTTTAACCAGGTGTGCGTTAGATACTCCAGAACCCCTGAAATGAAACAAAAAACCAATGATGAATTGATTCAACATAATGATGGTATATGATGCTTACTTTTTTTATCGTATTTGATAAGTCTTTCGTACAGACGATTGTAGTTGTAGTCGTATAACTCTGTTGTCGGAGAGTTACACAAATTCGCCCATCGACCTTTGAATTTCTTCCAGTCTGCGTCTGAAAAGCTTGCCTTGCAGTGTTTGGCAATATTTTCGTCTATGTGCCACCTACAGAGATATTTTGCGGATTCTGGAAACACTTTACGGCACGCATTCATAACAGCAAGGTCTCGATCTGTTATGATCACACGTGGCTCCATACACTTATTCAACATACTCTTAGCCATCTCTAAAACCCAGACGTAGTTCTCCTCACGCTCTTTGCTTACGAACGCGTGAGCAATACTAAACGTCTGGTGTGTGGATGTCACGCCAACAATTTGAATAAATGGAAGCCTGTACTGGTTGGTTTTGTACGTCGCGTCCATCATCAGTACGTGCGGAAATGCACGCCACCAGCAATACGATTTTGGATGACAGAAGAAAATGTCTTCCACGACGTTTGTTTCAGGATCCTCCCGGGTATAGTAAACGTACTGCTGACTGTGAAGCACGTTTTCCAGGACCTGCATCGGAGTATCACCGAATTTCTTCTTGTTTTTTAGCTTCTGCTGTAAATTGTATACATCCCTAGAGACGGATACATTTGCAGGGTTATGTTTCTTTATGCTCGAAAGTATGTTACGAGGATCCATGTGTCGCTCGGTCAGATTCTCCACCATATCTTCTTCCTCCTGAGTGAATCTTCTAACATATGGATGACCCTCTAGATTCTGAGCAGGCTCGTGATTGTGATTGTCGTTAATCACCAGCAATTTCCAGGATTCACGAACTTCGTTGTATAACCCTATCAGTTGAAACGGACAACCGATTTTCTTGCTGCCTGACCGTCTAAGGATTGCGATGCTATTGTGCTCGCCACCACGGTCACACATGAGCCAGACTTTGATTACACTGCCTGTTGTCTTTGATTTCTTCGTTCTTCTTTTGACTACAATGTAACCATTGTCTACTGCTCTACTTTTCACCCACCCTACTAGCGCTTCCTCAGACATAAACTCCTGACATATAAAAACAATAATAAATAACTTAAATGGATAGCGATAATATACAATTATTAACATTTAGTTTCATTTAATTTACCTCTTTTGTTTCCCAGTCAACGTTTGAAGCCACCGGCTTTTTTTCACCAGCAACCTCCTCCGTGTAACTTTGTTTACTGTCGTCATACACGAACCCATACGATGCTTGACTATCAAACCCGACATCAGCGTTAGGTTCAGCATTCAGATCTATCGTGCCGTATGAATACTCAACAGGAGGCTCTTCGTTCAAATCAGGCACGGAATAGTTGAAAAAACTCCCGTCCCAAAACGACATCGTTACAGATATGAATTATCTTGAAATATATTTGAATTCGAAAGTTATGCGTTCGTTTGAAACGATTCATGCTTATATACAAATTTGAAAATCTTCAAGACGGCCCGTAATGGCCTTTACGGCCCGTACTGGGTCAAATCAATGTCCTTCTGTCAGAATTGAAAAAGCAAGACGGGCCGTAATGGCCAGTACGGCCCGTCTTGATGTCAAATCAGTGTACTAGGTTTCAGGGAATGTCTGTACGATGAATGAGACGGGCCGTCCTGGCCATTACGGCCCGTCTTGCTTCCAATCATTGGAACATGTTGTCAGGAGTGAATGTTTGACCGAAGCCTGAGACGGGCCGTAAAGGCCATTACGGGCCGTCTCAGGGGTGTATTTTTAAAAAAAGTGGGTGTGAGAATAACAACACCCTTATTTTATTGTTTAACATCATTTTCTTTCTTTTGTAGTCGAGCCACCGTAATTTTTACTTTTTACAATTGATCACGTGACTCATATGTTTGAACGTCAATGTGCTCACTATTAATATTGAAATTTTTTATTTAACCTTTATAATTAGTTTTAGTTTTACATCGTTTTCAAATCAAATTATATTTCGATATAAATTTTATAAAAGACTGAATTGAATCGGGTATAATATTTTTAACTTTTTTTTTTACTATTTTTTTTATCGATTTCCTATCTTGATAATATGGTTTTATAATTTTTTTTTTTTGTATACAATGATGAAATTTTTGTTTGATTTCAATAAATTTCAATATTTATTGGTATGAATTTCTTCCTCCTTTCACTTTCATTCACACACAAGGATTTCTTTCACTTTCAACACACATACAACCACATGTGCACTTTTTAAGTTATTAATTTAGCATAATACAGTTTTGTGCTTTTGACAAATTGGACCCTTCACGCTTAGCTTTTTCAACTAACATATCCAAATTGTAACTTTTTTTTTGCTTTCTTTTTTCTCTTATAATTATTTTTAACCATTTTTGTTTCGTTTTTGTAAAATTTGAGATATGATGTTTATAAAATTAAAAATACTTTGTTGTGACATGTTTATTTTTTATGTTTGTATTGGTATAAATTTGGTTCCAAACAGACATGGGTTCATGCTCTCCAAACACAAGTTTACAACTGCTCAAAGTCATCATTACTTAAATCACGTTATCATCATATACATTTTAATTTAAATGTAAGGTTGCGGTGTGATTATTTTATTGTATTGTCCATATTTACTTTTATATATACATATATAGGGAATATTCAAATGAGAACCAATGTTAGTTAAGAACTAAAAGAATGATACCATATAGATTTTGATAAATTAACCCAAGCATCTAAATGGATGAATAGCATACTAAAATCGATTCGGCCTAAATTGACGACCTCCACACCCTTAAGAGACATCATCGATATTGCCTCTTCATAACAGGACCGACTTAAGCTTCGTGCGTCTTAAAACGGATAATAAAAGTAAGGTTTTTAATTAAAAAAGATTTTTTAATATGTCTCATAAATTTTAAACCAAAAATAAGTTAGTTAATTTTTCTATTTATATTAGTTTTTTGCTCCTAAACTACACCAAATAGAAGTAAGTTAATTTTTACCGGCAATTATAGTTCTTTTTTTATTTATTATTTTTTTGACATCTATAATTTGTAAATTTAAAATTTCAACTCAAACGCTTAATTGTTATCAAGGATTATTATGTAAATTAGTCATTATTTTACGAATATAAGCGAATACTTTGTTCCCAAAATTAACAAAGAACAAACTGATTGTAAATATGGATAAAATAAATAGATAAATATTAAATAAAATAACCCATAATTAATATTAAACTAGGTTTATTCACCCGCGTGTTGCGGCGGGTGATCACAGTACACTCTCGAAAACGGGTATTATATATCATTTGCATAAGCATAAGTTACATAGCAAAATTAAATATTTTATCATTAACTAAACCCTAACCTCCAAGGAAGTGGTGTAATGGTTATAGTGGAGAAGAAAAGAGATCTCAAGTTCAATACTTACTTAGAGTAAATTTCCTTGGAGGTCACCGACCCGGTTGCTTGCGGTCACGCTTTACATGTTCCTCTCAGTTGGTCTGTTTATTACTTTTCAAAATAAAAAAAAAACTTCTGATAGTCTAAGTCTAAATTTTAAAAACGTCATTACATTGATCATATACATATACATTACTATTTATTTTATTATGCATTATTATTAATATATATATATAAAATTAAAGTTACTATTCAATATAATATATATATATATATATATATACTATTCATTTCATATGTCTTTTAGTATATATAATAATATTAAGTTTCCAGGCAGACTTCGAAGCTGTGGCAAAAATAAAGTCTTGATAGTTGATACAACCGTATAGTATGGTCATTTCGTTTTACAACGACTTCATAATAAATAAATATATATTTCATTTACGATGACATCATTTTTAAACAATTGATATGTGTTTTTAACTAGAATTAGTGTCGCAAGGTGAATAATGAATTAAATAGCGACATTTTGTTACAAATTAAATATTAAATGTAACATTTCAGAAAATTGAAAAAAAAAAAATCAATGCACACATACACATGTATGTAATCTTTTTTTTTTTTTTACATTTATTTATGAAATTAAATATGTAAAACTGTATGATATATAGTTTTTATCTTTTTACACCTGAGTTAACTTATTTGCACATATGTTATCCTCATTTTTTAATTATTGTAAAAACTTCTATATTACTCTTAATTATTTTATTTAATTTCTTCAACTTATTTTTTTAATTATTGAGTTAGAAATTAATATAAATATTTTGAAAAAAATTGCATTAAATTTTATTTTGAAACCGAACCAAGCCGAGCCTCTCGATTTTAAAACGATCAGAGCAACGAATACAACATTTGGCACAATTTTGCAAATCTGAACCAAGCTGAGTCGCTCGGTACTAAGCACGAGAATAACCTCGCTTGGTTCGCTTCTGATCGTGAAGACGTGAACAACCCTATATTTGTCCATTGTTTTTCATGGAGACCCAGGTTTCATCCTCGTCTCATTTGATATATTTTTAAGTGGCGATCTCACGGTTAATGATCAGGAACCCTTACCCAACACCTTGGTTCTTAAAGACTTCATGAATCAAATTACGTCCTATATATTTCTGGAATAAGGGTACCAACGTTTAAATGGTTACATTTTAACATGAGACTAGCTCATATTATAGAGCTTTTGTATCTTATAATAAAAGGTCATTAATTTAATATCATATAATAGTATAATGTAGTGAATAATAATAATAGATTTGTAAATAATAATAATAATAATAATAATAATAATAATAATAATAATAATAATAATAATAATAATAATAATAATAATAATAATAATAATAATAATAATAAATGATTACATAATCACATAAATGAAGTGAATAATAAAATCATTAATGGTCTTAATTGATTCTGACGTTTATCATAAAAATATGATTCTCTACAGACCAGACACACTTTATAAATCTAGTACTAAAATTAGGTTCACATTTGACAAAATATTTTAACCTTTCCGAAACAAAAGGGGACACCGAACATGTTTCCGGCGTTTATATATTCTAAAGATACAAGTATAAAATAAAGAGGCTAGCATCAAATTTTCCCGAATATATATTTACCATTAATGTTTACTTTTTTGTAATTAAAGGAAAATAAAAACTAACCTAAAATTTCCAAATTGTGGGGCTTCGAGAAAATATAAAAAAATGGATTAAATTTTTAAATTCGTAATAGAAAAAGAAGAAGAATTCTGAGTTTGAACAATAATAATATATAAATATAATAATATTAAAAAAATGAAAAAGTGATGGCGAATGAACAACCACCTTGACCCTTTACAACCAGTTTTGGGGCTTTTTTTGATAACACCACTTGCCTGTCTTTGACGTTACAATATTTCTTTAATGTCCAAGTTGCATCCCAACTTGCATGTGCGGGGACATCCCCAACGACCCTTCTCATTTTGTTTTAGCATGCATATACATGGTGCACGAATCAAGACGTTTCATGAATTATTCTGAATTATTCGGAATCGAATTGGTAAAAAGCTTGAATGAGTCAAGACTAAATTAGCCGGAGTCCAGAAAGATGACTAATTTATTTATCAAGCACAAGCCCAAGTTTCACATATCGAGTTCGATTCAGCTCGAGAGCCTAAACGAGCTTTATGTATATATAATTTTTATTTATTTTATTAAGTGTATATTTATAAAATTTATGATTTTCATATATAAAATTATTATAAATATATTTAAATAAGTATATTTTCTGTTAAATTAGGAAAGTATACTAATAAATATATATTAAATTAGTAATTAAAATAAATAAATTGAGTACTTAAAGATAAACGAGTCGAACCGAGTCAAGCTCGAGCTTGAAAACTCTAACTGTCACACCTCGACCGACGGCGGAATACATCAGGATGCGATTGTAATTGCTCGTAACTTATGGTGCTACTTGTAAGTTTTAATATTTAGCATTCTCATTCAGTCCAAAACATCCATTTCATTCAACATACATAAGTTCATAACAAATCATCCAAACATTACATAACATAATTCAAAAACGAATAACATTATTTAGTCGTTTTAATATAAGTCCAAGATAGCCTAAGTGAGTCTTCATCCGTGCAATCTAAACTGTTACACATGTAAAATATTTATTTAGAGAAATTTTATAAAATTACTCAATAATTATTTATACAAAATTTGTATTATTTACATATATGTAGTAAAACAAATGATAAATTTATAAAATACTATAAGTCAAAATAATGTCAAAAATATAAAAATATATTTCTGAATTTGTTAAATTTATGAAGGTTTTATAAAATATTTGTATTGTTTACATATGACCTTATTTATATAATACTATATATAAACATGTTTAATAAATCTTTTAGATTTTTATAAGTAGGGAAAAGATAAAATGAAAACCACATCTCAATGAGAAAACCGCGAAAACCATGCAAAAATCACGAAAAAAGAACATTTTTTTTATTTTTTTTACAGGTTTGTAACACTATTAGGCACATTTTTATAAAAAAAATCAAAAAAACGCCGACCAAATATTTTTAAAAAAAATATTTTATAAACCCACGTAAAACCTACGTAACAAAACGTAAAAAAAATAATTAAAAAAAAGCGTTCTTTTTCCGTGATTTTTGCATGATTTTCACGGTTTTCTCATTGAGATAGGGTTTTCAAAATAACCATACCCTTTATAAGTATATCCATATATTTTCAATATTATAAATTTAAATTTTTACAGAATGTATTATTTCTATTAATTTAAACCATATTTTAAACAATAATAATAATAAAAGTACTTTTTCTTTATTCTGAAAATTCTAAAAAATTTCAGAATGTTAGAAATAGGTTTTTCGAAATTTGAGATTTTTTTTAGAATTTTGATTTAGCTAGTAAAATAAAAAAGTAGCAAAAATTCCTAAACATGGTCCTGTAATAAGTTTCGAACCTAGGCCATCCACGGGTAAAAAGCGCTACTTATAGCTGAAACCGAAGTGGTTCGTTGATAACATCCAAACCTATTAGTTTTATACACCCGTTTTATGTGCCCCAATATTTCGAATCAAATTATACCGAATTGTTGTATGTAAGAGTTTTAATACATGGGGCTAATGATCTACACATGCAATTATGCAAACGACAAGAATGATATTATAGCTTACTTGGAATTGTTTGAAATTAGAGTGTTTTGAAGGATGATTGTCTAAACTAAAGCCGAGATCTTAATTCGATAATTCAGAGTATTTTGGATGGGATTTTCGATTGGAATAGCTTCATACATCGATCGTGAATGATTGTGTATAATCAATTTCAAATTTGATTAGCCAATTAGGGGTTGTTTGTTTACCTCTTAATGGAATCATTCAGCACTTAACCATTTAGCGCGTTTGGTTTAAATTAAATTACGTCTTAATGATTCAGTTCAGCACTTAACCATTCAGCACCAATACCATGCTGAACCATTCAGAGGTGCAACCAAATATTCAGACCTCTTAACCATTCAGACCCTCTTAATCATTTAAACCTCTTAAACATTCAGCATTTAATGATTTAGACCAACCAAACAGCCCCTTAGTCTGTTACTAGTTCAGAATTAAGTTTCTTGGTTAGGTCACAAGCATACGAGTTTAATGGGGATTAAGGCGCAATTGAATATGCATTTTGGATCAGATAATTATTAATAACGCATTAAAGTTTCCTTTTAGAATTTAAAATAACAATTTGTTTGAATCTGATCGAAACCCGTTTGCGAAGAAACTTGAACGTGAGTCCGGTCTCAATCTTTGAGACTTTTGATTTTTGTCACTCTTGGTCCTCCCATTTTAGATACTTTGTCATGTTCAACATACCAGATTTTTATTTTAGATAATTACTCTTGTAATGCCTTGTGTTTAAAAGCTAACATATTTGTAAAAAAAAAACATATGCAATACTAATTACTAAGACTGTGTTATACTGTTATTCATCACTCCCCCTCACTCCACGTAGGCGCCACGTAGCGCCACATAATCAACCAACACCATCACCTCCTTATCACTCCACATCATCTTTACATATGATGTCCATCACTCATCCATCACTTCACGTCATCACCACCTTTATTCAATATTTTATTATTTGAATTTTATTTTTTCAATTATAAATTAAATTAAAAAAACACATAATATTATTAAAAATATTAATATTACAAACTAAAATAAAAAAAAATTACATGATTAAAAAAATTACATGATAAAAAAAATTAAACTACATAATTAAATAAAAAAACATTAAAATAAATTTAAAAACTTTTTTAAAAAAACTACAAATTTTCTCTACGATTTTCCAGACATGTTCAACCAAATCGCCTTTAAGCATGTTATGTACCTCCCTGTTTCGGATCTCGGCTCGTATTTCAACTCTTTCTTCCGTTGTAATCTCTTCAACCGGAGGGTCGACCTCTTCGCAATTTTGGCAAATAATTTTTTCTTTGTCATCAAAAATCATGTTATGCAAAATAATGCAAGCATACATAGCGTCTCGAATTTTACTTTTGTGCCAAATCCTACATGGATTATTTATCACATGCAATTTCTTTTTAAGTACACCGAACGCTCGTTCGACATCCTTTCTCGCCGCCTCTTGAGCCTTTTTAAAATATTTTCGTTTGTCATCGTCTTCACGAGTACACGTAAATGATTTGACAAACGTAGCATATTCAGGGTAGATACCATCGGCAAATAATACCCATACTTGTAGTAGGTATCGTTAGCATAAAATGAAGACCTCGGCGCAAGTCCGTTGTGACACCCGGCAATTTCAGGTAAATTGCGACTCTTACATTCTTTACATTTGACATTCATACTTGTTGCATTTCATTTAATTATGTTTAATTAGATGAGTTGAACACAAACGACTACGAAACGATAGTTCGAGGAACTATCGAATCGTACATTGCACATTGGTTTTGGAAACCAAGTGTGGCAAACACAACACTAACACAAAACAATAATTCGGGGAATTATTGAATTGTGCATTACACATTGAGTAGGATTAATCAAGCGTGCAAACACTTCGTTAGACACGAGCACAAACTATCAAAGATAATTCGAGGAATTATCGAAACACACACGAGTCTCACGAACGTTGGTGATCAACCAAACTTATGTGCTATTATATGATTATGTGCTAAACATGCGTTAGATGTTTAGGATAAACGTTAAGAATCAAGTACGAGCGAAATCGTATCAACGAAATCGAAAAACAAGGAAGTGGACCCGTCGCGGTACGCGACAACCCCATCACGAAAGGCTTCGCGATACGCGAAGAAAACCGGGACTCGAAACTCCCGAATCCTATCGCGGTACGCGATGATAAGTTTTGATCGGCCTTCGCGGTACGCGAAGGCCATGCAGATCAGATTTTTCTATTTAATCAACCCCATTCATTTCCCATTCGGTTTTCTCTCATCTTCTCTGAATACTCACCTATTCTCTCGACCAAACCCACTGAAACCAGACCTCTAAGCCCCCTGGAATCATCATTAAACCATCTTGGAGCATCTTGAACCATTGGAGCTTCAAGAAGGAGTCTTGGAAGCTACCCACAAGCAAAGAGATTCATCATCAGCCTTCATTTCGATTCCAGGAGCTGTTCTAGATTGGATTTGCACAGCTAAGGTAGTTTTAAATGATTGTCTAGCATTAGATCGTACATGCAATGGGTAATAACCCACATGCAGCTCCATTTAGTTATTGTGCTAGAATGTGTTGGTGACTTGATGTGTATTTGATCTAGATTTGCTGATTTAATAGATTAGAAATGTTAGAATTGAGTTTTGGTTAAGTTATGTTTGATTTGGTGATATTTTGGTACACTTGCCATAAAAGGAAACTTTTATGTTGCAAGTCTTGGATTTGTGATGATCTAGACATGTTAGACATGTCTAGATGTTGTTAAATGTATATTGGAGTGTTTAGAAACACATTGGGATATTTGATTTTGTCAAAACATGATTTTGGTGAAAACTTGCTATTTATGGAAACTTTTAAAAATCAAAAGAGGGCTTTTGATGTTTTAAAGGGTTTTGATGAACTTTGATTGTTGAAATACATTTAGAAATGATTTCTAACATATTGGGAAACCTTGATTTGCGAAAACGAGCTTTTAAACGAGTACTTACTATTTTAGGAAACTTTATTTGGGCAAAACGGCATAAATGGTGATTTATGCGCAAACAACATGTATTAAGGGTTTAAACGTGTTTTATGATCATATTGGAAGTTATTAACTTTATGAAATAGGATTTCATGACCACACCTTCCTAAATTGGAAACTTTCTAAAAATGGTAACTTATGTGATTAGAGTCATAGGATGCATTTTGGTGTCTTATGTGCATCATGGCACATAAACACAACAATCGTGTCACCAAAGATTCGTCGAGTCTCACTAGACAACACACACACTCGGTTGAGCACACCGACAATACAACACAACACAGAACACATGCTCACACCTATATGGTTATAGGTGCATACTAGCAGGTGCTAGCTCTTGCAAGACGCGAACCCACATACACATCGGGACTGCTGTAACATGTGAGTTCACGGCCCCTTTTTACATTTTCTACCTTTGGGGGAGAAAACATTGCATACAACTGCTTTTGAACAACTTACACACTTTTGGTTATTTTTGTACATGCTAATATCGTATATGCATATGTGTGGCATTCATCCACAAAACTGATAAGTCCTCATTAAACACACCTCGAACCGTTAATAGCGCGTTGCGCTTAGCGTGGTAATTCTGAATAGTACTATTTGGGCCTGACAAGCCCCACTGTTGCGAGCCGTATGGGCACCCCGACTGGAGGTCGGAGCAGTGCTTAATTGACCAAACAACATTTGCCATATCTTGGATGGATATGGCGGGATGCAGCATGTTAGCTTCGGTTGCGAATCCCGCATATGGTATAAAACATATTGACTAGCTATCAATTGATATTGCATTGTATTGAAAAACAGACCTACTAAACATTTACTTTAAACATTTTGATGTTTACTGCTACATACAAACCTGTGCTCTCACCAACCTTTGTGTTGACCTTTTACTCGCATGTTTTCTCAGGTAACTAAGGCACGCGCACCAGGAATAGGATGCTAGGCCGGAGTCGCATGCATCTGTTTAAGTGTCTTAGTTTATCAAACATTATTATCATTTGATTGTTATGTATTGAAAATTACTTTAATCGCTTCTGCAACTATTGTTACTTGTCATTTTGAAAACCGTTTTAAATTAACGCTTCCACAAACTATGAATGATTAAACTGTTTTGTTAACTTATACTTAACTTCCGCAACTCTGATATTACTAAACTGTCTTATCCAAATTATTGGATGTACGTGCGTAACCAGACATATAGGTCTCGCATGTTGGGTGACCGAAGACTGCGATCCTGACAATCTGTTGCCGCTCGCGCCCCAGAAAAGACGGGATTTCTCGGGGTGCGACAGATTGGTATCAGAGACTCCGGTTATTGCGAATTAGGTTTGCATTTAGTGAATTTAGTCTATAACCACTAGTCTCCACACGACACTTAGTGTTTAGTATTGTGATACTTGCACACATGACACATCTTTTATGCATTACGTTCATCACCGCACGTGACTACCCATGATGGGGAGAATCGGTAGCTCTACATGTTCTTAACAATACCCACACCACACACCACATTAGTCATTAGTCAAACACTAACACTTATTCTTGCTATGAAGATCATGGCTGGAAGACGTGGAGGACGCAGGAATGCGGGCGGACGTGGAAACATCAACATGACACCAGCTGAGTTAAACGCACTCATCAACGAGCAGGTTGAGGAGGTACTTGCTGCACGGGAAGCTGCCCGTAATCAAAACCCACTGAACCAAGATGATGAATCTGTTCATACTCACCTTTCACCACAATCACTCGTTTCCAATTCAACACGTTTGTCCGATACCTAACCCAACTCTACTCTTTGCATATCTCAGGAGCAAATCCTAACCCTCCCCTCTGCACGTTCAAGATGTTCCTGGATTGCAAACCCCATTCATTCAGCGGCACTGAGGGAGCTGTTGGACTGTTACGTTGGATTGAGAAGGCAGAATCAGCTTTCGCCATGAGCAACTGCAGGAACGAGGACAGGGTCAAGTTCGCTGCAGGGACATTCGAGGGAGCTGCCTTCACTTGGTGGAATGCCAACATCCAGAACCTAGGGCTTGATGCAGCCAACGCTCTGCCTTGGGATAATTTTAAACAAATGTTGAACCGCGAATACTGCCCTCGTGGTGAAGTGCAGAAACTTGAGACTGAGTTCTGGAACCACAAGATGATTGGTTCCGAGGTTGAGGCTTACACCGCCAGGTCTTATGAGCTGGCAAACCTGTGCCCGGAAATGGCAAACCCACCTTTCAAACATATAGAGAAGTACATCGAGGGACTACCACCTCAAATTCAGGGCATGGTACTTTCTGCTGATCCCATCACCATGCAACAAACGGTGCGACTAGCCCACAAGCTCACTGACTCGGCCGTCGCACAAGGACTCTTACCACCCCGTGGTGCTATAACCACAACCAATGACAAGGGCAAACGCAAATGGGATGACACCCTGAGCAAGACTTCCACTCTCCAACCACCACCACAACAGCGCAAGTTTGGATCGACCCAAGCTTATGCACCACCCATCCCCACCACTCAAAACCAAGGGGGCTATGCAGGAAAACAACCCAAATGCCACAAGTTCAACTTCCATCATGCACAGGGTCAGTGTGGCCGTTTCCAATGCCAGCGCTGCGGAAAAGGGGGACATGCAGCCAAAGACTGCAGGGGTGAGCTAATGACAAAGACCCCACAGCCACAACAACAACAACAACTTGAAGCGCCAAAGGGTTGCTTCGAATGTGGAAAACCAGGGCATTTCAAGAAGGACTGCCCACACCTGAAAAACAACAACCAACAGAACAACAATGGGAACAATGGCAATAGGGGACGAGCCTTCGTGATTGGAGCCAAGGAGGCCAGAAGGGATCCCTACCTTGCAACCGGTACGTATCTCTTAAACGATAATTATGATTCTGTATTGTTTGATACTGGAGCTGAGAAAAGCTTTATATCTAAGGATTTTAGTGAGATACTTGCCATTACCCCAACACCCTTAGATGTTGAATATACAGTAGAGCTAGCTGATGGTAAATTAATTGTGACTAAGCATATTCTGAAAGAATGCACATTAGAGCTAGCAGGCCATAAATTTAAGATTGACCTCATGCCGGTTACACTAGGCAGTTTTGATGTTGTAGTGGGCATGGATTGGTTGTCTGAAAACCAGGCTGAAATCATTTGCCACGACAAGGTTGTGCGCATACCTCTCCCTAGCGGAGAAACTCTAGACATCAAGGGTGAAAGGAGTGACACTCCTCTGAACATCATCTCGTGCATGAAAGCTCACAAATGCTTACGAAAGGGATACACAGCCATTTTGGCGCTTATTATCGACAAGACTGAAGAGGAGAAAAGAATAGAAGACATCCCAGTCGTATGCGACTATCCCGACGTATTTCCTGAGGATCTACCAGGACTACCACCACCTAGACAAGTGGAGTTCCGGATAGACCTCGTACCAGGAGCAGCACCTATCGCACGAGCACCTTATCGACTTGCACCTTCGGAGATGCAGGAACTATCCAATCAACTGCAAGAACTGTTGGACAAAGGTTTTATTAGACCAAGCTTCTCACCTTGGGGAGCTCCGGTCTTATTCGTGAAGAAGAAGGATGGCACGTTCCGTATGTGCATCGACTACCATGAATTAAACAAAGTAACAATCAAGAACCGTTACCCCTTACCCCGCATTGACGATTTGTTCGATCAACTACAAGGATCGAGTTATTATTCTAAGATCGATCTACGATCTGGATATCATTAGTTGAGGATTCAGGAGGAAGATATCCCCAAGACTGCTTTTCGCACTCGGTATGGCCATTACGAGTTTTTGGTTATGCCGTTTGGGCTGACAAACGCACCTGCAGTATTCATGGATCTCATGAATAGAGTGTGCAAACCATACCTCGACAAGTTCATCATTGTCTTCATAGATGATATTCTCATCTACTCCAAAACCCAGGAGGAACACAAAGAGCATCTTCAATTGGCTCTTGAACTACTCCGAAAAGAGAAGTTGTACGTTAAACTCTCAAAATGTGACTTCTGGATTCGAGAAGTCCAATTCTTGGGACATGTTGTTAATGAACAAGGGATTCATGTGGATAAGGCTAAGATAGAGGCAATCAAGAACTGGGAAGCACCAAAGACCCCAACTGAGGTGCGACAATTCCTAGGATTGACCTGCTATTACAGACGATTTATCGAAGGATTTTCAAAGATAGCCCAACCACTCACCACTTTAACCCACAATGACAAGAAATATCTCTGGACTGACAAACAAGAGGCTGCATTCCAATTTCTCAAGCAGAAGCTCTGTAGTGCACCTATCTCATCACTTCCTGATGGAACGGATGACTTCGTGGTATACTGCGATGCCTCAATACAAGGACTCGGCTGCGTGCTAATGCAGCGAGAAAAGGTGATCGCATATGCTTCTCGACAACTAAAGGTCCACGAGAAGAACTACACCACCCACGACTTGGAACTTGGAGCCGTGGTATTTGCACTCAAGATCTGGAGACACTACCTGTACGGAACAAAGTGCACGATATACACTGATCATAAGAGTCTCCAACACATATTCGAGCAAAAGGAACTGAACATGCGACAGCGTCGCTGGCTCGAACTCCTAAACGACTATGAGTGTGCTATCAAGTATCACCCGGGGAAGGCCAATGTAGTGGCCGATGCCCTAAGCCGGAAAAACACATCGAAACCCAAGAGGGTACGAGCCTTACAGCTCACCATCCATCCTAACTGTCACACCCCCAATTTTCAACTAACGGAATCATACCGTTTGGGAACGTGACAAACCAGGATCTCAGATCATTAGACATAACGAAGACCTCTATATGAATTTCAAATCATACTTTAGACTTAAAAACATAACATCAGAGTTTTCAAAAGTTGCGGAAGCGTTATAAAACCAGTAACAGTTGAAAAATGTAAATTACAAAACAAAATCCTCAAATGTTCAAATTCAAATATCCAAAATGTTTAAAATGCATGCGACTCTATCTCCTAGTCCATGCCAGCTTTAATGCGCGCCTTAGCGTCCTGAGAAAACATGTAAATCAAGTCAACACAAAGGTTGGTGCATAACACAGGGTTTAAGTATTCACAATGTTCAAAACAGCAGTTTGAATATCAAGTTTGTAGATAACATAATCACACATGCACAGTCATGATAGCTAGTCATATAAACTATTTACATAAGTAGTCGACACCGAAGCTGACGAATTGCCATGCTATAGCATGTTTTTGCCTTGCCACTATTGTCTAGCACAACAATAGTAAAATGTGTTTGGTCAGTCAAACACCTGCGTAGATCCCATCTACCAGGTGAGGTTTGTCAAACCTAATAGATCTATTTCCAACTACCACGCTTTGCGTTACAGCAAACTAAACGGTTCGAGGTGTGTAAGGACTTTCAATTGCTATGTTGTCACATAATGTAAACAGCTAACTCATGCAAGTGATATGTATCTAAAAAGAGTTTGTTGCACATGTTTTCTCCCCCAAAACAGTTTGAAATAAGAAAGGGGCCGTGTACGCACCTTTGATTGCAGCAGAATGATCACACACTAAAAGCTCGTGTAGGAAATCCTCCTACGAAGAATCTGTGTTTAAACAATAACCTAGTGTTATTCAAAATGTCGTTTTGTGTTTGAAATCACATGCGTATCAACACACGTATGTTAAAATGTTAGGAATATACATACGGGTGTACGCGTGCTTTTGAAATTGTTTAAATAAAATCCTATACCATTTTATTTAAAGAAACGCAATTATACGCGATTTCGTTTTCGGATTAAAATATAGATTTTATTATTCTAAAACATTCGGAATTTCGTTACGGTTCCAACGAAACTTGAACGGGTTAATTCGGAGTTAAAATGAAGAAGTTATGGGCTAAAAATCAAAAATTTGATTTAAATACCAAAACATGGCAGCCCCCAGATTCGAACCTGGGACCTCCCTCACACACACACAAGCATCTAACCAGTATCGCCCGCTAGGGTTTCGCGAATGTATTCCAGAAATAAATCTTTTAACTACCCTTTCAGTCCAAATTCCATTTGGATAATATAGCCGAGGCAACAATCTTCCAATTGATCACAAATTCGAACTTGATAAATCTTAAAACCATGGGGTTTCTATTCTAATCATCCAACCGACTCCGAAAATGATCTTAATTCAAACAATTATCCATTGAAACTCAATAAATCGAGTATGAGCCGGTTCGAACTCAAGTTCCCTAAATCTCATATCAAATCAGTTAAATTAATGATTAACAGATTCCTGATTCATAGAAATTTCATTAATATTGATATTTCGAAACTTTCTGGTAGTTTTAATTGAATTATAAACCTCATTTGAATTGAAATCCCCAATTCATCCTTATTCACGAACCCTAGATATTAACCTTCAATAATTCGATGTTACAACCAGCAATTGATCCATGTATTAGCTTAATCGGAATACTCTGTAACTATTGGTAACAATCAATTCGATTCTAGACTTCATCTTAGCCCAATCCCCCAATTCGTCTTTGATTACAAGCCCTAGAATTTGAATGCTATAAATTCGCTATCATCATATGAAATTGAATTAGGTATTTCCTTACCCACATTACTCTGAAACTTTCTACATGATTTAATTCGACTATCAATCCGTTTAGACAAGAAACACCCAAAACCGTTTTGCCTAAGAACCCTAGTAATCGAATCTATACAATTCGTTGTTGTTACCAAAAATTGTTATATGTTTTCACTTAATCGGTCATATTAGAAGGTTTTGAAGCGATTACTTACTTGTTTAGACACCGAATTGGCGTAGTTTACTTGTAAGCCCTAGTTTCGGCCACCCTTTGATCGAAATCCTTCTTCCCGAGCTTCTGGAATCGAATTGTTTAGTGTAATAGCCTCTGAAGATGCCGATTAAGGTTTAGGGAGCTTCGATTGTGAGAAATGAAGTCAAATTTTGCGTTTTTGATGTTATTACGCAACGGTTACGACTCTTGGCATCATTTGGCCCTTAATTCGACTAATAATTGTGACCATAACGCCTAATAGTGATTAATAATCATTAAGTTGATACTTACAACTGATCAATTTCAGTTACAACTTAATATTAATGTGGAATTCGAATTTCATAAGTCATTTGGTCGAATTTTGACTTATAAAAGTCAAAATTAGACATTTTTCCTCTTTACAATTCCAATTCCTTGAAACTTGCATATTTCTAACCCTTGAACTTTGTTTTCGTACAATCACATCCCATTTCAGTTAAGTATAAGTTTAACTGAGTTAATCCGGAATACCGAATTGTCATTTATCGGCCAATTGACACATCATTGGGCTTGATTAATCCAATTGGGCCTCCATCAAGTTCACTGGGCCTATCTTGAGCTTACTGGGCCACCCTTGGGCTTATTAGACTATCTAAACCTCATTGGGCCTACTCTAGCCTTATTGGGCCTTCCTAAATCTCATTGGGCCTACACTGGCCTTATTGGGCCTACATTGGCTCTGTTGGGCCTACATTGGCTCTGTTGGGCCCGTGATATCACCATTTCAGTTAACAAGGTTAATCCGAAAAGTCGGATTGTCACATCATCCCCTTGTTGAAGGAATTTTCGTCCCGAAAATTAGTAAATGTTAGGAGTAGTTAGGAAACTACTTACGAGTTTAAATCGTACGTGTTAGTGTGATTTGATCATTCCGTGTGCTTGTGTGTACTCACACACAAAATCTAATGCTTGTAACATCACAACTAAATGTGATCGTTCAATGTGACTGTTTGCGTGTACACTAGTTAGTTCACCTAACTGTGACTGTTTGTGTTTGATCATACTGTGTTGTGTAACCTCACACATAGTGAGTGTCTGTAACTGTTTGTACTATGCAACCATGCACATAGCAAAATGTGTAACTAATCATGTATGTACTACCATAACATGTAACATATGAAATGTAGCACATAAAATGTATAAAAGGTAATGTAGCACAAATGTTTATAACAAATCAATTTAATAGTGTGTTTGTGCTTACAGTTTGAAATTTGCAGTGTTGATGTGTGAAGCATCACGTCATCCCCTTGTTGAAGGAAATTTCGTCCCGAAATTTAACGCGCGTCCTCAGTGTTAGCAGTAGCTGTTTTGAATAGATGAGGATACTTCTTCATCATTTGGTCTTCCCGTTCCCATGTGAATTCAGGACCACGTCTTGAATTCCATCGAACTTTGACTATCGGAATCTTGCTTTGCTTAAGTTGTTTGACCTCTCGGTCCATAATTTCTGCTGGTTCTTCTATAAATCGTAACTGTTCATCTACTTGTATTTCTTCCAATGGTACAATCAATGTCTCATCAGAAAGACATTTCTTTAAGGTCGATACATGAAAGACATCATGAACTCCACTGAGTTCATCCGGTAACTTGAGTTGATACGCAACCGGACCAATCCTTTTCAGGATTTCAAAAGGTCCTACGTAACGTGGACTAAGCTTTCCGCGTTTGCCGAATCGTATTACACCTTTCCAAGGTGATACCTTTAGAAGAACTCGGTCTCCTACTTGAAATTCCAACGGTTTACGACGTTTGTCAGCATAACTCTTCTGTCTATCTCGGGCCGCCGCCATACGGTTCCGGATTTGAACTATCTTCTCTGTCGTCTCGTGCACCAGTTCAGGACCTGTTATCTGACTGTCACCAATTTCAGCCCAACAAACTGGTGAACGACATTTGCGACCATACAAAGCTTCAAACGGTGCTGCTTGAATACTTGTATGATAACTGTTGTTGTAAGAGAATTCCACCAACGGTAAATGATTCTCCCAGCTATCACCAAAGTCAATTACACAAGCTCGTAACATATCCTCGAGCGTTTGAATCGTTCGTTCACTTTGACCGTCGGTCTGTGGATGATAAGCGGTACTCGTATCTAAGCGAGTCCCCAATGACTTATGAAGAGATTTCCAAAAGTTGGAAATAAATCGGGCATCCCAATCTGATATGATAGAGATTGGCACGCCATGCCGTGCTACCACTTCCTTGATGTAAATGCGAGTCAGTTTCTCCATCTTATCAGTTTCCTTGATTGCTAAGAAGTGTGCAGATTTCGTTAATCGATCGACAATTACCCATATCGTATCACAACCAGTCGGTGTACGGGGTAACTTAGTAATGAAATCCATCGAAATCTGTTCCCACTTCCACATCGGTATCTCTGGTTGTTGCAGTAAACCAGATGGCTTCTGGTATTCCACTTTGACTTTCGAACAAGTCAAACATTTGCTAACGTACTTAGCAATATCAGCTTTCATATGAGGCCACCAATACAGTGCCTTCAAATCATGATACATCTTGTCTGATCCTGGATGGACTGAATACCTGGACTTGTGTGCTTCATCCATCACGAGTTCCCTTAAACCTCCATACAAAGGTATCCAAATTCGATTAATGAAATAACGAATTCCATCAGACTTAACATCCAGTTGTTCTTCCATTCCCCGTAAAGATTCCTGTACCAAGTTTTCCTTTTTCAAAGCTTCAATCTGAGCACTGCGTACCTTGTCAGGTAAGTCAGTATGTATTGTCATCATAAGTGCACGAACCCGTCTTGTTGAAGTATCCTTTCTGCTTAAAGCATCAGCTACCACGTTAGCTTTTCCCGGGTGATACTTAATCGCACACTCATAATCGTTCAACAACTCAACCCATCGTCGTTGTCTCATATTGAGTTCCTTCTGATCAAAGATATGTTGCAAACTCTTATGATCAGTATAAATAGTACACTTAGTTCCATACAGATAATGCCTCCAAATTTTCAAAGCAAAAACCACTGCCCCTAACTCCAAGTCATGAGTAGTGTAATTCTTTTCGTGCGTTCGTAGTTGTCTGGAAGCATAAGCAATCACTTTATCTCGTTGCATCAACACACATCCCAAACCTTGTGCAGATGCATCACAATACACCACAAAGTCTTCCGTCCCTTCCGATAAGGACAAAATCGGTGCGCTGAAAAGTTTCTGTTTCAATAACTGGAACGCGGTTTCCTGTTTATCCGTCCAGTTATACTTCGTTCCTTTGTGCGTAAGAGCTGTAAGTGGTTGAGCGATCTTTGAGAAACCCTCAATGAATCGTCGATAATAACCCGCCAAACCAAGGAATTGTCGTACCTCGGTAGGGGTCTTTGGCGCTTCCCAATTCTTAATCGCTTCAATCTCTGTTGGATCAACATGTATGCCCTTTTCGTTGACTATATGACCCAGAAATTGTACTTCTCGCATCCAGAAATCACATTTCGAGAACTTAGCGTACAATTGTTCCTGTTTCACTAATTCCAATAGTAATCGAAGATGTTCAGCGTGTTCCTCCTAAGATTGTGAATAGATGAGAATGTCATCGATGAAAACAATGACAAACTTATCAAGATTTGGTTTACAAACACGATTCATGAGATCCATGAATACAGCTGGAGCGTTTGTCAACCCAAATGGCATGACCAAGAACTCATATTGGCCATAACGCGTTCTGAATGCTGTCTTCGGAATATCCTCCTCCTGAACTCTTAGTTGATGATAACCCGATCTGAGATCAATCTTCGAGTAGTAACTCGAACCTTGCAACTGATCAAACAGATCGTCAATCCTGGGTAACGGATACCGGTTCTTGATAGTAACCTTATTCAATTCCCGGTAGTCTATACACATACGGAAAGTCCCGTCCTTTTTCTTTACAAACAAAACTGGAGCTCCCCACGGTGAAAAACTAGGTCGTATGAAACCCTTATCCAACAACTCTTGCAATTGTGTAGATAATTCTTGCATCTCAGACGGTGCAAGTCGATAAGGCGCCCTAGCTATCGGTGCTGCATCTGGTGTAAGGTCGATTCGGAATTCCACCTGTCTGATAGGCGGTAATCCCGGCAAATCTTCTGGAAACACCTCCGGAAATTCACAAACTACTGGTATATCTTCAATCATCTTTTCAGCCACCGGCTTTTCAGTTATAAGTGCTATAACTGCTGTATGACCTTTACGCAGACATTTGTGTGCTTTCATACAAGATATGAGGCGCAGTGGCGTACTGCTCTTCTCGCCTTGTACATACAATGTCTCTCCCTGCGAAAGAGGTATACGAACAATCTTTTCATGGCATACGATTTCAGCCTGGTTTTTGGACAACCAGTCCATGCCAATGACTACATCAAAACTGCCTAAGGCAATAGGCATAAGATCAATCTCTAATGTTTGACCCATCAAATCAAGGACACATCCCTTAAAGATTTGTTCAACTACTATTAACTTACCATCAGCTAATTCCACAGTGTATGGACTATCTAAGGCAGTGGGACTAACATTTAGCAACTTAGCAAGTGAACTAGATACAAAACTCCGGTCGGCACCAGTGTCAAATAACATAGAGGCATAGTGATTATTTAAGAGGAACGTACCCGTAACGATGTTGGGATCCTCCCGTGCCTGACGTCCTCCAATCACAAACGCCCTGCCTCTAGCACCATTGTTGTTGTTATTATTGTTGTTGTTGGTGCCATTACCATTACCATTGTCGTTGCCGTTGCCTGTTGCATTATTATTCTCCCCACTTTTCTTGAGTTGTGGGCACTCCTTCTTGAAGTGTCCCATCTTGCCACACTCATAACAACCCTTCTGTGCGTTGTTCTGGTTATTATTCTGGTTGTTGTGGTTGTTCTGTAGCTCCCCGCGACAATCCTTAGCCGCATGTCCAATCTTGCCACACCTCTGGCACTTAGCTCTATCACACTGATTACCTGCATGATGATGCCCACACCTGTTGCACTTGGGGTGTTTACCAACATAACCCCCCGATGATGATTGCTGACCACTGCTGGAATTATGATAAGACTTGTTTGAGTCTTGCTTCCGGTTTTGCTGATATGATTGTTGGTTGTGACCCTTGGAATTGTTACCTTCCCACTTTCTTTTATGGTCTCCCACCTTGGTAGCAGATGTTCGTTTAGGCAGAGTCCCCTGTAATACTGCCTGATCAGTAAGCTGATGCGCTAAACGAACAGCTTGTTGAATGGTGGTGGGATTTGCTGAAGTAACCAACCCCTGAATCTGAGGCACTAGTCCTCCAATGTATCTTTCAATCCACTTGCTGGCTGGAGTAGCCATGTGTGGTAGCAGTCTGGCCAACTCATGTGACCTGGTTGTGTACTCTTCAATATTTGACCCCTCCATCTTGAGGTGCCAATATTCCTCCTCTAACTTCTGCATTTCACTGCGAGGACAATACTCCTCTTGCAGTAAAGTTTTGAAGCCATTCCATGTTAAGGCATTTGCCTCACCCAACCCCAGAGTCTGAACATTTGAGTTCCACCAAGTTAATGCTGGACCCTCCAATGTTCCCGTAGCAAACTTCACCTTGCTCTCGTCAGGGCAGTTGCACATCTCGAACACAGATTCTGCCTTTTCAATCCATCGAAGGAGTCCTATGGCCCCCTCCGACCCTTTGAAATTGTGTGGTTTACAGTCCAAGAACATCTTGAACGTGCAGACTTGTGGGTTAACCAGTCCCCCTGCCGGACCATGTGGTCCTGTGTTGTGTGTCTGAGCATACTGTGCGATTGCCTCTGCGACTCTGTTGTTAATTAGCTCGTTGAGCTCAGCAACTGTCATATGTACGTTTCCCTCAGCCATTAATTTCCTATTTACAAGAAGTGTTAGCATGCTTGCAAAGTCTAATGTAACATGTGTAAGTAAAACAACAAACGCAACATATAATATAAATCAACACAACTGTTGGGATTAAATAATAGTTCTTCAATAGATAAAGATTTGATTTGAGTACAATACTTTTGAAATAAAACATAAGTTTTCAAACTACTAGTGTAGGAACACAACCCGTTCCTAATAAGTTTAAACAAAACAAATAAAGAAAAAAAATCAATCATCCTCAACGGTGGATTCAGGATCGGAATCAACAACTGGTGCTGGTTCCTCCCCTTCTTCCTCTCCATTCTCCTCATCCTCCTCATCATTGTCTGATGCTACTAAATCCTCCAAGGCTTCTATTCTGCCCTCCAAGATCTCAGCTCGGTTCTCTGAAGCTTCAAGACGATCAATCAAGTTAATCATCTCATTCCGCATATCATGAACCAGATGGGCAAGTTCCTCTTGCCTCTCATTAGCATCCCATTGTTCCTGAGAGTGTTGTGCGATCCTATCTTCTGCCTCGTACAAATCCTCGCGCAGTTTGGCGATCTCCTCAGCGTCCGTCCTTTGCCTCTTAGGCTCAGGAGCATCCAATACTGGTAGTGAATGTGTAGAAGGTCCCTCAGCAGGGATCTGCTGAGTGCCCTCCATTGGCTCCTCCTCCAGATCCTCATCCGGGTCCTCATCTGGATCCTCATCGGGATCCTCGTCCGGATCCTCCTTCGGATCCTCTTCCGGGTCCTCGTCTGGATCCTCCTCCGGATCTGAGTCATCCATCTCATATGGTGGAGGAGATGGAATAGGTGGTGGTGGTGATGACGGTGGTGCTGGAACTATCGGTTCCTCGTCCTCAGAATCATCAATATAGATGTAAGGTACTGATGATGATGCCATGCCTATTACATAATACCATATGTAAGTGCAGTGCCATGGAATGTGTAAACAAGTCAATTACATAATGTCATATGTAATTTCTAAGCAATATGTATAATCAGATGTGTCTAATGTCTAGCTGTCATAGTCTAAGTCTATAAATGCAAACCTAGTTCGCTATAACCAATGGCTCTGATACCAATCTGTCACACCCCCAATTTTCAACTAACGGAATCATACCGTTTGGGAACGTGACAAACCAGGATCTCAGATCATTAGACATAACGAAGACCTCTATATGAATTTCAAATCATACTTTAGACTTAAAAACATAACATCAGAGTTTTCAAAAGTTGCGGAAGCGTTATAAAACCAGTAACAGTTGAAAATGTAAATTACAAAACAAAATCCTCAAATGTTCAAATTCAAATATCCAAAATGTTTAAAATGCATGCGACTCTATCTCCTAGTCCATGCCAGCTTTAATGCGCGCCTTAGCGTCCTGAGAAAACATGTAAATCAAGTCAACACAAAGGTTGGTGCATAACACAGGGTTTAAGTATTCACAATGTTCAAAACAGCAGTTTGAATATCAAGTTTGTAGATAACATAATCACACATGCACAGTCATGATAGCTAGTCATATAAACTATTTACATAAGTGGTCGACACCGAAGCTGACGAATTGCCATGCTATAGCATGTTTTTGCCTTGCCACTATTGTCTAGCACAACAATAGTAAAATGTGTTTGGTCAGTCAAACACCTGCGTAGATCCCATCTACCAGGTGAGGTTTGTCAAACCTAATAGATCTATTTCCAACTACCACGCTTTGCGTTACAGCAAACTAAACGGTTCGAGGTGTGTAAGGACTTTCAATTGCTATGTTGTCACATAATGTAAACAGCTAACTCATGCAAGTGATATGTATCTAAAAAGAGTTTGTTGCACATGTTTTCTCCCCCAAAACAGTTTGAAATAAGAAAGGGGCCGTGTACGCACCTTTGATTGCAGCAGAATGATCACACACTAAAAGCTCGTGTAGGAAATCCTCCTACGAAGAATCTGTGTTTAAACAATAACCTAGTGTTATTCAAAATGTCGTTTTGTGTTTGAAATCACATGCGTATCAACACACGTATGTTAAATGTTAGGAATATACATACGGGTGTACGCGTGCTTTTGAAATTGTTTAAATAAAATCCTATACCATTTTATTTAAAGAAACGCAATTATACGCGATTTCGTTTTCGGATTAAAATATAGATTTTATTATTCTAAAACATTCGGAATTTCGTTACGGTTCCAACGAAACTTGAACGGGTTAATTCGGAGTTAAAATGAAGAAGTTATGGGCTAAAAATCAAAAATTTGATTTAAATACCAAAACATGGCAGCCCCCAGATTCGAACCTGGGACCTCCCTCACACACACACAAGCATCTAACCAGTATCGCCCGCTA
The DNA here is from genome assembly GCA_009363875.1 of Mikania micrantha. NCBI lineage: Eukaryota > Viridiplantae > Streptophyta > Magnoliopsida > Asterales > Asteraceae > Mikania > Mikania micrantha. The sequence goes on along the minus strand of CM018696.1, from coordinate 62,108,718 downwards.
GGGTTTCGCGAATGTATTCCAGAAATAAATCTTTTAACTACCCTTTCAGTCCAAATTCCATTTGGATAATATAGCCGAGGCAACAATCTTCCAATTGATCACAAATTCGAACTTGATAAATCTTAAAACCATGGGGTTTCTATTCTAATCATCCAACCGACTCCGAAAATGATCTTAATTCAAACAATTATCCATTGAAACTCAATAAATCGAGTATGAGCCGGTTCGAACTCAAGTTCCCTAAATCTCATATCAAATCAGTTAAATTAATGATTAACAGATTCCTGATTCATAGAAATTTCATTAATATTGATATTTCGAAACTTTCTGGTAGTTTTAATTGAATTATAAACCTCATTTGAATTGAAATCCCCAATTCATCCTTATTCACGAACCCTAGATATTAACCTTCAATAATTCGATGTTACAACCAGCAATTGATCCATGTATTAGCTTAATCGGAATACTCTGTAACTATTGGTAACAATCAATTCGATTCTAGACTTCATCTTAGCCCAATCCCCCAATTCGTCTTTGATTACAAGCCCTAGAATTTGAATGCTATAAATTCGCTATCATCATATGAAATTGAATTAGGTATTTCCTTACCCACATTACTCTGAAACTTTCTACATGATTTAATTCGACTATCAATCCGTTTAGACAAGAAACACCCAAAACCGTTTTGCCTAAGAACCCTAGTAATCGAATCTATACAATTCGTTGTTGTTACCAAAAATTGTTATATGTTTTCACTTAATCGGTCATATTAGAAGGTTTTGAAGCGATTACTTACTTGTTTAGACACCGAATTGGCGTAGTTTACTTGTAAGCCCTAGTTTCGGCCACCCTTTGATCGAAATCCTTCTTCCCGAGCTTCTGGAATCGAATTGTTTAGTGTAATAGCCTCTGAATATGCCGATTAAGGTTTAGGGAGCTTCGATTGTGAGAAATGAAGTCAAATTTTGCGTTTTTGATGTTATTACGCAACGGTTACGACTCTTGGCATCATTTGGCCCTTAATTCGACTAATAATTGTGACCATAACGCCTAATAGTGATTAATAATCATTAAGTTGATACTTACAACTGATCAATTTCAGTTACAACTTAATATTAATGTGGAATTCGAATTTCATAAGTCATTTGGTCGAATTTTGACTTATAAAAGTCAAAATTAGACATTTTTCCTCTTTACAATTCCAATTCCTTGAAACTTGCATATTTCTAACCCTTGAACTTTGTTTTCGTACAATCACATCCCATTTCAGTTAAGTATAAGTTTAACTGAGTTAATCCGGAATACCGAATTGTCATTTATCGGCCAATTGACACATCATTGGGCTTGATTAATCCAATTGGGCCTCCATCAAGTTCACTGGGCCTATCTTGAGCTTACTGGGCCACCCTTGGGCTTATTAGACTATCTAAACCTCATTGGGCCTACTCTAGCCTTATTGGGCCTTCCTAAATCTCATTGGGCCTACACTGGCCTTATTGGGCCTACATTGGCTCTGTTGGGCCTACATTGGCTCTGTTGGGCCCGTGATATCACCATTTCAGTTAACAAGGTTAATCCGAAAAGTCGGATTGTCACATCATCCCCTTGTTGAAGGAATTTTCGTCCCGAAAATTAGTAAATGTTAGGAGTAGTTAGGAAACTACTTACGAGTTTAAATCGTACGTGTTAGTGTGATTTGATCATTCCGTGTGCTTGTGTGTACTCACACACAAAATCTAATGCTTGTAACATCACAACTAAATGTGATCGTTCAATGTGACTGTTTGCGTGTACACTAGTTAGTTCACCTAACTGTGACTGTTTGTGTTTGATCATACTGTGTTGTGTAACCTCACACATAGTGAGTGTCTGTAACTGTTTGTACTATGCAACCATGCACATAGCAAAATGTGTAACTAATCATGTATGTACTACCATAACATGTAACATATGAAATGTAGCACATAAAATGTATAAAAGGTAATGTAGCACAAATGTTTATAACAAATCAATTTAATAGTGTGTTTGTGCTTACAGTTTGAAATTTGCAGTGTTGATGTGTGAAGCATCACGTCATCCCCTTGTTGAAGGAAATTTCGTCCCGAAATTTAACGCGCGTCCTCAGTGTTAGCAGTAGCTGTTTTGAATAGATGAGGATACTTCTTCATCATTTGGTCTTCCCGTTCCCATGTGAATTCAGGACCACGTCTTGAATTCCATCGAACTTTGACTATCGGAATCTTGCTTTGCTTAAGTTGTTTGACCTCTCGGTCCATAATTTCTGCTGGTTCTTCTATAAATCGTAACTGTTCATCTACTTGTATTTCTTCCAATGGTACAATCAATGTCTCATCAGAAAGACATTTCTTTAAGTCGATACATGAAAGACATCATGAACTCCACTGAGTTCATCCGGTAACTTGAGTTGATACGCAACCGGACCAATCCTTTTCAGGATTTCAAAAGGTCCTACGTAACGTGGACTAAGCTTTCCGCGTTTGCCGAATCGTATACACCTTTCCAAGGTGATACCTTTAGAAGAACTCGGTCTCCTACTTGAAATTCCAACGGTTTACGACGTTTGTCAGCATAACTCTTCTGTCGATCTCGGGCCGCCGCCATACGGTTCCGGATTTGAACTATCTTCTCTGTCGTCTCGTGCACCAGTTCAGGACCTGTTATCTGACTGTCACCAATTTCAGCCCAACAAACTGGTGAACGACATTTGCGACCATACAAAGCTTCAAACGGTGCTGCTTGAATACTTGTATGATAACTGTTGTTGTAAGAGAATTCCACCAACGGTAAATGATTCTCCCAGCTATCACCAAAGTCAATTACACAAGCTCGTAACATATCCTCGAGCGTTTGAATCGTTCGTTCACTTTGACCGTCGGTCTGTGGATGATAAGCGGTACTCGTATCTAAGCGAGTCCCCAATGACTTATGAAGAGATTTCCAAAAGTTGGAAATAAATCGGGCATCCCAATCTGATATGATAGAGATTGGCACGCCATGCCGTGCTACCACTTCCTTGATGTAAATGCGAGTCAGTTTCTCCATCTTATCAGTTTCCTTGATTGCTAAGAAGTGTGCAGATTTCGTTAATCGATCGACAATTACCCATATCGTATCACAACCAGTCGGTGTACGGGGTAACTTAGTAATGAAATCCATCGAAATCTGTTCCCACTTCCACATCGGTATCTCTGGTTGTTGCAGTAAACCAGATGGCTTCTGGTATTCCACTTTGACTTTCGAACAAGTCAAACATTTGCTAACGTACTTAGCAATATCAGCTTTCATATGAGGCCACCAATACAGTGCCTTCAAATCATGATACATCTTGTCTGATCCTGGATGGACTGAATACCTGGACTTGTGTGCTTCATCCATCACGAGTTCCCTTAAACCTCCATACAAAGGTATCCAAATTCGATTAATGAAATAACGAATTCCATCAGACTTAACATCCAGTTGTTCTTCCATTCCCCGTAAAGATTCCTGTACCAAGTTTTCCTTTTTCAAAGCTTCAATCTGAGCACTGCGTACCTTGTCAGGTAAGTCAGTATGTATTGTCATCATAAGTGCACGAACCCGTCTTGTTGAAGTATCCTTTCTGCTTAAAGCATCAGCTACCACGTTAGCTTTTCCCGGGTGATACTTAATCGCACACTCATAATCGTTCAACAACTCAACCCATCGTCGTTGTCTCATATTGAGTTCCTTCTGATCAAAGATATGTTGCAAACTCTTATGATCAGTATAAATAGTACACTTAGTTCCATACAGATAATGCCTCCAAATTTTCAAAGCAAAAACCACTGCCCTAACTCCAAGTCATGAGTAGTGTAATTCTTTTCGTGCGTTCGTAGTTGTCTGGAAGCATAAGCAATCACTTTATCTCGTTGCATCAACACACATCCCAAACCTTGTGCAGATGCATCACAATACACCACAAAGTCTTCCGTCCCTTCCGATAAGGACAAAATCGGTGCGCTGAAAAGTTTCTGTTTCAATAACTGGAACGCGGTTTCCTGTTTATCCGTCCAGTTATACTTCGTTCCTTTGTGCGTAAGAGCTGTAAGTGGTTGAGCGATCTTTGAGAAACCCTCAATGAATCGTCGATAATAACCCGCCAAACCAAGGAATTGTCGTACCTCGGTAGGGGTCTTTGGCGCTTCCCAATTCTTAATCGCTTCAATCTCTGTTGGATCAACATGTATGCCCTTTTCGTTGACTATATGACCCAGAAATTGTACTTCTCGCATCCAGAAATCACATTTCGAGAACTTAGCGTACAATTGTTCCTGTTTCACTAATTCCAATAGTAATCGAAGATGTTCAGCGTGTTCCTCCTAAGATTGTGAATAGATGAGAATGTCATCGATGAAAACAATGACAAACTTATCAAGATTTGGTTTACAAACACGATTCATGAGATCCATGAATACAGCTGGAGCGTTTGTCAACCCAAATGGCATGACCAAGAACTCATATTGGCCATAACGCGTTCTGAATGCTGTCTTCGGAATATCCTCCTCCTGAACTCTTAGTTGATGATAACCCGATCTGAGATCAATCTTCGAGTAGTAACTCGAACCTTGCAACTGATCAAACAGATCGTCAATCCTGGGTAACGGATACCGGTTCTTGATAGTAACCTTATTCAATTCCCGGTAGTCTATACACATACGGAAAGTCCCGTCCTTTTTCTTTACAAACAAAACTGGAGCTCCCCACGGTGAAAAACTAGGTCGTATGAAACCCTTATCCAACAACTCTTGCAATTGTGTAGATAATTCTTGCATCTCAGACGGTGCAAGTCGATAAGGCGCCCTAGCTATCGGTGCTGCATCTGGTGTAAGGTCGATTCGGAATTCCACCTGTCTGATAGGCGGTAATCCCGGCAAATCTTCTGGAAACACCTCCGGAAATTCACAAACTACTGGTATATCTTCAATCATCTTTTCAGCCACCGGCTTTTCAGTTATAAGTGCTATAACTGCTGTATGACCTTTACGCAGACATTTGTGTGCTTTCATACAAGATATGAGGCGCAGTGGCGTACTGCTCTTCTCGCCTTGTACATACAATGTCTCTCCCTGCGAAAGAGGTATACGAACAATCTTTTCATGGCATACGATTTCAGCCTGGTTTTTGGACAACCAGTCCATGCCAATGACTACATCAAAACTGCCTAAGGCAATAGGCATAAGATCAATCTCTAATGTTTGACCCATCAAATCAAGGACACATCCCTTAAAGATTTGTTCAACTACTATTAACTTACCATCAGCTAATTCCACAGTGTATGGACTATCTAAGGCAGTGGGACTAACATTTAGCAACTTAGCAAGTGAACTAGATACAAAACTCCGGTCGGCACCAGTGTCAAATAACATAGAGGCATAGTGATTATTTAAGAGGAACGTACCCGTAACGATGTTGGGATCCTCCCGTGCCTGACGTCCTCCAATCACAAACGCCCTGCCTCTAGCACCATTGTTGTTGTTATTATTGTTGTTGTTGGTGCCATTACCATTACCATTGTCGTTGCCGTTGCCTGTTGCATTATTATTCTCCCCACTTTTCTTGAGTTGTGGGCACTCCTTCTTGAAGTGTCCCATCTTGCCACACTCATAACAACCCTTCTGTGCGTTGTTCTGGTTATTATTCTGGTTGTTGTGGTTGTTCTGTAGCTCCCCGCGACAATCCTTAGCCGCATGTCCAATCTTGCCACACCTCTGGCACTTAGCTCTATCACACTGATTACCTGCATGATGATGCCCACACCTGTTGCACTTGGGGTGTTTACCAACATAACCCCCCGATGATGATTGCTGACCACTGCTGGAATTATGATAAGACTTGTTTGAGTCTTGCTTCCGGTTTTGCTGATATGATTGTTGGTTGTGACCCTTGGAATTGTTACCTTCCCACTTTCTTTTATGGTCTCCCACCTTGGTAGCAGATGTTCGTTTAGGCAGAGTCCCCTGTAATACTGCCTGATCAGTAAGCTGATGCGCTAAACGAACAGCTTGTTGAATGGTGGTGGGATTTGCTGAAGTAACCAACCCCTGAATCTGAGGCACTAGTCCTCCAATGTATCTTTCAATCCACTTGCTGGCTGGAGTAGCCATGTGTGGTAGCAGTCTGGCCAACTCATGTGACCTGGTTGTGTACTCTTCAATATTTGACCCCTCCATCTTGAGGTGCCAATATTCCTCCTCTAACTTCTGCATTTCACTGCGAGGACAATACTCCTCTTGCAGTAAAGTTTTGAAGCCATTCCATGTTAAGGCATTTGCCTCACCCAACCCCAGAGTCTGAACATTTGAGTTCCACCAAGTTAATGCTGGACCCTCCAATGTTCCCGTAGCAAACTTCACCTTGCTCTCGTCAGGGCAGTTGCACATCTCGAACACAGATTCTGCCTTTTCAATCCATCGAAGGAGTCCTATGGCCCCCTCCGACCCTTTGAAATTGTGTGGTTTACAGTCCAAGAACATCTTGAACGTGCAGACTTGTGGGTTAACCAGTCCCCCTGCCGGACCATGTGGTCCTGTGTTGTGTGTCTGAGCATACTGTGCGATTGCCTCTGCGACTCTGTTGTTAATTAGCTCGTTGAGCTCAGCAACTGTCATATGTACGTTTCCCTCAGCCATTAATTTCCTATTTACAAGAAGTGTTAGCATGCTTGCAAAGTCTAATGTAACATGTGTAAGTAAAACAACAAACGCAACATATAATATAAATCAACACAACTGTTGGGATTAAATAATAGTTCTTCAATAGATAAAGATTTGATTTGAGTACAATACTTTTGAAATAAAACATAAGTTTTCAAACTACTAGTGTAGGAACACAACCCGTTCCTAATAAGTTTAAACAAAACAAATAAAGAAAAAAAATCAATCATCCTCAACGGTGGATTCAGGATCGGAATCAACAACTGGTGCTGGTTCCTCCCCTTCTTCCTCTCCATTCTCCTCATCCTCCTCATCATTGTCTGATGCTACTAAATCCTCCAAGGCTTCTATTCTGCCCTCCAAGATCTCAGCTCGGTTCTCTGAAGCTTCAAGACGATCAATCAAGTTAATCATCTCATTCCGCATATCATGAACCAGATGGGCAAGTTCCTCTTGCCTCTCATTAGCATCCCATTGTTCCTGAGAGTGTTGTGCGATCCTATCTTCTGCCTCGTACAAATCCTCGCGCAGTTTGGCGATCTCCTCAGCGTCCGTCCTTTGCCTCTTAGGCTCAGGAGCATCCAATACTGGTAGTGAATGTGTAGAAGGTCCCTCAGCAGGGATCTGCTGAGTGCCCTCCATTGGCTCCTCCTCCAGATCCTCATCCGGGTCCTCATCTGGATCCTCATCGGGATCCTCGTCCGGATCCTCCTTCGGATCCTCTTCCGGGTCCTCGTCTGGATCCTCCTCCGGATCTGAGTCATCCATCTCATATGGTGGAGGAGATGGAATAGGTGGTGGTGGTGATGACGGTGGTGCTGGAACTATCGGTTCCTCGTCCTCAGAATCATCAATATAGATGTAAGGTACTGATGATGATGCCATGCCTATTACATAATACCATATGTAAGTGCAGTGCCATGGAATGTGTAAACAAGTCAATTACATAATGTCATATGTAATTTCTAAGCAATATGTATAATCAGATGTGTCTAATGTCTAGCTGTCATAGTCTAAGTCTATAAATGCAAACCTAGTTAGCTATAACCAATGGCTCTGATACCAATCTGTCACACCCCCAATTTTCAACTAACGGAATCATACCGTTTGGGAACGTGACAAACCAGGATCTCAGATCATTAGACATAACGAAGACCTCTATATGAATTTCAAATCATACTTTAGACTTAAAAACATAACATCAGAGTTTTCAAAAGTTGCGGAAGCGTTATAAAACCAGTAACAGTTGAAAAATGTAAATTACAAAACAAAATCCTCAAATGTTCAAATTCAAATATCCAAAATGTTTAAAATGCATGCGACTCTATCTCCTAGTCCATGCCAGCTTTAATGCGCGCCTTAGCGTCCTGAGAAAACATGTAAATCAAGTCAACACAAAGGTTGGTGCATAACACAGGGTTTAAGTATTCACAATGTTCAAAACAGCAGTTTGAATATCAAGTTTGTAGATAACATAATCACACATGCACAGTCATGATAGCTAGTCATATAAACTATTTACATAAGTGGTCGACACCGAAGCTGACGAATTGCCATGCTATAGCATGTTTTTGCCTTGCCACTATTGTCTAGCACAACAATAGTAAAATGTGTTTGGTCAGTCAAACACCTGCGTAGATCCCATCTACCAGGTGAGGTTTGTCAAACCTAATAGATCTATTTCCAACTACCACGCTTTGCGTTACAGCAAACTAAACGGTTCGAGGTGTGTAAGGACTTTCAATTGCTATGTTGTCACATAATGTAAACAGCTAACTCATGCAAGTGATATGTATCTAAAAAGAGTTTGTTGCACATGTTTTCTCCCCCAAAACAGTTTGAAATAAGAAAGGGGCCGTGTACGCACCTTTGATTGCAGCAGAATGATCACACACTAAAAGCTCGTGTAGGAAATCCTCCTACGAAGAATCTGTGTTTAAACAATAACCTAGTGTTATTCAAAATGTCGTTTTGTGTTTGAAATCACATGCGTATCAACACACGTATGTTAAAATGTTAGGAATATACATACGGGTGTACGCGTGCTTTTGAAATTGTTTAAATAAAATCCTATACCATTTTATTTAAAGAAACGCAATTATACGCGATTTCGTTTTCGGATTAAAATATAGATTTTATTATTCTAAAACATTCGGAATTTCGTTACGGTTCCAACGAAACTTGAACGGGTTAATTCGGAGTTAAAATGAAGAAGTTATGGGCTAAAAATCAAAAATTTGATTTAAATACCAAAACATGGCAGCCCCCAGATTCGAACCTGGGACCTCCCTCACACACACACAAGCATCTAACCAGTATCGCCCGCTAGGGTTTCGCGAATGTATTCCAGAAATAAATCTTTTAACTACCCTTTCAGTCCAAATTCCATTTGGATAATATAGCCGAGGCAACAATCTTCCAATTGATCACAAATTCGAACTTGATAAATCTAAAACCATGGGGTTTCTATTCTAATCATCCAACCGACTCCGAAAATGATCTTAATTCAAACAATTATCCATTGAAACTCAATAAATCGAGTATGAGCCGGTTCGAACTCAAGTTCCCTAAATCTCATATCAAATCAGTTAAATTAATGATTAACAGATTCCTGATTCATAGAAATTTCATTAATATTGATATTTCGAAACTTTCTGGTAGTTTTAATTGAATTATAAACCTCATTTGAATTGAAATCCCCAATTCATCCTTATTCACGAACCCTAGATATTAACCTTCAATAATTCGATGTTACAACCAGCAATTGATCCATGTATTAGCTTAATCGGAATACTCTGTAACTATTGGTAACAATCAATTCGATTCTAGACTTCATCTTAGCCCAATCCCCCAATTCGTCTTTGATTACAAGCCCTAGAATTTGAATGCTATAAATTCGCTATCATCATATGAAATTGAATTAGGTATTTCCTTACCCACATTACTCTGAAACTTTCTACATGATTTAATTCGACTATCAATCCGTTTAGACAAGAAACACCCAAAACCGTTTTGCCTAAGAACCCTAGTAATCGAATCTATACAATTCGTTGTTGTTACCAAAAATTGTTATATGTTTTCACTTAATCGGTCATATTAGAAGGTTTTGAAGCGATTACTTACTTGTTTAGACACCGAATTGGCGTAGTTTACTTGTAAGCCCTAGTTTCGGCCACCCTTTGATCGAAATCCTTCTTCCCGAGCTTCTGGAATCGAATTGTTTAGTGTAATAGCCTCTGAATATGCCGATTAAGGTTTAGGGAGCTTCGATTGTGAGAAATGAAGTCAAATTTTGCGTTTTTGATGTTATTACGCAACGGTTACGACTCTTGGCATCATTTGGCCCTTAATTCGACTAATAATTGTGACCATAACGCCTAATAGTGATTAATAATCATTAAGTTGATACTTACAACTGATCAATTTCAGTTACAACTTAATATTAATGTGGAATTCGAATTTCATAAGTCATTTGGTCGAATTTTGACTTATAAAAGTCAAAATTAGACATTTTTCCTCTTTACAATTCCAATTCCTTGAAACTTGCATATTTCTAACCCTTGAACTTTGTTTTCGTACAATCACATCCCATTTCAGTTAAGTATAAGTTTAACTGAGTTAATCCGGAATACCGAATTGTCATTTATCGGCCAATTGACACATCATTGGGCTTGATTAATCCAATTGGGCCTCCATCAAGTTCACTGGGCCTATCTTGAGCTTACTGGGCCACCCTTGGGCTTATTAGACTATCTAAACCTCATTGGGCCTACTCTAGCCTTATTGGGCCTTCCTAAATCTCATTGGGCCTACACTGGCCTTATTGGGCCTACATTGGCTCTGTTGGGCCTACATTGGCTCTGTTGGGCCTACATTGGCTCTGTTGGGCCTACATTGGCTCTGTTGGGCCCGTGATATCACCATCTTCAGTTAACAAGGTTAATCCGAAAAGTCGGATTGTCACACTAACCTCCCTGAGCAGTTACGTAATGCCCAGGTTGAGGCACTTAAGCCTGAAAACTTAGCGGCCGAATCATTGAGGGGAATGGAGCAACACCTTAAAGTAAAAGCCGATGGTTTACAATATTTCATGGAACGCGTCTGGGTTCCACGTCGGGGTGCGACAGATTGGTATCAGAGACTCCGGTTATTGCGAATTAGGTTTGCATTTAGTGAACTTAGTCTATAACCACTAGTCTCCACACGACACTTAGTGTTTAGTATTGTGATACTTGCACACATGACACATCTTTTATGCATTACGTTCATCACCGCACGTGACTACCCATGATGGGAGAATCGGTAGCTCTACATGTTCTTAACAATACCCACCGCACACACCACATTAGTCATTAGTCAAACACTAACACTTATTCTCGCTATGAAGATCATGGCTGGAAGACGTGGAGGACGCAGGAATGCGGGCGGACGTGGAAACATCAACATGACACCAGCTGAGTTAAACGCACTCATCAACGAGCGGGTTGAGGAGGTACTTGCTGCACGGGAAGCTGCCCGTAATCAAAACCCACTGAACCAAGGTGATGAATCTGTTCATACTCACCTTTCACCACAATCACTCGTTTCCAATTCAACACGTTTGTCCGATACCTAACCCAACTCTACTCTTTGCATATCTCAGGAGCAAATCCTAACCCTCCCCTCTGCACGTTCAAGATGTTCCTGGATTGCAAACCCCATTCATTCAGCGGCACTGAGGGAGCTGTTGGACTGTTACGTTGGATTGAGAAGGCGGAATCAGCTTTCGCCATGAGCAACTGCAGGAACGAGGACAGGGTCAAGTTCGCTGCAGGGACATTCGAGGGAGCTGCCTTCACTTGGTGGAATGCCAACGTCCAGAACCTAGGGCTTGTGCAGCCAACGCTCTGCCTTGGGATAATTTTAAACAAATGTTGAACCGCGAATACTGCCCTCGTGGTGAAGTGCAGAAACTTGAGACTGAGTTCTGGAACCACAAGATGATTGGTTCCGAGGTTGAGGCTTACACCGCCAGGTCTTATGAGCTGGCAAACCTGTGCCCGGAAATGGCAAACCCACCTTTCAAACATATAGAGAAGTACATCGAGGGACTACCACCTCAAATTCAGGGCATGGTACTTTCTGCTGATCCCATCACCATGCAACAAACGGTGCGACTAGCCCACAAGCTCACTGACTCGGCCGTCGCACAAGGACTCTTACCACCCCGTGGTGCTGTAACCACAACCAATGACAAGGGCAAACGCAAATGGGATGACACCCTGAGTGCACCCCTAAGTGTATGCATACTAGTCCTGTGCTCTTCCCTAAGTGCACCCCTGGTCCGTATGCCATTCAGCTAGTTACCTGAGAATAGATGTTTAAGAAAAAGTGTCAACACATAGGTTGGTGAGTTCACATGTTTTGATATACATAGATAATAATCGGAAATCTTGTGTCATGCGGTTTATCAAATGTTAGTCTCGAGCCCTAGGCTCCAAGTGTCAGTGCGTCACTACCGAACTAGACTTGCTTGTCCTTGCATGTGCCATGTCTCGTAATAACATGGCAAGATAGGTCGAGATTTCACGTGTCCCGACCTCCAGTCAGTATTGTGCCACATGGGGTTCGTCACACCCAAACATATTTATTCAAACTCGCCTCACTGTTTGTACATTAACGGTAAAACTTTACGAGGGCCTGTTACGATTACAAAACTTATGTTTGTCTAATAAAACAGCATACACAATATGTTTGTATAAGTTTAAATGTTTGACTCGATTCAACAAGTATTCACCCCCTATTTGAAAAGTTTGCAAAAGAGTTAAAAATGGGCCGTAAACTCACCTTAGTGATAATAGGATAATGCGTAAGCTCCTGCTTCGTAGACGTGTCGGTCACCGGCTACCTATATCGAATAGCTTACGTGAGTTCGTGTAAGTGTCCGTGTTAGTGTTCGTGTTTGTGTTCGTGTTCGTGCTCAGTAACCCTTGGTTGTTATGTTTCTCCATGTCAGTCCACATTGACCGTGCTTGCTCGTGTTTGACCGTGTCAAGTCAACGATCCGTTGGTGAACTGTGTGTCGGTTGTGATTCGTGTAACTTTCGTGATCGTGCTCATTGTGTGCAAAACACGTAAATCGCGTTTATGGACAACTTAGTATTTATTGTAAGTTTCCATTTTTAGTAAGTTCACAACACTTATCGTTTTTAAAGATTCTAGCATGCTTGTTAATCTTACGTGGTCATGCTAGCACATGGCACGTTGTCATAAGCGGTCAAATGTACACATAGCTCGTTTTTTATCGTTAAAGTTTCTTAAAAAAGGAAAGTTGCTAGTTTCGGCATGCTCATCAATAAAATTACATTCTTATCTACACAACAATCATATTTCATCATGTCAAGCCATCTAGCATGTACAAATCATGCATTACATTGCTATTTCAAGATTTCACACAGCAAAGTTACTATAAATAGTAACTTTGTCAAATATTCATCAAATGGTTGTTCTAAATGTTCATAATCCATTTTCATACCAAATATCATCATAATATGTCCCCAATCATCATTTAAACATGTCCATTTAGCATATATCATCATCTAGCAAGATTTAAGTTATAAAAGTTACTATATATAGTAACTTGGTCTAAAATGACCACAAATCCATCTCAAATCAATATCTTATGCTACATATCATCATAATATCACACAAATGGTATTCCTATACACATGCATGTTCATCTCTTCACCCCTATCACCATGTTGTAACGTAAAAGTTACTATAAATAGCAAGTTCATCAAATAACCCATTTTTGACCATTTTCATGATAACTAAGCATGTAATACTTCACCAATATCACCCACGATCATGTATCAATATCCAAAATCATCTAATATACTCTAGATCATGCATGCATGTCGATATTTTGACACCTACGAACAAGTTATGCATTATAACACACCTACATCATCATGTATCATCCTAGATCGTTAAAATACATCATCAAACCATTAGAGATCATCAATATAAGTTGTAATTTCATCAAAACCATATTCAAATCATTTAGAATTCATGCATGTGATGCTAGAGTGTGTGCATGTGTGTTTTAGGCCTTGCATGTGTGTTTAATAATGTTAGAGGTGCAAAATGGTCATGGGTTTACCTTCTAAAGCTCCAAGATTGCAGAGATGATGAATAGATCAGCTCCTAAACCTCCTGGATTGCTGGGTTTGGCAGAATCAAGGAGATGGAGGTGGTGTTCAAGTTCCAACTCTTCCCTCAAGCTTCCAAAGCTTCAATGCTCTCAACAATGGCATCCAATGGTGATTATGGAGTGTAGAAGATGATGGCAGGTGTTTTGGGGAGGGTAATCTCGTGCTAATGGCGTCTGAATTCACCCAAAATGATTATAGTAGGGTAATTATGATTTTGGGTTGCTTAAGAAGATTTTTATGCTGTTAGAGACCTTAGGCGTATCGCCTAACATGCGAGTTTGGCGCCAGGCGTAGCACGCGGGCCAGCCGGCCAAGGGCGCCTTGTTTCTTCTCGCGCGCATCGCCAGGAGTCGGCGATTGGTTCTGGGAATAGCGCTTGGGCCTCTGGATAAGCCTAATAAGCCCAATTTCATAGTTTGAGACTTTGAGTCCGTTTTCGCTCGTTTCTCAGCTGTAAAGCATTGTTTTAACATCATTGGGACTTTAATTATCAACTATTAACCATAGTTGACTTGTGAAGTGTTTTCGTGCTTAATTGTTATGACGTTCATCAACGTTCATGACTTCTGACATGTGTGTGCGATTTTTCGATAATTCCTCGAATTATCCTGTTGTGTGACTGTGTTTGTACTGTCGTGTCAAGTATGCAATTGCTAATTTAATAAACATTTACTTAAAATAGAATCTGACCTGGAAATTACGGGGTGTCACAATCACGGACTCCTCAAATATTTTATTCACGTGCGTACCGCCTAGTGTGGATATCTGGTTCCAAGCGTAGCGCGCGGATCGCGGGATTCAGATATATCCTTGCTTCCTCGTGTACCGCCTAGCTTGACAAACTGGTGCTAGGTGTACCGCAAATCATCCCTGATTTTGATATTTTTGTTATTTTCTTCGTTTTGCGATTCCGAAAAATCTGGAACTCCGTTTAGCGCACGGTTTTCTCGCACAATCACCATTTCTCGTATACTTTCAACCTGTAATAATCACAATCATTAAATCAATGCGGATTTCAAGCACGGATATATGTGCTTTCATTGATGATAATGAAATTTTCAAACATAATTGCGACAACTTTTTTTTGATTGTAAATTGGGTAATTTTATAGAAAATAATTGTTATTTTAAGGAGAATTGTATGAAGTTGAATGTTGGTTTAAGAGGAGTGGTTTATTTATAGTGGTTTAAATTTTTTTTATTCCAACGGTTAGATTTAGGTTTTTTTCCCCTTCTTTCCAACGGTAACAAAGAATTTTTTTTCTTTTCCTTCCAGCCATCACGGGGTGATCAGGCTCACGCCTGCCCCTCTAACGCTTCCCTCACGCCCCTCTGTAATGGAAGGAGGGCTCGACCGGGGCGTGAACAAGCCTACTCACGCCTCACTCACGGTGGATAACACATAGTCTAAATATCTAAAATTTACGAAGCTTTATATATTGAATAATTTTATAAAGTCTTTATAAAATTTGATTTATTGTTTTTTGTTATTAAAATTAAACTTATATATAACAAGATATATAAATAACATGTATTTATATATTAGGTTAAATCCCGTGTATTATACGGATTGAAAACTGAAATAACATGTATTTTGTAAGAAAACTTGTTTAAAAAAATTGTTTTTAAGAAAACTTATTTTTACAAAACTTTCATTTTTCCTAAAACTACAAATTTAAATTAATTATTTTTTTGAAAAGAAATATTTTTTGAAAAAAATAATATTTTGCAAAAATATTTACTCATTAGATTTATAATTATTTAATAAATTAGAAAATATAGTTATAATTATCATTTAATTTGATAGAGAATGAATGATAGTATAAAAAATGACATGTGGCATGAATGTTCTAATAAATTGACATGTGACAAAGAGATGTTTATTTATTATAATAGTAAGATATGTATATGTGTGTGTGTGTGTGTGTTTGTTTATGTGCATATAGTTTTATTTTTATCAAAATTTAAATTAATTAACCTTTAACAAATTTCTTTATATATATATATATATATATATATATATTCCCAATTATTCATACATATATTTATAGTTTAGTATTCATAATCTAATGATCTTTCATATATTCAAAATTTGACATAATTACCTTAATAAAAACTTTAAATGTTACACTAACAATCGAAGTTGAGCTTTTAAAATAAAGCTCTTAACAAGTCTAGTTTGAGTTCCGGCCCTATGTTGTCAAAACAAGCTGAGCTAGAGTCTTAACGAGCTCAGATCGGCTTCTTTACACTCCTGCAACACAAAACTAACAACCATTTTCATTAGTCTCATTAGTGTAACAAAATATTTTGACACTTTAGATCATGTTGTTCAATAAATGTTGTTTTCTTAGTCAAAATGACAAAAACTATGTTATACGATATCAATTATTTTTGAAGTCTAATGGTCATAAACAATTACAAGACTTAGAATAATGCGAGTCATAAAGAACTATATCGTAAGACAATCAAGGCTTGTGCCTACCAAACCACAACTCAAGCGTAACATCATTCCCAACACAGTCCAACTCCATGAAAGTCTAAAGAAGTATCAAAGGATGGAATTATCGTTCGGAAACCTTTAGTAGTAGTAATGAACAAATAACCTTCAGAAGACTGAAAGCTTCCGAAAAACAAATCTATCCTTCTGGATGACTAGATAGAATACAAAGTTTCCGATGACACCAAAGCATCAGAAGACATGAAGACTTTCGAAGACGACAAAGCTTCTAAAACAAAATGGATTCATAGAAAACTAAAGCTTCCGATGCATAATATATTCCGACTACAAGCTACTTCTGGTCAACATTCTTTTTCGGTGTTGAAGCCTATTTGAAGAATGTTGCAGAGTTGACTAAGGAAGTTGTCACACCCCCAAATTTCCACGTGTGGTGCCAGACTGCATGGGTGTGACGTGGCCAGAATCACAGCTCTTAGTCATATAGAACGACTCTATATGCGTTTGAAATATACGTTTGAAACAACATCATTAATCAAGCTGATTAAATAAATTGCAGCGGAATATTAAAAGTACATAAACGTCAAAAGTAAGTGTCTAAGCAACGGAAATAGTAAATTGTTAAGATGCAGCGGAAATGAAAAAGACATACACTACCATGTTTGATAAACATAATTAAATATCATTGTTTGTTTGAAAAGACTCAGTAAGAATGCATGAGACACATGTGCTTGATTCCTTAAATGCATCATTATCCATAAGCAGCTAGTTACCTGAGAATACATGTTAAGAAAAAGTGTCAACACATAGGTTGGTTAGTTCACAGGTTTTGATATAGATACATAAGTAATATAAGAATGTTTGTCACATGTCATGATGTTTATTATATGTTAGTTCCGAGCCCTAGGCTCCAAGTGTCAGTTGCGTTTCTACCGAACTAGACTTGTTTCTTGCCTCCGCCATATCTCATAAAAACAATGGCGCGATGGGTCGAGATTACACGCGTCCCGACCTCAAGTCAGTATTGGCGCCGGGTGGGGTTCGTCACACCTAATAGTGTCACACCCCCAAATTCCCACTTGTGGCGTATGTCCACGTGGATGTGACGTGTCCAGAATCACAGCTCAAGGTCATATAGAACACCTCTATATGCGTTTACAATTTCAAAGTTTAACACATACACATGACAAAATAGTTTGCAGCGGAAATAAAGTTATCATATCATATTGCAGCGGAAATAAAGTTATCATATCATATTGCAGCGGAAATCAAATGTTTGACAAAATGCAGCGGAAATGTAAATAGTTTAACACAACATTGTTTAACAGAATAAAAGTAAATTGTTTTCAAAATGACAAGACAGAATGCATGTAAGTTCCTAATGCCCGTTCCTTAAATTGTGCATTTCTGTCCTCCTGCTAGCCATGCTAGTTACCTGAGAATACAAGTTAGAAAAAGTGTCAACACAATGGTTGGTGAGTTCACAGGTTTTGATATACATATAGTAATATAAGTGTGTCATGTTGTTTATCAATGTTAGTACCGAGCCCTAGGCCCAAAGTGTCAGTGCGTCACTACCGAACTAGACTTGTTTGTCCTTGCCTCCGCCATGCCTCGTATGCATAGCCAGTTAGGTCAGAGTTTGCACGGGTTATGACATCCAGTCAACATAGTGCCCAGTGGGGTTAGTCATTCCCTAATGGATCCATCCAAATCTACCACGTTGTTCGTACATTAACGGTAAGACTTTGTGAGGGCTTGTTACGAGTTCAACACTTAATGTTTGTCCAATAAACCAGCATACACAAAATGTTTGTACAGTAATAGATGTTTGACTCGATCCAACTAGTATTCTCCCCCTATTTAAAAGCGTTTGAAAAAGTGTAAAGAGGGGCCGTAAACTCACCTTAGTGATGAAAGTAGTAAGCGTAAGCTCCTCGTGTAGTAGGCACGTCTGTCACCGGCAACCTATATCGTATACCGTACGTGAGTTTGTAAAAAGTGACCGTGCTAGTGTTCGTGTTTGTGTCCAACAACCCTCGGTTGTTCATGTTTGTCCGTGTCGGTCCACAATGACCGTGTTTGCTCGTGTTGGTCCACATTGACCGTGTTTGACCATGTTTGACCATGTTTGACTGTGTTTGACCGTGTTTGACCAAGGTTGACCGTGTCA
The DNA here is from genome assembly GCA_009363875.1 of Mikania micrantha. Taxonomy (NCBI): domain Eukaryota; kingdom Viridiplantae; phylum Streptophyta; class Magnoliopsida; order Asterales; family Asteraceae; genus Mikania; species Mikania micrantha. The sequence goes on along the minus strand of CM018696.1, from coordinate 62,090,203 downwards.
AGTCAACGACCCGTTGGTGAACCGTGTGACGGTTTGTGAATCGTGTAGCAATCGTGTAGGTGTTTGTCGTGTGCAAAACACGCAAGTCGCGTGTTCACAAAGCATAACAGTTTTAAAGTTCTAGCATGCTCATTTGTCCTATGTGATCATGTTAACACATAGCACATCATCATACGGATTCACATAAGTCGTTCTCATCATGTTAGCACACCAAAGTTTCCTAAAATGGAAAGTTTCCATTTATAGCATACGTGACATCGGAAACCATCTAACTTAGCATCTAATCATCATGCTATAACATAATAAGTCATTTAGCATGCTCAAATCATACAAAATGTCCCTGAGTCGGTTTTTGTAAAAATAAAGTTACTATAAATAGTAACTTTGTAGTTTTGCCTAGAAATGACCATTCTAACATTTCTAAACCATTTTCATATCACCATTCATCATAATAAACCATTTACTATCATCTAAACATGTCGACATGACCCAAATCATCATTTATCAAGACCTTGACCCGAAAAGTTACTAAATATAGTAACTTTGTTGAAAATGACCATGAATCATCATAAAAATCACATTCTAAGTATTCAAATCATCCTAAATACATTTAAACAACATATCTAGATACATGCATGCTCATCATCTTATCTATTTCACCATTTCACAAACAAAAGTTACTATAAATAGAAATAATCATCAATAAGCCATTTTTGACCATTTCAACATCATCTAGTCATGAAATCATCATCCAATATCATCAAGAAGTATATCTAAACATTAAAAATCATCCCACATGCCATGGATCATACATGCATGTGGGTTTTTCACTTGATAATGACCAAACTATGAAATCTACACATACACAACATCATAGATCATCACATTTCATCATATTATCATCATAGATCATCATCTACAGTAGGTTTATCAACAAACCCAGATTCAAACCACAAGAAATTCGTGCATGTGAGTCTAGTGAGCTTGCATGTGTGATTTAACACTTGCATGTGTGTGTAGTGATGTGTAAATGAGTGTTTTAGCCACAAGAACTACCTCAAAGGCTTAAGAACTGATGAGTAATGTTGATAACAGCTTCTCAAGCTCCTGGACCACGAGTTTGAGTGGTGATGATGATCCTCAAGCTTTACAATCCTTCCTTCAAGCTTCTAATGGACTTCCAAGCTTCAAAGGTGGGCTTCTATGGCTTCCAAAAGCTTTCTAGAGATTGAAGAAGGGTGTAGCAGAGCCTCTGGGTCGGTTATGGTCGAATGGTGGCGTGTGTGGTCAAGTAAAATGATGATAGTAGGTGTGATGATGATCTTGGGGGCTTAAAAAGCTGTTTGGCGTCTCTGTGTCCTCAGGCGTATCGCCTGACGAGAGGGAGTGGTGTCAGGCGTACCGCGCGGGGCCGCCGGATGTGGCGCCCACTTGACTCATCCGCGCGCATCGCCAGAATGCATGTCCTCGGGTCAGGCGTTGCGCATGGCCCATTTTTCAGGCCCAATAAGCCTATTTTGTTGTTCTGGGCCCATTCTAGCCTGTTTCTCGACTGTAGAACATCATTCGAGCGTCGTTTGGACTCCATTAGACAATTACTAGCCATAATTGACTTGTGAGGTGTTTCTGTGCTTAAGTGTTGTGATGTTCACCAACGTTCGTGTGTTTTGACACGTGTGTGCTGTTTGTCGATAATTCATCGAATTATCCTGTCATGTGTCAGTGTTCGTACCGTCGTGCCACGTGTCACACTAAATTAAGCTAACTCTAGTGCCACGTGTACATCAAGCATTTAAATAAACATTTAAATAAATGAAAAGCTGACCTGGAAATTACGGGGTGTCACAAATAGCATTATCTAAGCACACCTCGTTGTTTGAACATTAACAGTAAGACTGTGCGATGACTTTGTTACGATACAACACTTAATGTTTGTTAATAAACTAGCATACACGAATGTTCATACAAATAGCATGGTTGTAAAAGTCGCTAGGCGCTAGTCGGGCGGCGAGGTACCGCCTAGGGATTAATCGGGATTAATCGGCGCTAGGCGGATTGGAATTTTTATATGTAATTTTACAAATATGTATTATATACACACATCAATAACAATAATTTAATATAATACTTCAAATAATTTTAAAAAATATACTTAAATATACTAAAAAAGTACTTTAAAGTGCAAAATTAAACACTGAGTTCAAAGTTTAGAGATAAATTTCGATGTTAAATGCTTGCATTCGATGTTTCAGAGACATATAAAAGATTTTTGATTGAGAAATGTCTAAATAATCATGAAATTGTTCCCTTTTTACCATAAAAAAGTCAAAAAAAGCCAAAAAAAGTCAAAAAAGTGAAAAAAAATAAAATCTGATCGGGCCGCCTAGGCCGCCTAGGCCCCCGCCTATGCCGCCTAGACCCCGCCTAGGCACCGCCTAGGCCAAAAATTACACAGTAGATGGGCGCCTAGCGCCTAGGCGCCGCCTTGGCAGCCGCCTAGGCCGATTTTTACAACATTGACAAATAGTAATGTTTGACTCACAACATGTATTCTCCCTCTATTTTGAAAGCTTATAAAAGAGTTTAAAGAGGGGTCGTAAACACCTCAGTGATCGTTTGAAGAATGCGTAAGCTCCAGTTTGCTTCAGGTGACTCGTTCACCGGTTACCTATATCGCACGTGCTTCGTGTTCGTGCTCGTGTTTGTGTTCAACAACCCTCGGTTGTTATGTTTGTCTATGTCAGTCCATGTTTGACCGTGTTTGACTATGTCAAAGTCAACGACCTGTTGGTGAACCTTGCGTTGGTTATAGTTCGTGTAAGATTCGTTATCGTGCATATAGTGCGTAAATCACATAAATCACGTTTATGATCAACTTACTATTTATAGTAAGTTTCTATTTTTAGAAAGTTCACAACAAGTTACCTTTTTAACGGTTCTAGCATGCTTATTATTCCTATGAGATCATGTTAACACATAGCACGTTGTCGCATGCGTTCAAATAAACACATAAACCGTTTTCGTTTATTAAAGTTTCCTAAAATGGAAAGTTTCTATATTTAGCATGATAAATCAACAAGAACCACATAACTTCTCACTCAATAATCATATTGTATCATTCTAAGCCATTTATCATGAATAAATCAAGACTTACATTACTATTTCATGAATTCATCAATTAAAGTTCTAAAATTAGAAAGTTGTAAAAATCAAGTTTTTAATAAAATCAAATCACCTACAACTTGTTCATAACATCATCTATGTCATTAATCAACCTTGTTATAGTCTAAAATCATTCTATATGTATATTATTCATCATAAGAGTTTCTATTTATATAAACATCTAGCAAAACACTTATTTCATTGAATCTAATACATCAATATACCAAAATCCATCATGTTAAACATATATCATCATTCCAAAGTACATGCATGTTCATATTACATCTTCTAGTAATATTTGTACAAATAAAGTTACTATTTTTAGTAACTATGCTTAAAAGCACTTAAAATGACCATTTCATCACATGATTTTCAATACATACAATTCAAATATCATAAGTTACACATATTTATATTCAAACCCTCATGGATCATGGTGAATCATACATGCATGTGGCCAAATATCATCATTTTCATTATTTTAAGCAAAATGACCAATAAATCACCATATTAACATCATAGACCGTTTTATCAACTACAAATCAGTGAAAAGATCATCAAAACATAGGGCCACAATGCTGAAATTTTGTGCATGCATCATCAAGTGGGTTGCATGTGGGTTCCATGCCTTGCATGTGTGATTTTAAGTGTTGAATGTGCAAAATGAGTATGGATTTACCTCGAAAGCTCCAATACATAGAGATAGAGGTTTCCACAGCCTTTGAATCTTCTGAGTAGTGGCTTTCAACAGGCTCAACAAGATGGTGATGGTGGATAAGGATGGTGAGCTCCCACAATGCTCCTTCTTTGTTCCAAGAACTCCAAGTCCTTCAACAATGGCTTCCTATGGGGATTATTGAGTGTAACAGAAGCTCTAGAGGGGATAGAGTCGAATTATGGTGGCTAAACTTCGTAGAAAGTGATTAGAGGTAGGATTAAAATGATTTGTTTTGGTTTTAACAAGATTTTGCGAAGGATCCCGGTTGAGCCTATTTCGTCCAATTTCGATCGTTTGGCTCGTTTTTCGTCGTTTTCTCGCGTATAGAACATCGTTTTTCATCGTTTTCTCGCGTATTGAACATCTTTTATCGTCGTTTGAAATATCTAGTTCAATGTTTGAGCATTCATGATGTTATTAGTGTTTAGTTACACGTTTTGATAAGTGTTCACCAACGTTCGTACTTATTCGACACGTGTGTGCGTGTTAAGATAATTCATCGAATTATCATGTTTGCGTCAGTGTTTGTACTATCGTGCCACGTGTCACACTAAATTAAACTAATTCTAGTGCTACGTATGCAAATGTTAATTAAATAAACATTTAATTAAAATAAAAGCTGACCTGAAAATTACGGGGTGTCACAGAAGTCTAAACATAATATGAAGACATTCTGATGTTATTAAAAAACTTTAAAAAGCAATCAACAACTACTAGAGCAATGGTGATTGTAGAAGATTTACTGAAATGCTGAAAACCATCATAATTAGATCTTTAGTACCATAGACATTTAATGTAAAAGTCAATGTATTTATGTGTATTTATTGTAATAAATGTGGCTTGTTCTGTCAAGTCAGAACTGTATACTAGATTAAGCTTTCTTTTGTTTATAATTATAACATAAGTCCAGTCTTTTATTTTTGCAAGAATACAACTGTAGCTTTTACGAGTCTTGTAACTTTGCTAAAGTAAAGAGAAATATACTCAAAGCTTAAAAATGTTTAAATTTTTCTCATACTTGTGCTTGATTACTTTATAAGATCTTGTTAATAGAGATTCCGCATCTGTTAATTTGTATTTAGAAAACCGTTTTTGAAGTGTTATTCAAGTGGGTAACCCAATTCAACAGATATGAACATTGATTGATGACCTACTCGGTCGTAATGGTCTTTATTTTTGTTTGAATTTTTTACAATATTTATTTTTCTATTTTATTTTTATTTTGTAAAATAGTAATTATTAACAAATGGATAAACAAATACAAAATCATTATAAAAATAAATAAATTAATTAGAAAATTAATAATTAATACCAATTAACTATTTCAAAAAGAATCAACTAATACAAGATCATTTTTTTACCAAATAAACAAACTCATGCAAAATAGTTATTTATAAAATTAATACAAATAATTAATAATATATAATTAAATATGTAAAAAATGAAAAATAATACAAAATAAATAAATTAATGCAAAATAATTATTTACATCAAATATAAAATATTTATATATTTTGGCTCCAAGGTGGTCTAGCTTCAACGCATCTTTAGATTGCCAAAATCCGTAGACCTAATAAAAACAAAGAAACCATTAAACCAAAGACAACAAGAAAATAAAATTCGAATCAAATAAAAATAATTCAAGGCAAAAAGTTCAACGTAAATTTCAAAATTAAGCCTTCCTAGCCAAAGGTTCGTATAATAAGTCAAAGTAAATGATTTATTTATTTTGTAATAATTCTTTTGCATTAATTTAGTAATATAGTAAATAGTTATTTGATATCGACTTTTTCATTTTGTAATTAACTGTTTCGTATAAATTTATTCATTTTTTAAATAATAATATGCAGTAATTATTCTTTTTATAACAATTATTTTTTATTAACTTATTTATTTTGTAAATAACTTTTTCAAAATTTTTGGTTTTGTAGGTACCTATTTTTTAATTTATACATTTTTTAAATCTTCATTTTATTAATGTATTTGTTTTGTTAAAAAGTTACTAATTTTGTATTGTTTATTCATATTGTAAATGATTATTCGGTATTAAGTTATTCATTTTGTAAATAACTATTTTGTATCAAATTATTCTTTTTGTAATTTTAGTTTGCAAATAAATTTATTCATTTGCAATAACTATATTTTATTAATTTATTTATTATGTAAATAACTATTTTACAAAATATAAATAAAATTAAATCAAAAATATTAATTTTATTTAAAAATAACATATGGAAAGGGTCGTGGCGACCCCATTAAGTCAAGACTCATGAGCCATATAGATTATTATGAATCGTATTATTCTAAGTCGTGTAAGTGGTTATGACTGTAAGTACGTATCTGGAGTGCCTAGATACTATCCTAAAACTACACACACGATTGACCTAACTCAACACAATCTTTTATTAATAATAATAAAAAAAAAAATCTTCTCTCTTCCACTTACACAATTCAACATTTCAACCTAAACTTAGTTTTTCACACCTATTAACAAACCAACCCAACTTAAGTTTAAAATATTAAAAAATTAGTTTATGTCAAACAAAATACATATTATTTTTCTGAAAATAAAAAAAAATTACATTCATAAACCAAATTTAATATAACAGATAAACCAAGGTACAATAGTTTTTTTTTAATGTTTTTCTAAAAAAAATATTTTCTGAAAATAACTACGTTTTAATAAGATTTATTTCGGGATGTTCACAAAAAATAAATAAACAAGATTTTATGATTAAATTTTGCAAAAGAGTAAAATTATATAATTTATTAAATAAAAATTAAATTGGATTTAAAATTAATTAAAAAAGTTAGGTCGTAACTTAGGTTGGTGAAGAGACTTGGGTCGTGGAAAATTGATTTTTCTTTCTTTTCTTCTTTTTACAAGAATGCAACCGATCGAGGGTTGGGTCACCGTTACGGACGGTCTAAGCATATTCATCACATACCCCTTTACCAAAAACACGCACCTAGAAAAACGTATTTTCATAATGTGGAGAATCACATAAAATTCATAATATCACAATATTACATCAATAAAAAAAAAACAGAAAGAAAAAAACGAAAGTAATAATTTATTCTGTCTTCCCATTATTTATTTTAAGAATATCCTCCCTCGTCAATTTTGCTATGAAAACCCACAAAAATGTGCATATATGCACTATGCATTTTGACCAAAATATGTTTCCTATTACTGGCTGGCCCGTTAGCAACAACATTAACCCAAATAGACATGTAACATATTTACCAAATAAAGTGTAACATTAACCCAAACATGTTTCCTATTACCGGCTGGCCCGTTAGCAACAACATTAACCCAAATAGAGGTGCACAAATCGGGTTTTTTTGGAACCGGTTCCGGTTTCAATCGGTTTCGGTTACAGTTCCAGTCAACAAAGTCAATACGCGGTTCCGGTTCCAGTTCCGGGTTTTAACCGGTTCCATCCAGTTTTTGACTGGTTCCGGTTCGGGTTTTGGCCGGGTTCAGGGGGAACCAGTGCCGGTTTTCCGGTTTTGGTTCCGGTTCTAATTTGTCTGAAATTCGTACCTACCGGTTCGGGTTGTCGGTTCCGGGTCCCTTTTTTTGCCCACCTCTAAACCCAAATAGACATGTAACATATTTACCAAATAAAGTGTTAAAAACACCACCTAGGCTAGAAAGGATGAGATATGTCTAACAATCTTGACTCAAAGTAAGATAAGTGATTTGATTTGTGTGAGCAATTATCGTATTTTTGGTTGAAATTGATAGCATCATAACATAGAACGGGTTGAGATGAGTAACACCTTAACACAATGCAGGTTAAGATGGTAACTTAAAAACTATGAGCATAGAATTTATTCAAATGGGTAAGCATTATATACAAATAAACTATTTGTTTACTTACAACTCATTTTAACTTGAACTAAATTGATTTTTACTAAAAACAATCCATTTGATCCATTTAGATCCAAATTGATTTTGCTTAAAACCTATCCTGACCAGAATTTGTTCTAACCAGTTACCCGACCTGACGCAACCCTCCCATTTTGTCAAGCTTAGAAATAGAGAGAGACCTCATCCACAAGTTAATGTTAGAACAATTATGATGCATTTCTAGCAATGGTGCAAATAAATACCCAAGTTTGTTGTACTTTTGTAGATACTTGTTACTATAAATGTGCAAAAGAACCATAATTTTTGTATTCTGAATTGTTCTTCATGGCTGCAAACAGTTCAGCACTAACTACTAATTATGGAGTTTAATTTACCTAATTAACGAAGCGTTTGATGCTCGAAACTCGCTCGAACTTGCTTGAAAAATGTTCGAAAATCTACTCGTTTGATTTATGTTTGGTTGAAAAGCGCTCGATTCGGATTGACTCGGTTGTAAACAAACCGAGCATGAGCAATGGTATGCTCGCTCGTTACTCGTTTGATTTATGCTCGGATTTATTAAATGAAAAGCTTTAATAAAAGTAATGTTAGTATTTCTTCCTTATTAAACGAAAAGCTTTAATAATAGCTAACATCACCATTATCACTTTTCTTTTTTGTTCTGTGGCGTTTGAAGTTCGCTCGACGCTCACTCGAAAAAAATGCTCGGATCAGATATACGTTCGTTCGATTTTAGCTAGGTAGAAAAGTGCTCGGTTCAGTTCAATTCAATTTATAAACGAACCGCGCATGAGCAAAGACATGCTCAATTCGGCTTGGCTCGTGAATAGCTCTAGAGTCTAGACCGGACATGAGAGACTTACGTTGGTGGAAGAAGAAATAAGCTAAAATTGAAGACCTTTGTCTATTTCTTAAACAACATAGAGTCTGTCCTGATTTTAATAAAAGGCAACACATCATTTTTTTCAAAAATAAATCTTTTAAAGATATTACAATTACACTCTTTTAATTAATTTATATAATAAATAATGTAAGGTTAAAGCAGTTTCTTCTTGTTCTTTAACATATTTATTGCCATATATGTGTCCCTATACACAAGAAGGATCAAATATAAAAGTCTTTTAGGTACGAATTGTAGAAATAATTTTGAACCGTTTATCAAACTAATTCAATTGTTACAATTAAATGACCTAAAGATGTATTTAAAACTTACGTAAAATTTTGACAGAAGGGTCGGCCGGCCCAAAACAAACTTGTGAACCACCTTAATATTAACCGGCCGGTTCATCGGTTGGACCAGGAGCCGGTTTACTGGTCAGACGGGATTTCGTTTTTTTTTCTTTTTTAACTAAAATCCAAGGAATGAAACACTAAAACCAAACCTTATATTTTTTTTAACATGATTATGTTTGTTTAAATGTGTTTATAATTTTTCAATTTATTTTATATACTTATTATGTCATCTGGTTTTGAATCCGGTCCGACCAGTGACTGACAAGACGTTCGATCCGGTTATGAAAGTATTTGCTTGAAAGGCACAAAACTAACAGTCACCATTGTTGTCTTTTTGAGTGAAATTGTTACATTGGATATTTCGAGTCATATATTTACAAATTAAATTGAATAATTTATTATGTGTAAATAGAATAACACGTGAGATACGAAACCCAAAGGCAAAGAAAGTTGGTGTCAGCCTAAGCCCAATGCACAACACTTAAGTGTATTTAGATATATAGAACCCAATTGAACTAGGCCAAGTTGAAACCCAATTGCGATCAACTAGCCCACGTTATCATAATCAAATTCAAATTACAACCCAAGAGGCCAATTCATATTTCGTTCAAACACTTACACTAGAGAATGGATAAATGGTAGAGGAGTTCACGGTCCAGTTTCAAACAGCGAAACAGTTTAAATCAGTCATTGGTTCGTTTTTATGGTTGGTTTTTTTCAAGCATTTTGTTGGCAGTTTCAGAAATTCAAAACCGTAATAAACGGTTTGATTTATGGTTTTCATCAAATACCAGTCGTATAAACTTGACTGGACAGTATGTGTGCGCACGTGTATATAGATATAGATATATCTATATACACATAGATATCTCTATATCTACATATATATGCATATATACATGTCTATATATGTGTGTGTATAGATTGAATTGATGATTTATTCGTCATTTAAAAAAATATATTCGGAATTGGTGTAACTAGTTCGTCTTGAACTACAAATATTTGGTTTGATTTGATTTGATTTTTAACGGATTCAAAATCCCATATCATAAACCAAACCGTTGATAACGGTTCAGTTTGGTTCGGTTTTTAATTTTGAATGGTTTTGTTTGGGTTTTCTTTATTCAAAAATCATTGCTAACGGCTTGGTTTACGGTTCCACTTAAAAGCCGTAAAATCAAACTGTGAACACCCAACTAAATAGTGTTTCAACATAGATTCTACGAGCGGATATTTAAAAAAATATATTTTATAAACTCAAGTAAAACATGCGTAACGCTACGCCCAGATGTTACGTATGTCTTACATGTTTTTACGAAATATTTTTTTAAAAAAAATCCACTTGACGCTTTTTTAAAAAACAATTATAAAAATGTGCCAAATAATGTTACAAACCTGTAAAAAAAATTAAAAAAAAAACATTTTTTACATAATTTTTACATGGTTATCATGATTTTCACGTTAAGCATGGGCTTTCAAATTATGTATACCATTTTTATATATCATATAATAATTTAATCTTAGATAGTTGAACTAGATTTGCAATTTTTTAACCTTAGAAATCAAACCACAATTTGATTAAACCATATGAATCATTTATGTAATTAAATCTTTAAAAAATAAAAAACTAATACAGGTTAAAAGTTTCTAGGTTTTTTCTTTTAAAAACTTAGGATTACTATCACTTTTATTAAAAGTGTTTTTAAAACCTGTTAGTTGAAAAATAATTTTAAAATATGACTATTTGAAAATAAATTTAGTAATTTTGAAAGCAACGTATAAAAAAAGGGTTGTGTTAAACTAACATCTAACACAACCATCTCAAATTTTAAAAGTATACCTTCAATACGGCTCGTACTGCCCATAGACGAAAATATTGCAAAACATTGCAAGGCATGCTTTTCGGTTGCAGACTGGAAGAAATTCAAAGGTCGTTGGGCGAATTTATGTAACTCTCCGACAACAGAGTTATACGACTATAATTACAACAGTTTGTACAAAAGACTTATTAAAGGCAACAAAAAAAAGTAAGCATCATATACCATCATCATACCATCATTGGTTTTTTGTTTCATTTCAGGGGTTCAAGAGTATCTGACGCAAACTTGGTTAAATAGTTACATAAATATGTTTGTAACAGCATAAACCAATCAGAACGCGCAACTCTGGTCAACGTATAACAAACCGGGTGGAAAGTCAACACTCAAACCTAAAAAGATACCTTAGATCAACAAACAACACACTTGCCTCACTTGTCGGTTTCGTAAATGAAATCGTGCAATCACAGGAGGTAAAAATGAATCACAATTTTGAAACGAGCTTGATTAAAACAATGGGTAATCATAAATTACCAATATTTGATAACAATGTTTATTGCTTCGGTTGTCACATTCTTCCTAAATTTCAACCTTACGTGATAAATATACAAGATGTCGAGCCAGATGGTAACTGTGGTTTTCGTTCTGTAGCCGTGGGTTTAGGATTCCATGAAAATCAATGGGCCTTTATTCGACAACTCTTGCAAGAATTGGATATCCACGCAGATATGTACAGATATGTGTTTAACTCCTACGAACCATTATCTTATGATGTACTACGTAATTCAATAAATTGACAACAGATTGCACCTGATCCTAGCCAACACTGGAGGTTTATGCCTCACACAGGCTCAGTAATTGCTCAAAGATTTGGTGTAATCGTTCACCTTATCAGTAATCGAGGTGCTAAAACCATTTTTCCTTTGTGGATATATGCGAATGGTTTAATGCGACATAACGTCGTATCCGTAGTTCATCTTGGCGTCCGTTTCATTAATGTTACGTTACATTACAAGGAGATTATCTAATGCCAACGGTAAATCCATTATGGAAACGTTACCGAAAGGATGCCGCATCCGACTGAGAGTTGACATATCATGACAAACTGCAAGAATATCGAAGAATTATAGATACAACGAAGTTGGTTGATTACGTAGATGTGTAAATGTAAAAACAACATATTCTTTATTTAAATGTAATAAAATTGAATTACTTGTTTTTTTAAATAAAATTAAAATTTTGACCAGTACGGGCCGTACTTACCAGTACAGACCGTACTGTTCTTTGAATAAGTTACCTTTCCAGTTCACTTTTACAGTTACCAAACACAAAACACGCACATATTCTCTCGTATCAATCTATACAGCTCGTCTTGATCTTCGACTTTTTGACACCAGGTATGTATGTTACTTCGTAGATGGATATAGGTGTTTTAGTTGTTAAATAATGATCTAGGTAGGTTTTTTTTGGATTTGGGGTTTCGAACGATGAACAAGATGAGCCGTCTTGCCCAGTACGGGTCGTATTGAATTTTTTTTAACATTAACTCGGTTTTCTTTTTCAGCGATTATTAATGGATATGGACGCAGATATTGCCCACTCGGACGACGATATAGTCCTCGACGACGAGGCGGCGGAGCTTGCGCAGCACGAGTGGCTGCAGTCCCAGCCAGGCATGACGACAACGATTAGGTGTCGTCGTCTGCTACGCATGAATGTCGGTGCTCAGCTTAGCATCGATTGGGGGTGCTTACCGATGCTGGTCAGGCAGATGGTGTAACACCCCGACCGATGGCGGAAACGTCGGGATGCCACGAGGGATGTGTAGATTGTTCATAAGCTCGTGGGCATCTAATTTAAATCATCACATATCAATTAATCAACCAAATTAATTACACAAAAATCATGTTCATCATGAATTAGTTACATCAATTACACAAAAGATTTAGCTATCTAACTAAATTCTAGTCTTCAGAATTTCAGTTATTTAGCTAAGTCCAAGATCTTACGTGATGATGTCCCAAAAGAATGTAGAGCTATCATGTCCTACTTACTTGTCTTCATTCCCTGAAACATGTAGAAAATCAAGTGTCAACTACGAAGTAGTTGGTGAGAAATCCTAAGTTTTTATGTATTAAAAATGTTTAGAAAATGTTTATGAAGGTTTATAAATAAGTTTATGAAAGCTTATAATTTCTCCAAGAAAATCCACATGTGCACCTGCAAATAATCCAACACTGCCAACATTCAACGGACACAACATCCAAACAATCCAAGTAATCACATATACAATAATCACAAACAATTATCCACGTATATCCAACTAATCACATCAATTCAATAATCATCAATCATCATAATCATATCAATATAAGTTACCGCGGAGGACCTCAGTCAACTCAATCAACGGCGGAATCATCGCGGAGGACCTCAGTCAACTCAACCAACGATGTTCCTATAAGTGTCAATACGTGCACTGCGGAGGACCGTAGTCAACTCAACCAACAGTGGAGTCTCTGAGGAGGACGTTAGTCAACTCACCAACAGTATCTCAATCATCGCGGATGACCTAAGTCAACTCAACCAACAATGACTCACGGATAAGTAATAATCCATCTCAATCAATAATCAATAATAATCCATTAATATGAATATCATATTGATAATCCATGTGTCACCCATGTGTTATCAAACTAATATTTAAATTGGTATACATGTTTGAAAACAAAATAGTTTAAAAAGGAGGTTATGAGAACTCATCTGAGTCCTTAGAATCAGTGCTTTTCGTAGAATGTGCGCTCGCGTATACAAAATCAGAAGCAAATCAACAATCTTAAAAATCGTGAGAAAATCTGGATTTCTTCGTATCCTCTCGTTCCCCTCGATCACACGAACGCGTAGACACCAAGATCTTGCAATTCCGTTGAGAGACGAGGAAGAAAAACCAGAGAGAAGGTAGAGAGAGAAGGATGGGGCGTTTTTGGTGTTTAGAGAGAGAGAGGGTGGGTGTGAAATGAAGAAGAAGAGATATTCTTCTTCTTTAATTACCCACGTAATCTCCGCGTGCTCGGTCTCGTTCATATCGCGATAATAATTAATAAATGTTCGGTTTTTATCGTAAACGCGTTGTAAAACATAAAGTATTTAAATAATTATGTTTCGTTTCCATAAAATGATTTTATTTAAATATCGTTGTTTCGTAAAATGATTTCATTTAATTTTCGTTAAATCTTTTATTTATGACAATTTATTCGTATCCGTCATAGGTTGTGATTCCTAATAAACATTATTAGTTTCCATTTATTAATTTAATATCGTTAAATATTATTTCGTGATCTTGTCGAAACGCGTAACTCACGTACGTATTCGTAAAGATCGTCACCTTTCCGAATCCGACGTTCGTATCGTATTTCGATTTGATTTACGATTTCTGGAATATCGTTTCAGAATATTATTCCTAATAATTATATTCGTGTGAATCGTCACCCACGCGAATACATTATTAAGTTAATATTTCTGAATTAATATTCGCGTTTAAGTTATGTCCGTAACCTCACCATCGCGTAAACATTTCCAATATCGCTTTCATTATTTTATTATCTTTAATATTATGAATCTCAATCCAAAACCCACTAAACCATATCACTGACACATCCGTGATAGACCGAAATATGCATATGTATAGGGCATATGTAGGGGTCAGTCGCAACCGCCCCATCCACCGTCCCACCGCTATTTCGATAAACTATGACCATGTGTCCTTGACCATATTTAGTAACCCCACAATACTCAACTCAAACTCCTTTCCATTTCTAAACCACTAATCCAATATCCGTGAATTCAACAGCGATAAACTCTCTGGTTCTGTTTGGTTGGGTTACAACTAAACTTCCCATGGTTTACGCGTATAATAATATGTTCTCAATGTATACCAGTTATCAATAATATCATCCAATAATTCATTATCATTAATTATTATCATATCAGGTCGTGACCGTACAGTCGTACATGTGTACGGACAACCGGAAGTACAGTGATGTTACAGATGGGGCTAGGGGTATCTTAGGCGAGGACACACCGTGGACTCGTGTATTTGATACAACCAATCGCCCACCTACAGGCTAATTACAGTGGATTTTCTCTCGACATTCCGCTACAGAGCTCACCAGGCAGCTGTACCTGAGCAGGAGGACGAGGAGCTTCCACTTGACATCGAGTTCTCTATCTCTGGACAGCACATGGAGATGTAGATAGAGCGGTTCGCAGTGCTTCTTCGTATATACTACAAGCCTGATGACTAGCAGGCCGTGCGACCTTGCACGGTGTATTGTACTACGCCTCCTTCTATCACAGTTAGGAGCGCGGTACACTATGGGGAGGCGCCTATGTCACTCATATCGCACACAGCAGAGGCATGCTTCATTTGCTTCAGGATCTGACGGCGATCCAGCCACGTAAGCTGGTTCTAGCTGCGGAAATCCAGGGTGTATGCTTGCGGTTTATTGGATCCGACAGTCGTATCTGGCAGCCAGCCCAGTTGGCCGTCGCGCAGCAATAGCAGCCGCCCCTGGGACAAGGCTGTGGGGCAGATTCTAGAGCCCGGGCCGATTCGGGAGGAGTCGGTCCAGTCACCACCACAGGAGGAGCATCCTCCGCAGCATCCACTGCACGTCTACCATGCGGTGCGCCTCACCGAGCTGCTCGAGGCGTTGCACCGTATTGCGGCCCAATCTGACGAGATTTTACAGGATACTCGTCGCCGGGCCGCAAGAGAGACACGAATCGAGCGACGGATCGATCGGCTGGAGGATATTGTCCAGTGGACGGTTGGCGTCGTGTTAGAGCGTGCGCTCCACCGTTACCGGAGCCACGCGTCTACCTAGACGACGGATCCTCCGCTGGACCATCCGGAGGCGCATAGTTTAGTTTGTGTTTTTGTATTTTGTTTCCTTGTATGTAAAACTCATGTTGTGTATATATGTATGTTTCGTTTTTTATTTATATTGTTTCTGGTTGTGTTGTTTTTTTAATAATTATGCGACAAACTTATAACGTTTAAATTAAATTAGCGTAAACAAACTAATTATAAAATATAATATTTAGTTTGAACACGTAAATAATTAATATCGTTTAAAATAATAACGTAACAAACTTATAACGTTTAATTAACATAATACACGTATATCGTTAAAAATTAATAAAATACATATATTAAATTTAAATAAAAAACAATAATTTATATATGACTCGTACTGCCCTGTACGAGCCGTATAAAGTCCACACCGGGTGACACCCAAATTTGATTGTAAAAATAAGTCAAGACATGTATGGGCTGTATAGGCATGTACGGCCCGTCCACAGAATCTTCACTGAATCCAAGATATTCCTCAGGAATATTTGTCTTTACCCTATACGGGTCGTTCTGACTAGCACGGGCCGTATAGGTTTGTTGGAGTGTCAAAATAAAAAAGTGGGGTGTCCAACCCATAAAAAATATTACAAGTTGACTTCTCTTCAGTATTACAACTTACAAGTCTCCGTGAACAATGCATCTGTTAACTCTGCACGATTGCATCTGTATCAATTTTTATTTAGTCTGCCTTTCGACCAGTCGATAACTTTTCCATAAAATATTATTTCATTTTTATATTAAATTATTAATTATTAATTATTAATTCCATATAAAAACTCCATGCATCCCATGCCGAGAAAAACTAATAATATCTTTTGTGTTCTAATTAAAAACTATATATTCTTCATTATGATAATAATTTGTCACCGTTTAATTTTTAATTATATACTCAAATATAATGCAATTTAATATTCCTTAATTGGGTTCCGTTTTTTACATTAATAACTAAAACATTATATGAATCGTTTAAAGTTTATTGATTTGACAAATCAACCCTCACAAACAATCAAAGGCGATGGCTAGCAAGAGGGGTGAGATATGCGTGCCCACTGTTTGCGACAAGTGTCCATAATTATTTTGATTTATTAGTATAGATAGATAATTTTGATTTATTGGTATAGATAGATTAGTACCCACTGTTTGCGGCAATATATTAAATCCACCATTGTAGATGCATAGAATAAAAGGAACATCATGCAAACTATATATTGAAACAATTGTACATTGTCTTGAATGAGTCTCTAATAGTTTAAACCCAAACCTATCTTTTAAGGCATTTCTTTTGAAGAAATTTGCTAAAAATATTAAAAAAAAATGTATGTAATTAAATATTTTAACTTTCAAGATCCATAATTGTCTTGTGAATTTACTAATTATTATTATTATTATTATTATTATTATTATTATTATTATTATTATATTTTTTTATTTTATTTTTTTGGTTGTAATCTAGCTATTAATGGTTGTCATATCCATCTAAAATATTAATTAAAATAATAAAAAACATGGTAAGCGTAGCAAACATACTTATATATATATATATATATATATATATATATATATATATATATATAATGATGTGTATATATACATAGAATCGTGTGCTAGGTGATTTGGCTTCTGAGTTTTGATGCAAGAAGTTAGTAGATCGGGCTTGTGTTGAGCACGATCGTGTTTTAATTTGCCCCTCTCGTTATTGCATTTCGGGTAAGTGTTAGGCTTGAATTTAATTTGCTAGCGTGTTTAATTATCATTTCTTATTGCCTTAAAACACGATTAATTTTAGAGGATTCTTTAAAAGCATGGCTTTCATCACGGGTGGCCCTGAGAATTGAGGTGCAGAGGACAATTCGAACAAAAAAGGCTCTAGCAAATTCAAATATTAAAGTAGTGTTCAGAAAAACATAAAAACAAGTTTTTACTTTACAGAGTTACACAAATTCTAATTTACTTTAGAGGGTTTAATTCATTAGAAACAAGTTTTTGTCTAAAAGCATCAAAAAAAATTGAATTTGTATTTTTTGTGTAGTAAAAAAAATAATAATTTAGTACAAAAAAAGGTAAAGAGTGTATTAATTCATTAGAAACAAGTTTTTGTCTAAAAGCATAAAAAAAATTGAATTTGTATTTTTTGTGTAGTAAAAAAAATAATAATTTAGTACAAAAAAAGGTAAAGAGTGTATTAAATGCTTAGCTTAGCTCTCGCTTTAACTAAAATCCAGTATAAATTCAATATAAAAAATATAGGTTTTTATATTTAGGGTAAAATCTTAATTTTATTTGATCTTTCATCCCCATTTGTTTCCATCATATAGATTTCTTTCAGGTGCCTTGGCCATTCATTGACAACAAAGTACAGGGTTAATTTGCAATTCTAATTTATATTTATACATTTAAATGTCACTCATTTAACCAAAATAATTTTAGTCTAATGGTAGTCTCTTGACTTTTCTAAAAAAGGTATTGGGTCCGCATCCGGGCCGAAGATTATTTGTTGGGGTAAGGCTAGGGTGTTTAACCAGTTGGGGGCTTGGACGTACGTCACAGAGCGTCAAATCCGAAAGGACGGTTAAAACCTCGTCTTGGGTGTCGTTGTACCAAGTCCTTCAAAAAAAAGTCACTCATGAAAAGTGTACAGCAATTTTCACTAGAAGATATAATGACAGCCACAAATAACTTCAGTGAATTAATTGGTCGTGGTGCATTCGGATGCGTGTACAAAGGCAAACTCTCCAACAGTTTAGTCGCCGTTAAGAGACGGTTAAATCGTAAACTTGGACAAGGAGAACGTCAATTTCAAACAGAAGTTGATATACTTTCAACCAATAAACACCAAAACATGATAACTCTCGTTGGATTTTGTAACGAAAGTAACGAATACATACTTGTTTATGAGTATGTTGAGTTTGGAAGCCTAGACAAATATCAAAAAAACAGTGTACTTTCATGGACCCAACGTCTACATATAAGCATAGGTGCGGCCCGTTGTTTCGATTACCTTCATAATCTAACGGGCCCGGTTATTCATCGCGATATAAAGAGCTCCAACATTCTCTTGAGTAAGAATTTGGAGGTGAAAGTATCTGATTTTGGGTTGTCAAAAGTAATGTCTTCAGATGTTGAAGTCACTAACCCTTGTGGCACCTTTGGTTATGTTGATCCGGAGTACGAAAAAAACGGCACTTTAACGAAGGAATCTGACGTGTATTCGTTTGGAGTGGTGTTGTTTGAGATATTGTCTGGTAAGCTTGCATGTCATAAAGATGAAAAGGGTGATTTGATCATTCTTTCGACGTTGGCCCGAAGGTGTTACGAAGAAAAAAAGTTGGTTAAGATCGTCGATCCGAGGCTTCAAACTGATCAAATGGATGCATACTCGTTAAAGATGTTCTCGATGGTTGCATATAACTGCTTAAAACTAAATAGATTTGAGCGACCAAAGATGGTATGGGTTGTAGAAAAACTTGACAAGGCGTTGAAACTTCAAGTAAGTTTGTCTTTTTATTTCTTTTTTATTCAATTCCTAAACTACCTCTACATCTCCAATCTTACTAATTTGTGGATCCAAATTGGTTCCTTGTCATGCAGATTTTTTTGTTAAAGTAAGTGGGTTTTTGAATGATAAAGTATTTTTAGGTGGTTTTTTTAATTCTTGGTGTTTTTAGGTAAGTTGCAATTGTTGAGCGACTTTTACTTTTTATGTACCAAAGTCGCTAGGGGGCAGCGACTTTGGTGTATGAAAAGTGAAAGTCGCTGACCCACTTGCCACTTTGATACAGAAAAAGTGGAAGTCGCTCCCCCTCATTGCAACTTACCTAGAAACACTAAGAATAAAAAACCCACCTAAAAAACATTTAACATCCCATAAATCACGTATTCTAACAAAAAATTCTTGTCATGCATGGCTGGCCTAAAGTAAAGGGAAACCAGTGTTGGTTAATCTTGATGAGTTAATTTAAGTTGGGTCATGGGTAATTAGGGTCTACTTTAAATGAACGGATTTTATGTTTGAATAAGTCTAATTAAACTTTGTTAAGAAAGTTTACGTTGGAAGTTTGAAGTTCCTCATGTGGTTGTTTAGTAGCCCGGGCCATGCTATTGTTTACTAGTTTTTAGGTGGTAGTTTATTTTTTCTAGGTGTTCACTTTGGTGTAATTAGTAAATCAGGTCTTCTGCAAACTTTCATTTTATATTTTTTACTTTATGTTCAATTTTTCACTGAGAAGCAAGTTTCTATACATGAGTATTGTGTGTTTGATCTTGGGTCTGAACCAACAACCAGGTCAAATTCGCCTAATATTTTGAAAGGTTCAAAATTTTTAATTTTGTTTATATAAATATAAAAAAAATTATACCTATTAAGTTTAAATAAGTATAATATCCAAGTAAAAAAACTAAACACATCGGTTGAGTCCTGACAAAAAAAGAGTTTATATAATTGATAATTCGTTTGTGGTTGGGGCATTTTTTTTCTTTCTCGTCCCGAAGCATTAAATTCTTAGGATTGGCCATAAAAAGCTAACATAGTTATGTACAAGAATGTGACACTTGGTGCTTGTCTCGCACCGTCCCACATCAAATGTATGTGGCTATTTCACTACAACTATCGCGTAGATGGTATGCTCCAGTGGTTCAATGTCACTTATTCACTTGGTATGCAGAGAGTTTTATTATGTTTCTTCAACAGGTTATCTTATTACATCGAAGGAACTAAGGGAAAAAAACAAATATAAAGAAGAACAAGAAGCCTATACATAGAAACAAATAATTACAGAGATCTTCTATTTCATAGGCATATTTGACTTCAACTAATACTCCTTGAATTGTGCTTTCTTTATTTTTTCCTAATATTCTAACACTCCCCCTCAAGTTGTGTAGTGGGATCTCCAATACATAACTTGGATAAAGCTGATTCGAATGCTTTTGCTCCAACAACTTTTGTCAAAATATCTGCCAGTTGACAAACGGTAGTTCGATGGTACCATCTTCAATTTTTTCCTTTATGAAGTGGCGATCTATTTCAACGTGCTTTGTTCTATCATGTTGCGCCGGGTTTTCTGAGATCTTAATAGCAGCTTTATTATCGCACATCAATTGAACTGGACGTTTAAAGGGAGAGCCGATTTCTTTCATTATCTTTTTTAACCAAAGGATCTCGGTAATCCCTTTAGTGATACCTCTAAACTCAGATTTTGCACTTGATAATGACACTACCTTCTGCTTCTTACTCCTCCAAGTCACCAAGTTACCTCCAAGAAGAGTGAAGTAACCTGTTGTTGATCGTTTGTCATTAGGATTCCCTCCCTAGTCAGCATCCGTAAACACTTCAACATCTATGTGGCCATTTTTCTTAAACACTATGCCTCTCCCTACTGTGCCCTTTAGGTATCGAATAATCCTCATAACGGCCTTCATATGGTCTTCTTGAGGGTTGTGCATGAATTGACTCACTACACCCACCGCATACACAATGTCGGGACGAGTGTGAGCCAAGTAAATCAATTTTCCCACTAACCGTTGGTGCCTTTTTTTTATTTGCTACTTTGGCTTCGTCAACCATTTTTAGTTTATGATTCACAACCATGGGAGTATCATTAGGTTTGCAATCAACCATTCCCACTTCAGCAAGCAAGTCCAAAATATACTTCCGTTGAGAGATAAATATCCTTTTTTTGACCTAAGCACTTCAATACCTAGAAAATATTTTAAACCCCCAAGGTCTTTCATTTCAAATTCGGTGAAGAGATTTTTTCGAAGGGAACTAATTTCTTCTTCGTCACTTCCTGTTATAATCATGTCATCGACGTATATTATAAGGCATGTAACCAATTTCCTCTCCTTTTGTAAAACAAGGTATGGTCGGCATTACTCTGTTTGTACCCATATCGTCTCATAGCCATAGTAAACTTCCCGAACCACGCACGCGGAGATTGTTTGAGCCCATACAACGCCCTTTTTAGTTTACATACCTCATTCTCTTGAAAATCATCTGAAAAACCAGGAGGGGCTTCCATGTACACATCCTCCTTCAAGTCTCCGTGCAAAAAAGCATTTTTTTTTTTACATCAAATTGATGAAGGGGCCTGTCTTTATTTGCTGCTACTGAGAAAAGAACTCTAATAGTATCAATTTTAGCAACTGGGGAAAAAGTCTCAGAGTAATCAATACCATATGTTTGTGTATACCCTTTGGCGACCAATCTAGCCTTGTATCGGTCGATGGTGCCATCAGATTTATATTTGATGTTGAATACCCACTTGCAACCAACTGGTTTCTTCCCTTGTGGTAACACACACTTTTCCCATGTGCCATTTTTCATCAGAGCCTCCATTTCTATATGCATTGCCTCTCTCCATTCAACTATCTTCTCAGCTTCTTTGGCTGTATTTGGAATTTTTTCTGAAAGAAGCATGGCTGAAAAAGCTTTTGCAATCTTAGCCATTTTACTTCTGCCAGTTTCTAATGGGTATTTGGAGTTACGAGAAATATGCTTCGGTGAATACCGGTTAGGATGAACTCGTCTATTTCTTCTAGGGGGAAGGACATGATTGCTCTTGTTTTGTTGTTCCTCTTGTTCTAAGGGAGGACTTTCTGATCTGCCATGATCAGAACCATTTGGTGAGCTATTGTGTTGTTGTAAATTGCTTACCTCATTATTTGTCTCATCAGAAGTTGGCTCTATGGTTTCCACCTCCTTTTGGACATCGCCCTCAGAAGAATCGTTGGTTATGTGAGCCGACTCGTCGCCCACTTCTATATTGAAGGAAGCAGGTTCGGTGGCGCCATCTACTGATTCTATTGCAACATCCTGAGTGAAACTTTGATATAGCAACCAATCGAGTGAGTCACCTATTTTCTCCCCCTGAGCACTAGATTGGTGATCGAAGAAATAGTCAGATTCTATGAAGTCACAGTCCATGGTGACATGAACCCAACGAGTAACGGGGTTGTAGCAACGATAGCCCCTTTGATGGATACCATACCCAACAAAAACACATTTTTCGGCACACGCATTAAGTTTGTTTCGATTAGTTTTGTGGGTATGAATAAACACCAAGCAGCCGAAACACGAGGAGGTAAGGTCATAATGGATGGGACGCTTACTTGGGTGGCTAGGACATTTAAAGGGGTTTGTTGTCCTAAAATTTGAGTTGGGAAACAGTTTAAAAGGTATGACGAGGCAGAAGAGCTTCTGGCCAATAAGATTGAGGAACCTGAGATTCAAGCATAATAGCACGAGTTTTTTCAAGTAGCGTCCGGTTTTTTCTTTCCACGGTACCGTTCTGTTGAGGGGTATTAGGACACGTAGTTTGATGGATAAGGCCATTTTCTTGGAAAAAAAGTTTCATGGTTTTGTTCACAAATTCAGCTCCATTATCAGAACGAAGGATCTTTATTTTTTTTTCCAAATTGAGTCTGAACCATTTTATAGAACATAAAAAAAATTTCAGGGACTTCTGATTTATGTTTCATGAAATATAACCAATTCATACGTGAGAAATCATCCACAAATAGAACGAAATATCTGAATTTGCTACTGGTGCTATTTGGAGCCGGGCCCCGGACATCAGAATTAATCAATGTGAAAACAGAATCAACTCTAGTATTACTTTGATTAAAGGAGGCCCTATGACTTTTTCCAAGGATGCAAGTTTCACATTTCTCCTGAATGGAGTTATTCAAAAAAAGACTAGGAAACAAAGTTTTAAGATAGCTAAAAGAAGGATGACCAAGACGTCGATGCCATAACCAAAGTTGCCTTTCAGTTGTTCCATGAGCAAGCATGGCGTGTCCCGTGTGAACTACCGCATCAACATAGTAGACGCCTCCTCGTTCAGTACCACGCCCAACGATCTCCTTTGTACGAATGTCCTGTATAACACAAAATGTTGGATACATAAGCACCACACAATTTAGTTGTTTTGTAACCTGGCTAATAGATAATAACTTTGAGGATAAGGAACGAATGTATAAACAATTGTTTATTTTCATTTTTTCTGAAAACATGATAGATCCTCCCCCTTTGACTTTAACAATTTCACCACTAGCGGTCTCAATATGGGACTTAGACGCGGGTGACAGATTACAAAAATCTTTGGATTCATAGGACATGGTATCTGTAGCCCCACAATCAAAGATTCAATATTTTGAAGTCCTAGAGTGGAAGTGGGCTTAACTTGGCTGGCTTTAGTTTTTTCAATTCTAAGTCTGTCGAAAAAAGAAGCATTTTGAGGAGAAAACTTAGAGTCAATAATAGAGGGGCTTGAGATGTAATTCTCAACCCCTTTACCTATGAGATTATCATCAGAAGTTGCTGAAAGTCCCCCAAATCCACCGTTACTTTCTTGTTGCCCTTTTTCAACCGGATCTCCTCCGCCACCTGCCGCCAAAGCCCCTTTTCCATCAGCCCTCGAATGGTGGCTGCTCTTTTGCTTCTGACCTTCTCCCCACCACTCTGGGTAACCAATAATTCTAAAACATTGCTCTTTGGTGTGCCCCTTCATCTGACAATGGGTGCAAAAAAGTTTGGATTTGTCTTCTTTTTCTCTGGGTCGAAATCTTTTTCTTTGTGACGACTCTTTGGCAGCCAAACCCATCCTAATTTCTGTTGAATTACTATCAGATGGTCCAGATTTCAGAATGTTAACTCTGGCAACTTCCTTCCGTATAGTGGCATACGCCGTCTCAACAGTTGGAAGAGGATCCTTCTTCAGAATATCTCTTTTGATAGGTTCCATTTTGTCATCAGCAGCTGTAAGTAACCGGTAGAGTCTTTGTTCTTGGGTCTTCTTATTGTAGATTTGAATGTCTTCTGGGTCCTTCATTGGATTTGGGTCCCTTCTATCAATAGACATCCAGATGCTTTGTAGTTTATTCCACAAGTCTTCCAGAGTATCAGTTCCTTGTCTGAGAGAATTTGCTTTCTTGTGAAGATCAAACACTTGCAGTGAATCTGTTCCAGAGCCGTATGAAGTGGCCAAACCATCCCACAAGGCTTTTGCAGTTGGATACTGTGAGACATTATTCACCAAATTTGACTCTAGATTCTGGATAATCTAGGTAAAAACACATTGATCATCTTGTTCCCATCATGAATAATTTGTGTCTGTTTTCGAGGGGGGCGAAGGTTCTCCTGTAATGTGAGAGTTTCTCCCCTACCTCCGATGGCTTTCTTCATCAGGGTTGCCCATAAGGCATAGTTGTCACCACCGAGTTTAATCCCTAAGGATAAATTTTCAGAGTTGGTTGTCTGTTGCGTTCCGAGACCGTTTCTTAGAAGTGCAGCAATCTGCATCATCAATTCATCAGGAATTTGATTGGTTTCGGTGTCAGGCATTTTGTTGAAGATTAATCGGAATTCCCAGGATTAAACATGCTTTGATGCCATATTCACTTGGTATGCAGAGAGTTTTATTATGTTTCTTCAACAAGTTATCTTATTACATCAAAGGAACTAAGGGGAAAAAACAAATATAAAGAAGAACAAGAAGCCTGTACATAGAGACAAATAATTACGGAGATCTTCTATTTTATAAGCATATTTGACTTCAAATATTACTCCTTGAATTGTGCCTTCTTTATTTTTTCCTAATATTCTAACATCACTAAATATTAATTGTGCTCTCACATGCTGCATGCCAAGCCCACTTATACTTCACTTGCAACCACCATTTCCTAACTTCCGAAGGTGAACCATTTCACGACCCAACCCACTATCCCTCTATTGTCCCTTCAATATTTGACAATTACCCGTCCTGATATTTCTTATGCAACGAACCAAGTAAGTTAGTTTTTACAAACTCCTACCATATACCATTATCAGGATGTCAAACGCATCTTAAGATACATTAAAGGCACTCTCACGTATGGTCTTCACTTCAGCAAGCCTTCCAATCCTACTTTGCTAGGTTTTTGGGATGATTACTGGGCTCGTTGTATTGAAACACAACGATCTACTTATGGCTATTCCATCTTCTTAGGTGGTAATCTAGTTTCTTGAAGTGTCAAGAAACAACCCACAATATCTCGGTCAAATTGTGAATCAGAATACCGTGCCATGGCCAACACATCTGCTGAAATCATATGGATCACTCATTTTGTTGGGAATTGTAGTAACCATTTTAAACCTTTTAATTAATCATATTAATTATAAAATCAGATTTTACGATCGCAGAAGCGTTTAGGTTACACATTTTGTTTCATAAACAAAATTCCCAAAACCAGGAATCCAGTTACATACAAATAAACGAAAAACAACCATAGGGTGTTTATAATTGACCTCAATGAAGAACTCCCAAAAACACACCTTGGATTCGATAGTAGTCTCGCTAGATGACTTGAATCACGAACCACGATTTCTATCGTCTATCACCGCAACAACCGCGTACTCCAAAAACCACTTAGGGTTGTTCGGTTATGGTGGTGGTGTGTGGTGGTGCTTTGGCCGAAAATCCAAGAGGAGAGGGGAGGGGTTTCGGCCACCAAGAGGAAGAGTGGGAGAGTGGGTGAAAGAATTATGTGAAATATGGAGTTTGATCTCCTTTTTAAAGTCAAAGTAGATCCATAAAAATAGGATCTTGGATTACCAATTCAAAATTGGTTTCCCACCCTTTTATTTCACATATTAATTTAATCAACCTCTTTTAGTAATTAAACAATTTAATTACTAATCTCCATATTACTAACTAACAACTAGTTAGTAATATTTAATTAAATGTCTAAAGTTTAACTAATTAAACTTTATCAATTTAATTATAATTAATTATCACAATAATTAATTCCTCCAATATTATTATTATTTCACAAATAATAATAACACACCACTTTATACAATTCGTGAAATTGAATATGTCTAAAACAAATTTTAGACATAATCACATTACTATCTTCCAAAGTGTAACTCTTTGGATCGTACCCCGATAGCAACGTTGATATTATCGATGATCGGACATCACATATCCAACACATTTACTTTGGGAACTTCATGCTTTACCTCCTAATCATCCTACAATTTTGTGTGATAATCGCAGTGCATTGTTTCTCACTCAAAACCCGGTGGCTCATAAACGTGCTAAACAACCTAAACATATAGAGCTACACTGTCATTTTATTCATGAATTAGTAAACTCTGGGAAACTTCACACCAAGTTCATTTCCACCAAGCTTCAGGTGACAAGTATCTTTACTAAGAGTCTCCCTCGTCCATAGTTAAAAAAAAAATTTTAAAGCTTCTTCGTCTCGGTCCGCCACCATCTCGCTTGAGGAGGGTATTAATATAACTTAGTGGTTGTATTGTGTATATAGTTTATTCTTGTAATACCTTCCTGTAACTTGTGTGTGTGTGTATTGTGCTCTTATATGTGGATGGGAGATGTATCATTCCACATTATCAGTAAATGGTAAGTTCAGACGATCTACATAAATCTTGATGATACTTTGAGCCTGTTTACAAATCGGCCACCACACCGATCGTTCTCAGCCTAGCATATCCCATTCATGGGAAATTCTCCAGTTTGACGTAAAGAATTTGTTTCTTCATGGGAAATTCTCCCGTTTGGGGTGCGCGCATATAATGTATTATATGTGTCGGCCCTTAAAAGGAAAAATTAAAATTACACTAATTTTAACGTTATTTTACTTTATTTTTGTGAAAATAATGTTAAAACCATTGGGTTGGTCGGTTAATCAAACATCATGAGTCGAAGGTCTCATTGGAAGCAACATCTCTATTCCTATGAAATAGAGGTAAGGTTGATATACTTTCACGTAATAAACACCAAAATGAAATGTATGAAATACATTTCATGGTTTGGGTCATAATTTAGGTTATATGTCAGGTCATGGGTCGGATCATGGTTCGAGTCATGGTACATGTTATAGGTTAGGTCAAGGTTTGGGTTATTAGTCGGGTCTTGGTTCCTGTGATTGTTCGGGTCATGGTACGAGACTTTGGTTCGAGTCATGGTACAAGACTTGGTTTGCGTCATGGATCAGATCATGAATCGGTTCATGGTTCAAGCGAATGGTCAATCATGGATTGGGCTGGGTAATGGGCCGGTCATGGTTTTAGACTTTTAGTCATTAGTCGAGTCATGGATTGGGTCAAACTATTTATAAAAAACAAGATCGAAATAAAATAAATGCATTCCATTCCTTAAAAGAATGAAAAAAAAGCTACTCCCAAGAAATGAAAATTACGAAAAGGGATGGAATCACAATCCTTATGAAATAGTACATTCCATTTCTTTGTTATTACCAAACATGTTTCTTTTTATTACAGCGTAATGACTCATTACATTTCACTTTGCATTCATGCATACCAAACACTACTTAACTGTATTTATAGTTGGGATTTAGGTAGATAATTATCTTGTATTTCTACCCTATCTATATACATATGGTAGTTATCTTCACAATAGCCTTTCCAAAAAAAGTTATCTTCACAATAATCCAAGAATTCAGGTGCCATAAATAAACACTTTATTGGAGGTCCATGGTCCCCGTGATGGTAGGCTAGTAGTAAGGGGTGATAATCTATAATGTTGGTATATGGTTCAAAGCCCGGCACCACCCAATTTTCCCTGGGTCGCGCGATTTACCTCCCTCATGTTGACTGTGAGACCGGTCGTTGAGGGGCGCCTAATGGTGGTGTTCAACATTTTTTTATATAAACACTTTATTGTTTTTTGCTGCAAGGATAACGCTAAAGAGAGATCTATTCTTATCGGAACATGTGGAAGAGAAACCCAAAGTCGTGAAAATTTTTGGTCATTTAAACTTGAAGAAAACCATCGTTTGTCAAAAATAACCATAAATCATGACAATCATGGTATACTCTCTCTCATTTTCACCTCAGAATCCGGGGGTGTTTTGCACAAATCTACAAATGTGGGTCGTTCAGACACTGAAGGAACAATTTCTGAGGTGATTTATCATTTTTAACTAAGTCTACAAATTCAGCATGTCATTTATATTGGTGATTTTCCCTTTCTCTATATAACAATACGTCCATACAATCTTTATTTGTATGTTTTTGATTGTGTATTTGTGTTTGTCGTTCGAAAGCAGCATCTCTTTTCCTATCAAGCCTACTAATAGCATAGTAGAACTGTTGTTGTTTGAAGTCTACAAATAAATCGTAGAGATTGTGTCATGTGCAAACTTAATATTAGATATAAAATCCTTGAAACATATATAGGTCATCATATATCGTTCACATTTTTGTTGAATAAAATATTAGATTTTGAATAACTAAATCAATTTTATTGTGATTTAATGTGAATCACATGTTTGTTTACAAGATTTCAAATAGATGACATAGATAAAGTTTAAGGGTTTCTTTCTAAGATTGTATTTTCAGATAATGCAATCCCTAAAATTATATGTGTGTGTATTTAACTCTTTTTTACTATAAATATTCAGGTGCCAATTGAAGGTGATGAGGCATTAATTCGCATTTTGGGGACCATTAATGATTCGAAAGTACTATCCTCACTATCTTTTGTTATAAAAAAGACCGATGAACCGGAATCACTACCAACAACCCATGGACCTTTTGGTGTAGCATCAGGATCCGAGTTCTGTATACCATGGGGAAATGGATATTTAGACGGGTTTTATGGGTTTGCTGGATCTTATATCGGTGGCATTGGTGTCTATGTGAAAGCCTGTGGTAATGAAATCTTAAAGACAGGAACATTTGGAGGGAGTGGAGTTGAAGGTTATCTTCCAAGAAAATGGTGTTTTGAACTTAAGGGACACCATTTGAAGAAGATAACCATATATCATGGTAATCAGATATATGCTCTTCGGTTCGCGACGAAAGAAGATGGTGATCGTCTTTATCCATTTGGTGGTGGGAATGAAGGAGGTACCCACAAAGATAAGGTAAGTATTTGATCATACACATATATAGCTATGTTGTTTTTACGACGCTTACTGAGTGTTTATGACGGAAAAAACAGTTGTAAATTTAGTGACCAATTCGCGATTGAAATCACATGTGAAATCAACCCCGTTTTAAAACTTGCAACTGATGATATCAGGTCGTATACTGATTGCTAAATTTGCAACTGTTTTGTTTCAGTGTCAAATCAGTTGAAGTAAACAAAAAAAAAAACTAAAAGTAAAATTCGGCCGTAAATATTGTGAGCTTCCATTTGCAAATCACTCGAAAATGCAGGACTAATATTACGATCACGAACAGGGTCGTCTCTAAGATTTTGGGTGCTCTGTATGAATACTAAAAATATCCCCCCTTATATATCAAAACTTCATAATTTGACGATAATTGAAATAAAAACAAGTCAATAAACAACAAAAAAAAATAATTTTGTTGTAACAAAATAATGTCTTTCACTATACTAAACAAATCCTGATGATTCTCCAACATTCTTAAAAACAAAGTTGTTGATCAAATATATATATAATAAAAATTCAAAATTTCAAGTTTCTAAAAAACAAACCATGTGTTGTATTGCTGTCACACCTCATGTATATGGTCATAGCCATTCCTGGTCACAAATGCCCAAGTTTTCTAAGCAGTGGGTTTCAAACCTTTTATTACTAATGTATCATGCATGCTAAAGCAGGTCTATAGAAACCTACTTCCAATTCGTAATGGGCAACCCTATTTGGTAAGGCGTCTTTTGTTTAAGATCGAATACAAAGTAAAAATATTAGTGGTTATAAGAGGGAGGGAATCATCCCATACTCTATGAACACTCGTGTATCACATCTAGGGGTGTTCATCGGGTCGGATAACGAGTTTTTCGAATCAGGTTATTCAGATTTGAAAATTATTTTGGTCTATCCGAAACCCGACCCGACTCGAATCTCTAAATATATTATCCGACCCGAATAACCCGAATTCTTGCATCCGAACAACCCGAATAAAGCTGTTTTATTCGGGTTATTCGGATATCCGACCCGAAAAAACTATTTTTTGCATATGCAAAACCCGACCCGACTCGAATCTAAAACTATATTATCCGACCCGAACAACCCAAAATAGATTTTGGATGAGGTTTTTTCGGGTTTCGAATATTTTGAACACCCCTAATCACATCAACATCATATCAGCATATAAAGGTAGATTAGGAGTTGTTTAAAAAATAAATAAATAAATAATCTAACTTTTTTATAGTTTTGTGTCACCATTTTCTGTTTTTCCTTAGTTATATTCTCTTTGATCGTTAGGTTCTTTTTGATTTTGGGGAGGAAATACATTCCATCAGTGGAACAGTTGGGCCATCAGAAGAAGATAAAGTTCGTGTAACAGTAATAACATCAATATCGTTTGTGACAAACAAAAGACTTCATGGGCCTTTCGGTCAAGAAAGAGGGACCCCTTTCACAGTTGAATGTGAGTATGGTGAATTTGTAGGATTTTATGGTATTTGTGGCTACTATATTGATAGCATCGGTGTCCTTTTGTCACAATAAACGGATCCCTGTTTATTAGATTGATTACAATTTTCAAAATATTTTTTTTATTAGCGTTTATAATGATTAGAAATAAAAATATTAATATTAGATTATTAGGCATTTTATATGTTTTAAAATGTGTCAGTTCAGTACCAACTATAATGCATTTATACCTTGAATCTTGACCCATATCAAGACAAATGGGTAGATTTAGCCATTTAGGTAAATAATTATTGTATTTTAGGTTAATATGGGTAACATTATGATTTATGACGTTAAACAAGTTGAGATGGGTAGCACGCTAACACCTTTAACACAATGCATGTCAAGATAGGTAACTTAAAAACTATGTAAATATAATAGATTCAATTAAGTAACAATGATCAATAATACATTTGATAAGAAAATTATTAAAAATTATTTATATAAGCTATTTGTTTAGTTATAACTCATTTTAACTTGAATTAAATTGATGTTTTCTAAAACGACCCATTTAGACCAAAACTGATTTTCCTTAAAATTCGTCTTAATCCGCTCCCATCCTGACCCACACCCATTATAATCAGTTACCCACTCAAACCACTCATTTGGCCAGGCATAAATGCATTACATAACCATCTTATCTAAATGTCATTAAATGTTTTAGATAACCAGATTCTAAATAGCCAGGAATTCATGAACAAAAAGTGAAAACAGGACAAAATAAAAAAGGTCTCCAATTGGTAATCAGACTAAGCTTAGCATGCAGATCTAAAGTCTCTAAATTATAAATTGTACCTGAATCAAAACATAACACACCTCTAGATCATGCTTCTAGCAAAACATTACAAACTTATGCAACTTACACGGTGGCAGCTTGTGCAGCCTGCCTTTTCCTAGCCTCCTCAATGATGCTCAACTTGATACCCTTTCCCTTGGGGAGTGATACCCAAGGCTTTGAACCTTTTCCAAGGGTAAAAACATTTCCCAAACGGGTAGCAAACTCATGCCCAGTAGCATCTTGAATGTGAACCGTCTCAAAGCTGCCCTTGTGTTTTTCTCTGTTTTTAAGGATCCCAACACGGCCAGTGTTTCTTCCACCTGTCACCATGACAACATTCCCAACATCAAACTTGATGAAGTCAACAATCTTGTTTGAATCCAAGTCGAGTTTGATGGTGTCATTAGCTTTGATGAGTGGATCTGGGTAGCGAATTGTTCTGCCATCGTACGTGTTGATGTAGGGAATCCCCTTTTGACCAAATTGGACTGAGCGAACCTTGCACAACTTGAACTGCACAAAGAAAGTACTTTGGTTATGAAATCAAACTCCTTTTTGTCATTTTGACAAGGGGTATAATATGAACCACCAATGATTTTCACCAAAACTAGGCAAACATTAAATAAACTTAAAAAGACCACCCATGTGCCCCTTTGTTTTCTTTCATGATGATTCCAGCAAAAAAATGACAAATAATTCTAAACGAGATTGCCTGTAAAGTATAAAGCTTTTTTCACTCCCAAGATATGAAATAAAAAGAATACACCTCAAGCCCTGAATCGACTCATAAACTCATATGTGTTGTCAATATTACAATTAATAAGATAATCCAAACCAAATTAATACTTGAAACATGTGGTATGGGATTTGAAAGCAACCATAAGTTTAGTCATAGATATGAGTGTCAAGTTTAAAATTTAAACAGTTTTTTGACTGTTGTCGAACGGTCCACAAAATATAATATCCTTCACTTGCATCTCATCACAACCTCACCAAGTCACCATAACACTGATTTAAAGAGTGAATGAATAACTTTTTGCTTACCTGTCACCTACATGGAATAACTCACATCTCACCCCTCACTCATCAAACCCCAAACCCTAACTTATAAAAAAGTATTAGCAGTTATCTGGATTTGATGAAAATGTTTGAACACTTGGGTGAGTTACGTATAATTATTCACTTTTAGCTATCAACTTAAAATGAAAACCTATATGATAGTAAACTAAATGACAACATAGATTTTAAGCTTGGCAAATAATACAAAAAATCCTTAATGTCTGCATGATTATTTTAAGCAGCTAAAAAAACAATTCTTGTAACATCAAAAATACCAAGTTACCAACTTACCTTTGATTCCTCATCCCTGATGGAATGTAGCCTGAACCTGCCCTTTGTATCATACAAGAGTCGGAAGTTTTCATTGGTCTTGGGAATTGAGACAACATCTGATGACAAAAACATATATCAAACCATACAAACAAAACAAAAAAAATCAAATCATTTTCATTCTCATTCTCATTCTCATCAGCCCACCAAAAAACAAAAGCAATAAACAAAATAATAACCGTGCTCACCCATGAAACCAGCAGGGTAAGTCTTGTCAGTCCTGACCTTGTTATCAACAAGAACATGGCGTTGCATCAAAATAGATTGAACCTCACGGTACGTTAAAGCATATTTCAATCTGTTCCTTAAAATGAGGATCAAGGGCAAGCATTCCCTAGATTTATGAGGCCCAGATGATGGTTTAGGAGCCTGCAAATCATTAAAAAAAAACCATAAAAATACATTATCATGTCAAACAAAATAGAGACAAGAATCACATATAGGAAGTGTTCTACAGTCTACTTACAAAAGCACCACCAAGTTTATCAAGCATCCAATGCTTAGGAGCATTGAGCCTCTTCATATGTTTCTTCAATCCTCTAGCCTTCAATACAGCCATAAATCAGTTTCAGTAACAAATATCTTAAACTTAAAACATCTCAATTGAACATAAAACTTCAAAACCTCAACAACTTTATATGTCGTTACAACGCATAATCACGATCAAATTACAGAAATACACCTAATTTTCCATAAATAAGCGACTAAATCCTTAGAGCATCAATACATATGCTAAATTTTTGAATTAATGCAACTATTCATACACCATTAACTGTGCAGATGCAGAAGTGAACTTCCAATACAAAGATCCAGCGTTTTTTTAACGATTTGAGAGTAAATTTCAATGATCCATAACGTAAAATGAAAACAAGATCAAATAACTCTGAACGTGACGATCAGCTCCTAAACTTATATGAACACAGATTATGACAACAACAAAAAAAAACACAAATTGCAAATCGTTGTAACAACAAGATGTAAGAAAGATGTACGTACCATGGTTGCAGTGAGATCGAAGCCTCCGGTTGAAATATACAATAGAACTGCGGCGATACTCCTCTTGTTCAACTCTTTCGATAAACCCTAGTTGATCTGTATATATCACTTTGTGAGTTTGTGAGTCGGGAACATATTTTGTGGGCCTTTAATTGGGTCTTTTCGCACTTTTTGGGCCAGGTATAAATTTAACATTTAGACTTTGGACTTTGGAGTTAGAGGCTGAGGTCCTTTGCTAATAAGATGGAGTTAATTAGCCGACTACATCTTGTATGTCTTTTTTGCACTAATGGTTTCTAACTTCCATAAATTATAACATAAATTATAACGGTAGATGCACAGTTGCAAAAACGTAACACTGATGGTCCCTGGAGCGGATGGACATTATCTTTTGCAAAAACGTAACACGAACTCATTTTTAGATGTATATATATATAAATAAAGATATCTATTATTTATCATGTTACATAGCTCTTTTTTACTTTCAATGTTAATTTTTCACTCAATTTTTAAAATATTATTTTCATCCAAACCTTGGGTTTCTAAAATTCGAATTTACCTCTTTCATTGTTTCACTTAATAAAATAAATTTCTTGTGTGTTTATTTTTAAA
The DNA here is from genome assembly GCA_009363875.1 of Mikania micrantha. Classification (NCBI taxonomy): domain Eukaryota; kingdom Viridiplantae; phylum Streptophyta; class Magnoliopsida; order Asterales; family Asteraceae; genus Mikania; species Mikania micrantha. The sequence continues at coordinate 62,055,301 of CM018696.1, read as the reverse complement.
CATATTTTGATGACTTTATGTACTAACAAATTGTATTATATTTTATTCAACTTTTGTAATATATGAGTTTAGTTAAACTTTGCGGTGTACATCCTTTTTAATTACATAACTTTTTGTTAATAAATATGTATATATAACATATTATTTTTCAACATGTGTAATATACGGGATTTTAACCTAGATTCGAAATAAATAAGTTGGTTGAAAAAAAAACATCGAAAATAAGAAAGAAAGAAAAAAGGAGTATGTTTCTTTCAAATAAACTAGTCAAACTAATGGCTCAAGTGAACCCACTATTTATGTAAGAACATCAACAAACAACTCAAATAAACTTCAACTTAACAAACTTGATAAGAAACATCAACACCAACTCATCATGTTACTACTATTGCTCTTCCAACTCAAGAACATGTCAAGTTATTGATAATTTTAAATACAAACTTTTTACTCCTCCATCCATGCCAAAGAGATAAAGGAAGTTGCTTAAGTGAAGTCTGAACAAATCTTACTGCAATAATTAATTCTTTGTAGTATGCGAAACTTTTTTTTTAAGATAGAGGATCCCGTCTTGTTACCTTCAGTTATCTTGGTTGTTTGTAACTAAGATCGATTCCTCGATCGCTGGCCGTGAGAGCGTACCCCCTGATGTGCGAGAACCCCATGGAATGATTAAACTCTCGCCCCTCATTGGTTTAGAACCTGAAATTAAACTCAAAATTCTTTCCTTTACCTAGTATCCATTAAAGGCTTGAACAGTAGTCTCTAATGAGAAATGGTATAGCTTAACCACTAGTCTAACATATATACATGGTAAAATGGACGAGTTGGTTTGGGTTGGGTTGGGTAACGAGTCAGAACGGGTGTGTATCAGGATGAGTTTTAAGCAAAATCAATTTGGGATTAAAATGAGTTGTAACTAAACAAATAGTTTATTTGAATAATTATTAATGATTTTCTCATAAAATATAATTGATAAGTCTTACTAGTTTGAATCTATTTTATTCATATAGTTTATAAGTTACTTAGCTTAACTCGAATTGTGTTAAGGTGTTTCTCATTTCTATCCATTATATGTCACATTGTTACATATTTAAAGTCATTATATGTCATAGTGTTACACTTTTCAATCCAAAATACAATAATTGTTTACTCAAATCTACCCATCTATCTCCAACACTTCCTATACTTCAATAATATCCCATTACTCAATTGTTCTATGATGGAAGCCTATATGCTTAATAGGGTAAACGTTGGTGTCCCTTCCCGTCAAAGCAGAACATGTATACAAGAAAATTTAATTTTTATTTCATTCAAGTCTAACGAAAATCGAAGTATGTGAGTACAAGTATAATTACAAATATTTGCATAAAATGTTTTCCATATACATAATTAAATAACAATGTCAAGTATCCTCATACGCCTTCCCATTTGTAATTGTAGGAACACCGTTCACAAAATAAATAAATACTTCTATTATTCAATTACTCGAATTACAATTCAGAAAATACACAATAAAAATTCATTATTACAATAAACATAAAAGTGCTAAAATTCAAATTACAATAAAGAAATGTAGTACAAGATGAAATAAATTCTAAAAGTTAAATTAAAATAAGAAGTATAACAATAGAAGAAACAAATTAAAACGAGTTCGATGGCTGAGGATTTCTGTTCAACAGATGTCCCTTAAAACAGATTTCGGGCCACCCAGGTGAACCCGACTGTTTCCCAGGGTACAACAGCCGAAGCAATGTGTACTGCCGGAGTTAACCGAAAACCCGAAACTTCACCTGAAACAAGAGTGTTTCACACGAGAACCGATCGTTGTAGGTTGTTGAGAATTCAACAAAGCAAATGATTGTCTTTGGAACCTTTGGAGCTTGTGTGTATATGTCTCAAGTGGTGTAGTGATCTCAAAATTAGCAACTTCAACAAGAGGCCAAATGCCTCTATTTATACTTGTAGTCTTGGCATTTCAAAGGTTGCCATTATGCCCACTAACTAGCATATTCATGGCCAATTGCCCACTAACAAGCACCATATTCATGACAAATGAATTGGTAGATGAAAGGTTAAAGATTTATATTTTCTTTTCCCTTTTCTTTTCACACAAAATTCCAACAATCCCCCACATGAAAAGAAATCGATCCTTACACTCAAGCGTCACGATAAAATTTCAGCGGTTGAGTATTGCAGGAGAAGTAGGTGTTCCCTTTGAACCCTCCTTTGTGATATGCACTTTGTCTCCTAGCGATTAGTAGACGCGATGTCCTTGAACCAATCCCTGTTTACGTAGACGTTATTACATGTCACACAATACTCTTTCTGGTATGGTTAACCCCTCATTGTCGTGTCCGTTATGGTCATGGAACACTAGCCTGGTTCTGTAAGAGCTCTAGGATTTGCACCCCCCACAAATCCATTCAAAGCAACCCCACTTCTCTCTCACATAGGTGATTTCACACAAATCATTAAAAGCCGTATGCTTATCCTCCATTGCTATCACTGATTTGATAAAAGAATGAACTATGAAGTATTCAACTCCCTTTTTTTTATATTTAAGGTACTCCCCCACAGTGACCTTAATTCATACAATTAGATTGTCCTATTGAGCCTAGGTCATGGGATCTCCAATCTTCTAGGATAGGTTTTCCTTTGTACAAACTTGTTCAAAGGGCTTTAGTCTCATTCCTCTTGACGACTTGTGCACTAACTCTCTGCTCAAGCCTTTTGTAAACGGATCCGCTATGTTATCTTTTGACCTCACATAGTCAATTGAGATAACTCCCATTGAGAGTAGTTGTCGTATCGTATTGTGTCTACGTCTAATGTGCCGTGATTTGCCATTATACATTGCACTTTGAGCTCTACTAATAGCCGATTGGCAATCACAATGTATGCAAATAGCCGACATAGGCTTTGGCCATCCTGGAACGTCTTCCACAAATTGACGTAGCCATTCTGCTTCTTCTCCAGCTTTATCTAACGCGATAAACTCAGATTCCATCGTAGATCTAGCTATAAGAGTTTGCTTGGACGATTTCCAGGCTATAGCTGCTCCACCAAGGGTGAACACATAACCACTTGTGGATTTGGAATCTTTCATATCGGATATCCAGTTTGCATCACTGTATCCTTCTATAACAGCTGGATCTCGGCCATAATGCAGCCCATAGTTTCTTGTGTATCTTAAGTACCTTAGTAATCTTGTCATGCCCTTCCAATGTTCAGAGCTCGGATTACTAGTATATCTACTTAGCTTGCTCACAGCATATGCTAAGTCTGGCCGTGTACATGTCATCAGATACATCAGACTGCCAATAATCCTTGAATACTCTAACTGAGCAACACCCTCACCTCTATTTTTTGATAGATATTGGTTGGTATCTACTGGAGTTTGACCCACACTCGTATCCCCCTCATTGAACTTTTCAAAGATTTTGTCCACATAGTGAGATTGACTCAACACAAGACCATATTGGGTTCTATTGATCTTTATACCAAGAATCACATCAGATAAACCCATGTCTTTCATGTCAAATCTCGCTTTTAACATGTCTTTTGTAGATTTGATCATCTTATCATCACTCCCCACGATAAGCATATCATCTACATAAAGACATAATATCACATAACCTCTCATTGTGTTTTTCACATAAACACACTTGTCGCATTCATTAATTTTGAAACCATTGTTAAACATAACCTGGTCAAACTTTTGATGCCATTGTTTTGGAGCTTGCTTCAAGCCATACAATGACTTGACTAATTTACACATTTTTCCTTCTTGGCCTGGAGCTGAGAAACCCTCAGGTTGCTCCATGTAAATTTCCTCTTCTAAATCCCCATTTAGAAAAGCGGTTTTAACGTCCATTTGGTGAACTTCCAAATTTCTTAAAGCCGTTATTGCAAGCACTAATCTTATCGAGGTTATTCTAGTCACAGGCGAGTAAGTATCAAAGTAATCTACTCCTTCTTTTTGTCTAAATCCTTTGATCACTAACCTTGCCTTGTACTTATCAATGGAACCATCAGCTTTCATCTTCCTTTTGAATATCCATCGATATCCAAGTGGTTTACACCCTGGTGGAAGATCTACTAGCTCCCAAGTATGGTTTTGTAAGATCGAATCAATTTCATTCTTGATTGCCTCTTTCCATTGAGGTCCTTCCGAAGAGGTGACTGCATCACGATATGTTTGGGGCTCTCCCTCAACCATATAAGTAAGAAAATCAGGTCCAAAAGATTTTTCAATCATTTGCCTCTTACTTCTTCTTGGCTCCACCTCTTCAGCCTCTAATTGTTCTTGATCTTCATCATGAACAATCTCATCAACTGGTGTTGATGAACTTGGAAGTTCCTTTTTCAAACAAGGAAACACTTCTTCAAAGAATGATGCATTCCTTGACTCCATTATAGTATTCTTGTGTATTTCAGGATTCTTTGAATCATAAACAAGAAACCGATATGCACTACTATGATGGGCATAACCAATGAATACACAATCCACGGTTTTGGGTCCTATTCTTTGAACCTTTGGTGGTGGGACCACCACTTTTGCTAGGCACCCCCACACTTTCAAGTATTTGTAAGATGGCTTTCTTCCCATCCACAACTCATAAGGAGTAACATCCTTTTTCTTGAAAGGTATTTTGTTTAAAAGATAAGTAGCCGACAAAATAGCTTCCCCCCACATGTCCTGGCTCATTCCAGAACTAATTAACATAGCATTCATCATCTCTTTCAATGTACGGTTCTTTCGTTCCGCAATACCATTTTGTTGTGGGGAATAAGGAGCTGTACACTCATGGATTATTCCATTTTGTGCACAAATATCGGAAAACGGTGAAACATATTCTCCGCCTCTATCACTCCTTAAAACTTTTATCTTTTTGTTAAGTTGATTCTCAACCTCAGTTTTATACAAGACAAACTTGTCAATTGCTTCATCCTTACTCTTAAGTAAGTATACATAGCAATATCGTGTACTATCATCAATAAATGTGATGAAATACTTATTTCCACCTCTCGTGGGAATCGATTTTAAATCACACACATCAGTATGAATTATGTCAAGGGGTTCGGTTATTCTTTCAACCGACTTAAAAGATGATCTTGTTTGTTTTGCTTCAACACATGTTGTACATTTGTATTTTGAATCAATGGCAAACTTTGGAATGCAATCTAATTTAACCAAACGACGCATCGAATTGAAATTAACATGACCTAAACGACCATGCCAAACATTAGATGACTCAATCAAATAAGCAGAAGTAGAAGCATTTTCATTCATGTTCTCAACCTTAGCTATTACATTGAGTTTAAACATTCCATTTTGGGCATAACCCTTACCAACAAACATTCCACGCTTAGTTAAAACAAATTTATCAGATTCAAACACTAAATGAAAACCATGTTTGTTAAGCAACCATCCTGACACGACGCTCTTGCGTAAGTCAGGAACATAGAGCACGTTGCTCAAAGTGAGCTCCTTCCCCGAAGTCCACTTTAAGATCACACTACCTTCACCCTTAACATCAGCAGTTGCTGCATTCCCCATGTACAGCTTAGAGTCACCCACCACCTCTTTAAACGTATTAAAGAGGGCCCGATCAGGACAAACATGGCGGGTAGCACCAGTGTCAACCCACCACCCCTTAGGGTCATTTGACACCAAGTTGATCTCCTCCATCATAGTAGTGATGTCAGAGACCATAGCAACTAAAGGCATATCATCCTCCATCATATGTGCTCGGTCCTGTTTAGGAGCCTTGCACTTATCAGCACGGTGACCATGTTCACCGCAATTGTAGCATTTCCCCTTAAATTGGAAAACCTGCTTCCTCACACCGCCTTTTTTCGGCCCAAGGTCCACAACCTTGCCTTTGCCTTTGCCCTTTCCCTTGTAGTTGTCAATTTTCTTTTTGTACCCACGGGAAGATTGACCATGCTCCACCATATTTGCTTTTGGAGCAAATTGTTGTTGTGTTATTTTCAAAGCCAACATGTTGTCTTCCTCAATTCGAAGACGCACCACAAGGTCCTCCACCGTCATTTCCTTTCGCTTATGCTTTAGGTAGTTCTTGAAATCCACCCAACTTGGAGGCAATTTATCAATCATGGCTGCAACTTGAAATGTCTCACTAAGAGTCATTCCCTCAGAATGTATGTCGCTTAGTATAATTTGCAACTCTTGAACTTGGTTCAAAACTGTTTTAGTATCAACCATTTTATAGTCCAAGAAACGGGCTACCACAAACTTCTTTGTGCCAGCATCCTCCGTTCTATACTTTTTGTCTAACGACTCCCATAATTCTTTGGCAGTTGTTATCTTGCAGTGAACATTATACAATGCATCCACTAAACCGTTCAACACATAGTTGCGACACAGATATTCCGAGTGTTTCCACGCTTCCAAAGCGGTTACGGATTTGACATCCCCATCAGTAATTGCAGGAGGGGACTCAATCAGGAACCTCGCAAGGTTCAAAGTGGTTAAGTAAAACAACATCTTTTGTTGCCACCTCTTAAAGTCCAAACCAGAAAACTTTTCAGGTCTTTCAGCATGATTTGCCACAGTCTGGGCAGCTTGGGTACCAACTAATGGTCCCATAGGTGTTGAAGTTTGAGCAGGTACAGTTGTCATTACTGAAACAGGAGTGGAAATGCAAACGATGCAAGTCAGATTTTTAGAAATAAGGTTTACACAAAACCAAATTTAAAATTTAACTTTTTAACTCAAACAAAGTTATTTGAGTTCATGTGACGTTTGCATGACTTGTTTTGGCCTAATAGGTTAAGACACTCTCTCCAAGAATCCCCAGGAAAGCAAGACAGGTCCCTCGGCTGATTGGGATATATACGAATTGTTTTCCTAGACAGAAAACTCAGATAACGATGTCCACCCTTCCAGTTACTACAAGTCAGTCACTTAAAACTCAAACTTTGATGAGCTTAATTTATCAAAATATTTTGTGGTTTACAAAAAACGTATGTTTTACACAAAACCAAAATCAAATTTTACTAAAATTTGACAAGTATTTGAGAAATTGTGGTTTACGCAAAACCGACCCCAAAATCCAATTAATTTTTTTTTAAAGCATCAAACTTTTATAATTTTCGGTTTTTACATCAAAAACCTTTTTCTAACACGCTCGTTAGAAATAAACGATTATAACTATCGTTTATAAAAGTCGTAGAAAAAAAACGATTCGAATATGTTCGTTAAATAAACGTTAACAAAACGGTTTATAAAACTTTTGGTTTACACAAAACAAATTTAATAAAACCAAACTTTGTTAACAATTATCAAAACAGAAAATAACTAGTTATGGTTTACAAAAAACCAAAACAAAATATTAAATTTTCCTATTAATAAGAAAACAATACTCGTTTACCAAAAACAAAATTTAAAAACACATTTAAAATTTCTTGATAAACAAATATTTGTACGAAACTAAATAGTTTATATTTCTGTTTTGTAATCCGAAATTTTTTTTAAAAACACAAACTTATGAACGGTGGTTTTTAAAATCTGTTTTAAGCTTGTAGGAACACCGTTCACAAAATAAATAAATACTTTTATTATTCAATTACTCGAATTACAATTCAGAAAATACACAATGAAAAATCATTATTACAATAAACATAAAAGTGCTAAAATTCAAATTACAATAAAGAAATGTAGTACAAGATGAAATAAATTCTAAAAGTTAAATTAAAATAAGAAGTATAACAATAGAAGAAACAAATTAAAACGAGTTCGGTGGCTGAGGATTTCTGTTCAACAGAGGTCCCTTAAAACAGATTTCGGGCTACCCAGGTGAACCCGACTGTTTCCCAGGGTACAACAGTCGAAGCAGTGTGTACTGCCGGAGTTAACCGAAAACCCGAAACTTCACCTGAAACAAGAGTGTTTCACACGAGAACCGATCGTTGTAGGTTGTTGAGAATTCAACAAAGCAAATGATTGTCTTTGGAACCTTTGGAGCTTGTGTGTGTATATCTCAAGTGGTGTAGTGATCTCAAAATTAGCAACTTCAACAAGAGGCCAAATGCCTCTATTTATACTTGTAGTCTTGGCATTTCAAAGGTTGCTATTATGCCCACTAACTAGCATATTCATGGCCAATTGTCCACTAACAAGCACCATATTCATGACAAATTGGTAGATGAAAGGTTAAAGATTTATATTTTCTTTTTCCCTTTTCTTTTCACACAAAATTCCAACAGTAATGACCCAAATGCTTTATTTAATTACCATTTTTTTTTTAAAAAACATGGTTAAAGCGGTCAACAAAAATAATTGCTAGGGCACAAGTAAATGTATTGTTTGTAAGAGGTTGGTTCACATTTTTATTATAAAACAATAATAAAATATAAATAATGATATTCTTGTTATTCATATAAAATAATATAATACAGTACCGATTGTATGACTAAAATAATATAATATAAGTTATGAATTCATATACCAAACTTGTTTTGATCCATATATTCGTTGGGTCCTTTAATTATCTTGTTTGACTAGATAGAGTATGCTTCATGTTGAGTCTTCAACCAAGCCATATGACGATGTTTCAATTCAGCGTGTCTTTCACTTATTTTTCACTGCAACATGAATTAGAAGTGTTGATGATTGTGATCGAGACACGTATTTAATACGCTTCCCTTAAAACAGATTTCACGTCTTTTCTCAAGACGAACACGTCTGTCTCCCAAGGTACAACAACCGAAACAGTTTGTGTACTGTCAGGAATGTTCACATACACGAGGTATCACCAAATTTTCTAACATGTTTAGAATTGATAGGAAATATATGAAGTTTGAGATGGTAGATGAACTTGAGATAACATATCTCTCAATTTTATTCAAAACTTGAAAAAATAATCAATCAAAATTGAACATATAAGTTCATTATTTATACCCAACAATTATAACTCTTCATTTTTCTTGTACCCATGAACTACCACATATTAATACATACTTATGACTATAATTTAAAAGTCAAAAACACAATATTAAATAAAATATATTTAAGTAATAAAATTTTATTTAAGAATTTAATTAAAAAATGTAACACATCAAGTTTCATATTTTACTTTTTCAACCACTCAACTTCAAGATCAAAATCTCATTCATAACTTTAGTGAAAAAAACTTATTTTTACTAGATTTCCAATATTGTCTTTGTTCGTTTGTTACACAAGCATCAAATGTAAAAAATAACGAGTCAACAATCAAGGTCGGCTCAACTATTTTACGGGTCTTAAACAGAATAGAAAGTTAAGGCACTTTATTAACGGTTACTTAAAAAACCCTCATTTTTTTATCCTCCCCTCGCTAGGTTATAGCTTTCTTGATGGACCCACTCGCGTCGTTTTGGCTTTCCACATATTCATATCTCGTTCCTTCAAACCCTCCGTGAATATTAGAAAAGAAGATACCTTATTTAAGCATTTCTTGTATTCTTATTCTCTCTAGAGACCACAAATAAACTAAAAAAACCCACATAGCCAGAAAAAACCTACTACATATACCGTTTTTTTTTACTGAGAGCCTTAAACTCTTGCTTAGATTGCTTGGCCTAGCTGACCTATCCACAACCAAATCTTGACTTTCTTGTACACCATAGAACATAGAACGATGTCTTTATGAAACATCAACCATAATACGGATAATATGCATATGTGACACAAAGATTAGAGTCGATAAATAAACTATGAAAAAAGGTGTGAACCCAAATAACATATTTAATATATTTCAAGAGTTAATTACAAGTTAAATAATTTAAATAGTTGTGTAAATCTGAAAACTTTAATGTGACAATATTTTCTAACTCATTTAACATACATCAGTATATTTAAATAACTTTGAGAAAAATTATAAATAAATCAGATGATTTTCCGCACAATATAAAACAATCTATACTATATAATAAAAGAATAACAATATGCCACATGTCGTCTTTCTAGCCTATCCACGTCATTTTGACACGTGGCATCATTCTAGGCTATGTGCATGACATAGTTGAAAAATTTAGAGATTAATTTAATTTAATACAATTAAGTCAAACTTCCAAATTTAAAATAAAACATAATATTTATTTTATTCAAATATTAATGAAAATTTAATCATTTTAAACTTTCCATTTTCAATCAATAATTTAGAAAATCAAAATTTTCAAATGTCATTTGTATTGTTTAAAAAAGTTTTTAAAGATTTATTAAATGTATTGTTTTTCTTTTTTAAATGTTATAAATTTTATGTTATTTATGTATCTATATTTTATTATTGATTTTTTTTAATGTTTATTTTTCATACAACTCTGTATAATACACAGGTCAATAAGCTAGTAAATTAATAAATAGGGACACAAAAAATCACTTTTAGTATGTCTGGCAAAATAGACGGGGTGGGTTGGGTAACGGGATAGACGGGTGCAAATTATGATGAATGCGGGTCAAGACGAGTTTTAAGCAAAATTCGTTTAGATTTAAGCGAGTTGTTTTAAAAAAAATCAATTTCGCTAAAATTAAAATGAGTTGTAATTAAACAAGTAGTTTATGTAACACCCCAACCCGACGAGAGCTGACGTGTTACTATTACAGATATCAAATCAAAAACACCATTCTTTTAAATCAAAAATAATTCATAGATAACATTCGAAATAATTTTAATAAAACAAACATAGTTTGAAACATATTAAATAAACATCAAAATGTCTTTTATTAACTTCAGCATCTTCTAATTCTCTCATCACACATTCCCATGATTTTCTCGGTTTCCTTATGTACCTGTTATATAAACAACAGCAGACACAAGAAAAGAAAACGGCCGAGCCAAAAGTTGCTCAGTAACGGAAAAAAATAGTAGCAATGAGAGACAAATAAACAGAAACATATATAAAAATACTATACATAACTGATACAGAACATAACATATAACTGATCGTGTAAACTGAATAAAACATATGAACACGACACAATAATATCAATAAACAATTGTGTATTATACAGAAGCACCCTGAGCCAAACATATAAAGTGAAAGATATCCGGGTAGCTACTCTCATCCATCAATCACATATTCACAAAGATGGTGTGTGGGGCGTACACACATTGTTCCATCCTCCAAAACAGATAACATATACAGATTTAGGATTAGAGGTGCACAAATCAGGTTTTTTTGGAACCGGTCGGTTCCAGTTCCGGTCAACAAAGTCAATACTCGGTTCCGGTTCCGGGTTCCGACCGGTTTTGGTTCGGGCTTTGGCCGGGTACAGGCGAACCCCATTCCGGTTTCGGTTTTAATTTGTCTAAAAAATTGGACCCGTTTGTACCGATCGGTTCGGGTATGACCGGGTCCGGTTCGGGTTGCCGGTTCCGTTTTTTTGCCCACCTATAACTAGGATTGACCCATACGCCTCTTATATAAAGGTGGCCATTGTACTCCCTGAGTACTCAATAGAGACGCCATGACTATTTATTACACACTGTCACAATAAGTGTCACATCACTGACGCCACAATGATGTGTCAGATAGCTCGGGTAACAGAGTACTAAACTGAAGGATCACATAACTATCTAACATATAACTGAACGTATTGTTCAAGTCTAAAATCTTATTTTTCTATGGGAACATGCAATAATTAGTACAAAACTATAAGACCTATTGCATGCTATAACAATCAATATTCAGAACAAATATTCAAAATGATTAAGAACATAAGAAACTGAATATTAAACGGGTCATAGCAATGGAAGCAAATTAGAGATGCTAAACCACCCGACTAGTAAAAGAAAACAAGATACTATGGTTTGAAAAAGATAGCATCCGTACCTTGATTTAGCGAAAGCAAGCCACGTAAATCTTTTACACCAGTCGTATCTGAGCCTATATTTTCATTATTCTTATCAAATTACGTGACTACAATTAAGTTGTCTTGTTAGTTAAATTGATGTTCCGGCGAAACTCAAAATTCTTGGTTAGTACTACCCAATTATTTGTTTAAATTCGTTATTGTTAGACCTCCAAAACAACCATTCTAAGCTTGATACATGAAATTCATCATAATATTATTTAACATGAGCATCTCCACGTAGAAGCAGCAAACAAATTCCTCCAACATGTTAATTATAGATTGGATTTACATACATACATACACACACATACTTTGAAAACCCGATCTTAAAAAAAAACCCTTAAACCCTACATGGACCGTTAGATCAAAGTTATTTTATATTTTAATTAATTAATCAGAAAAAAAACATGCGGTCCACAATTAAAGTTAAATATTTTATTGGAGTTTTAAGAGTAAATTTACTCTTTTACCCTTTAAAGGGTGTAATTGATTTTTGTCTCGTCTCTCCTCTCTCCTCTCTCCTCTCTCCTCTCTTCTCATGAGTCTCTCTCTATATATATATAATTTATATATTTGATTTCCAAAATATTACACATGTGTAGTGTTTTATTTTTAGGTTAAAAAAATATTTTTTTAAATATTACAACTACAAAAATGTATAATTTTCATACAAAATAAAAAAGTCATATTTTTTTAAGAAACATGTGTATCAACCATATTCTCAATCATAATAAAAACATTACACATGTGTAATTTTATATAAGAATATCAAAATTACCAAAACCACACTACACATGTGTAGAATAAAAATGTACAAATTTTACAACAGACAATACACCTGGTCTAAGCACTTCTATAAGATCTGAAAAGCTACACATGTGTAGTAATAAATATGTACAAGTTTTACTGCGTAAACTACACTTGGTCAAGCAACATCTATAATATATGAAAACTACACATGTGTAGTATTAAAAATGTACAAATTTTACTACCTAAAGTACACATTGTCAAGCAACACCTATAAAATCTGAAAAAGTACACATGTGTAGTATTAAAAAATGTACAAGTTTTATTGCATAAAGTACACATGGTCAAGCAATATCCATAAAATCTGAAAACTACACATGTGTACAAAAAAAATGTACATGTTTTTTAAGCACAAAGTACACATGGTTAAGCATGTGCTTGAACCACCACCATGACCACCACAACCACCGTCAAACCACCACCGTCGACAGAGAACTACCACCACCATCAATCACCATCATCAACCACCAACATCATCAATTTAGAGAGAGAGTAGAGAGAGAACGACCACTACCACCCACTCGCCTTCCATTTTCTGGTGAGAGCATCGTTCATCACCACCACCGTCTAACCCACGACCACCACCGTTTTCATGGTTGAAGATCTTCATCTTTCAAGATGGAAGAAATAGAGAGAGAGAATGCAGAGAAAGGAAAGAGAGAGAGAGAGAAATGGGTGATTTTATATGTCAACTTGTTTTTAAATTTTCTTTGTGGTTCATTCTTTGCATGTAATTGACATATATATATATATACACACATACTAGAATATACTTCGTGTGTTACACGGATTTAATATAAAATATTAAATAGTTAGTAATAAAAATTTGTAAATTATAAAATAATATTTTAATATAAAATGATTAAAATACATATTAATAAGTACTTTAAGTGATAAAACAATGATCAAAAACTTAATTTTTAAAAGATATTAGTTTTTATAAATTTAATACTAAAAATGTCATTTGTTAATTAAAAAATTATTCTTTAAATCTATGTACTATAGTCTTTTTTTTAGAATACATGTTTTTTAAAAGAAAAAAAATTCTAATAGATACCGATTTAAAAATTTTTTATTTCTAAAAAAATTGATTTTTAGAAAAAAATTCATATCTTAGTATTTTTTTTAAAAGTGTTTTTTTATATAAAATATTATTTTTAATTGATTATAAAACTATTTAGTATTAAAAAGGTTAATAAGATCATTAGTATTATAATTATTGAATATGAGTTAATATACTAATTTAATAAGAGTAAAAACTTAATGAGATGACAAAAAGTTGCCAAGTGGCATTATTATCCTAAAATTGTGACAGGTGGCAACAATATTTTTGTTTATCACAATAGTAAAATATATATATTTCAATTAATCTGTGTGTGCCGTTTACAAGTATGGAAATTAGCAAGCATGCAGTAACACGAATATTAACCAAAACGTGATTATATTATCTTATTAATGATTGATTCCAGATTATTAAGGTTTTGAGTCACCGAAACAGATCAATAACACAACATCATATTTGAAAAATTAACCCCTATAGGATTCAACAAATGAACCAACTCTTACATTATCTCACAAAAATGGAACCAATCAAAAACGTGATCAACTCGTCGGGTAATAGCAACACTAAATGTTGCATAACCAGAAAACAATCGATGTGTTCAACTTCATAGAACATTAATTTAAGATCTGGTTGATTGTGGTTACCCGGTCAAACAAAGCTTAAAATATGAACGGATAGACTGCCCAAGAGAGTGCAGAAAACCGGTTGACTTGTCACACCCCCAAATTCCCACTCGTGGTGTCAGTCCACGTGGGTGTGACGTGGTCAGAATCACAGCTCAAGGTCATATAGAACACCTCTATATGCGTTTACAAGTCCAATATTTGACATAATATGATAATGAAATAGTTTGCAGCGGAATGTAAATAATATTGCAGCGGAAATAAAATAAGTTTAAAACATGCAGCGGAAATACGAATTGTCAGACACTACGTTGTACCAATACATATCATAAATAAAATTGTTTCAAATGATAAAACAGAAATGCATGCAGTTCCTATTGCTCGTCCCTTAACATGTGCATTCCTGTTATCCATAGCCTGCTAGTTACCTGAGAATACAAGTTTGAAAAGTGTCAACACAATGGTTGTTGAGTTCACAGGTTTTGATATACATATAGTAATAAAAGTGTGTCATGTTGTTTATCATATGTTAGTACCGAGCCCAAGGCTCCAAGTGTCAGTGCGCCACTACCGAACTAGACTTGTTTGTCCTTGCCTCCGCTATGTCTCGTATACATAGCAAGTTAGGTCAAAGTTTGCACGGGTTATGACATCCAGTCAACATGGTGCCCCGTGGGGTTAGTCATTCCCTAATGGATCCATTCAAACCTTCCACGTTGTTCGTACATTAACGGTAAGACTTTGTGAGGGCTTGTTACGAGTTCAACACTTAATGTTTGTCTAATAAACCAGCATACACAAAAATGTTTGTAATAGCATAATTGTTTGACTCGATGCAACTAGTATTCTCCCCCTACTTAAAAGCATTTGAAAAGAATAAAGAGGGGCCGTAAACTCACCTCAGTGCAAATGATCAAGTAGAGTATGCGTAAGCTCCTCGAGAAAGTAGCACGTCGGTCACCGGCAACCTATATCGTACACCGTACGTGAGTTCGTGTATGTGACCGTGCTAGTGTTTGTGTTAGTGCTCGTGTTTGTGTCCAACAACCTTCGGTTGTTCATGTTTGTCCGTGTCGGTCCACAATGACCGTGTTTGCTCGTGTTGGTCCACATTGACCGTGTTTGACCAGGTTTGACCAGGTTTGACCAGAGTTGACCGTGTCAAGTCAACGACCCGTTGGTGAACCGTGTGACGGTTGTGAATCGTGTAGCAATCGTGTAAGTGCTTGTCGTGTGCAAAACGCGCAAGTCGCGTCTATGGACAACTTACTATTTATAGTAAGTTTCCATTTATGGAAAGTTCACAAAGCATATCGATTTTATAGTTCTAGCATGCTCATTATTCCTACATGATCATGTTAACACATAGCACATCATCATACGGATTCACATAAGTCGTTTTCATCATGTTAGCACACAAAAGTTTCCTAAAATGGAAAGTTTCCATTTATAGCATACGTGACATCGGAAACCATCTAACTTAGCATCTAATCATCGTATTACAACATTTTAAACCACTTAGCATGCTTAAATCATACAACATGTTTATAAATCGGTTTTTCTAAAAATAAAGTTACTATGAATAGTAACTTTGTAGTTCTTGCCTAAAAATTGACCATCTAAACATTCCTCATCCATTTTCATGTTACAAATCATCAAGATAATCCATTTAACATCATTTACACATGTACTTATGGTCAAAATCATCACTTAACATCATTTCAACAATAAAAGTTACTAAAAATAGTAACTTATCACATATGACCATAATCATCACTAAAAAATCATAATCTAAGTATTCAAATCATCATCTTAACATCCTAATAGCAATTCTACACCCATGCATGTTCACCATTCCATTCATAACACCATTTTGACAACAAAAAGTTTCTAATAATAGAAAGTTTGTCAAAAATCATCTTTTTAATCATTTCATCATCATCTAGCCATGTAATCATATTCCAATATCATCAAGAAACATTTGTATATACTCAAAATCATTCCAATAGTCATGGATCATACATGCATGGCAATATTTCAACATTTTGCATACAAATCATAAGTTTTATCAATACCCATCATCATAGATCATCACAAAACTCAATCTAAACATCATAGATCATCATAGAATGTATTTAAATCACCAAACCCAGAAGCAAATCTCGTGCATGTGGGTGATTTGTGCTTGCATGTGGGTTTTAAGCCATGCATATGAGTTTATGAGTGTCTAGAGAGTGTTTTAGCCATAGGAACTACCTTAGGAAGCTCTAGAAGTTCGAGATGGATTCTTGGCAGCCCTTAGATGCTCCTGGAATGATAGAAAGCAGCTCCACAACAGGTGCAAGAGGGTAGTGGTGCTTGAAAGTCCCTCCTTGGTTTTCTTGGGTCTTCAAAGATTCAAGTCTTGAGCTCCAAGTACTCAAAATAGCTTCAAACTATGTGTTGCAGATGAAAATGGCGGATATGGGTCGAGGGGTGGCGTGTAGAGTCGATTAAAATGATGAAGAGGTAGTATAGGCATCATTAGTCTTGGTTTTATAAGATTTTGTCGCCTGGGCGGCGTCGCGTACCGCGATGGGCCTTCCAAATAATCTCCGCGTACCGCGGCGGATTTCGGGAGTCAAACCCCCGTGCCGCATGTCGCGTATCGCGGCATTGCCTCCTGTTGGGTCATCGCGTACCGCGATGGGCCCCTGAAGAGCCCAATAAGCCCTTTTTAATGGATTTGATCCGTTCGTCGTCGTTTTCACGCTTCCGAACTATCGTTTGGTCTCGTTTGAACTTCCAAGTTCAATGTGTGAGTGTTTCGTGAAGTTTCGACTGTTGTGCTACACAATGTGCTAGACGTTCACCAACGTTCGTATGTTTTGACACGTGTGTGCTGTTTCTCGATAATTCCTCGAATTATCTATTCATGTATCGGTGTTCGTACTGTCGTGCCACGTGTACATAAAGCATTTAAATAAACATTTAAATAAAATCAAAGCTGACCTGGAAATTACGGGGTGTCACATGATTGAACAGTGGCGTAGCGCGGTGTCGGGAACTCAAGTGGAACTAAAGGATGAATCGAGAGCTCGTGTCGGATGGCCAGTAAAATCGTGATGAACCTGACTTTGATGGTGGATTTGGCGATGGTAGTAGGTCGAACGAGTATAGGCTGAATTGCTTCCGCAATTGGGATTTTAAGGGAGTTATAATTCGAACTACCGGAACGTGGTTGACAAGGAGAATCATCCCCAAATCCTAGGTGAGTTTGTTGTGGTGAAGATGATCAACAGGGAACGAGATTTTACCGAAGAAGAAGCAAAAGAATTAGGTTTTGAGTTTGTGGATTTTGACTTAATCCTCCCTTAGAATCTCACGTATACATACATACATATATATATATTCTTTGATTACATGTTTATTATTATTCTTATTATTATTTTAAATTTTGGAGTATTATAATTCTACCTCCCTCAAAGGAAATTTCACCCTCGAAATTTGACAGATGTACTAAAGCACGAAAGTTTATCATAGAAACGAAATGGTTAGAAATCATGACATCAAGCATCATAAGAGAGGGCTGGAAACTCATAAATGAGAACTGATGTAACACCCCGGCCGATGGCTGAAACGTCGGGATGCCACGAGGGATGTGTAGATTGTTCATAAGCTCGTGGGCATCTAATTAAATCATCACATATCAATTAATCAACCAAATTAATTACATCAAAAATCATGTTCATCATGAGCTAGTTACATCAATTACACAAAAGATTTAGCTAAACTAACTAAACTCTAGTCTCCAGAATTTCAGTTATTTTAGCTAAGTCCAAGACCCTACGTGATGATGTCCAAAAGATGTAGAGCTATCCTGCTCTACCTACTTCTCCTCGTTCCCTGAAACATGTAAAAATCAAGTGTTAATTACGAAGTAGTTGGTGAGTAATCATAAGTTTTTATGTTTCAAAAAGGTTTACAAAATGTTTAAAAAAGTTTATAGTTTTTCCAAGAAAGTCCACATGTGCACCTGCGAGGTAATCCAACACGCAAAACACAAACAGCAACACATAATAACATAATTCACATAATCACAAATAACCAGCACATATATTCAACCAATCTCAATCATCAATATCTCCAAATAGTATTTGTGACAATACATGCAATCATTGTGAATGACCGAAGTCAATGACAACGACCCAAGGAGTTGTGGTAATCCACGTGACAATACATGCAATCATTGCGGATGACCGAAGTCAACGACAACGAGTCATGGAGTTGTGATAATCCAAGTGACAATATATGCAATCGTTGCGGATGACCGAAGTCAACAACAACGACCCATGGAGTTGTGATAATCTGTGATAATCCATAAACAATGATAATCCAATAATATGAATATCATAATGATAAACCAGGTGTCACCCATGTGTTATCAAAATAATAATTAAATCTGGTATACATGTTCCACCTCCGAGTTTGTAAACAAAATAGTTTAAAAATGAGGTTATGATAACTCACCTGAATTCCGTAGATTCAGTGTTTTTCGTAGTATGCGCGCTCACGGATACGAAATCAAAAGCAACTCAAAATTTGTAATTATCGGGCGTTTCATATTCATAAGTATTTGTGTCTCATTTCAATTAAATAACCATAAGTGTTTACTTTTAGTTGTTAAATGTTTCTTTAACTTAGTTTATTTAAATTCTAAGTTAAAATGATACTTGTTGTTACGGAAGTCATTATCATCTACACACAATTTAAACTGATTGGTTTTAGTTATATGTAATGATGGTAAGCCAAAGGTGAAACCTTGTGTGTACCCCCGTAATCGTGTATGCTAAATAATGATAATCTCAATAATTCACAAATCTATACATGCATTCATGTTTATTTCAAATCGACTAACATGATTTAAATTAAAAAAATCTATTCTAAATTTACAACAAAAAAATTTACACTTAACTTATTCACATAAAGCTTTCAAATCATGAAAATTATAGTTTAAAATTTATGTGTATCATGAAAGGTGGTAATTCTTTAAAATATCCATGCATGCATGTATTTTCCTTTAGTTTAGACAAATGCCCCCCATAGTTCACAAATGACCATAGGTTCGCTGCCACCCTACTCCAAAACCCTTTGGTTCGTTTAGCCTAAGGAGGTTCGTGGCACCATGGTTGATTCGTGAAGCCGGGTTCGGCTGGCCAAGGTTCGTAGCTCAGGTTTTTGCCCAGCTAGGGTTTGGCAGAAACTCTAGATTCGTGGTTCATGTGGACTCCTTCCAGGTTCGTTGACATATAAAGGTTCGTAGCATTCCAGAGAACACAGGGTTCGGCCATGGCAAGGGTCCTCATGTGTGAGAGGTTCGGCAACAAGGTTCGCCGGAAGAGAAAGGTTCGATGATTCTAGGGGTTCGGCAATCAGAGGTTCGGCAAAGGGAAGGTTCGGCCAGTTTGGGTTCGTCCCAGACTCCATGTTCGTCCAAGGGTTCGTGAAGCTGGGTTTTTGCTGTCACAATAGTTCGGCTCCCTTCACCCAGCATTAATGGAGGTTCGGCCGACCTCCTGTGTTCATGAACCAACTGTTCATCATCATCATCTTCACCGAAAATACCCATGGCAGCCTCTTACGCTCATTATTTCTAGTCTATACATGTACGATCTAGTGTTCTAACTTGTTAATAATCGATTCATAAGTACAAAAGTGTAACCGGTTGTTATTCTTGCAAAACCATAAAGTAAAAATACATTTCTTACCTTAAAACTCGGTCAAAAGCACAAAACTTTCGTAGATTCTTGTTCTCCTCGATCACACGAACACTTTGGCACCAAGATCTCGCGAATCCGATGAGAAACGAAGGAGAAAATCTAGAGAGAAAGTAGAGAGAGAAATGGGTGGCGTTTTTTGTGTTCTAGAGAGAGAAAGAAAAATGGAAGAATGAAGGAAATGAAGTAGGTTCCACCATTTATACCCCGCGTCTTTCCCGTGTGCTCGGTCTCGTTTAATACGCGTTAAAATATTTAGATGCTCGGTTTTTATCGTAAAACATATTTAAAACATAAAATGTTTAAATGCTTATGTTTCGTTTTAATAAAATGATTTTTAATCAAAGTCGTTATGTAAAATAATTCTGTTCACTTTCGTTACATTATTTATTTAAATAAAACGATTTGTTCAGATTTGTCTTAGATTGCGATTCCTAATAAACGTTTTTAGATTCCCTTTTCTTTATTTAATATCGTTAGATATTGTTTCGTTATCGCGTCGAAACACGTTACTCACGTACGTATTCGTAAAGATCGTCACCTTTCTGAATCCAACGCTCGTATCGTATTTCGATTCGATTTACGATTTATGGAATATCGTTTCAGAATATTATTCCTAATAATTATATTCGTGCGAATCGTCACCCACGCGAATACATTATTAAGTTAATATTTTTGAAATAATATTCGCGTTTAAAATTATAATCGTAACCTCACCATCGCGTAATCACTTTCAATAACTCTTTCATTATTTTATTATCATTAATATTATAATTTCCCAATCCAATTCCCACTAAACCATATCACTGACACATCCATGATAGACCGAAATAAACTTATGTATAGGGCATATGTAGGAGTAGGTCGCAACCTATCCAGCCACCGTCCCACCACCATTTCGATAAACCATGACCATGTGTCCTTGACTATGTTTAGTAACCAAACAATAACTAACTTATAACTCTTTGTCATTCCAAACCAAAACCTCGGATTCTCCTCACCAAAGCCTCAACACTGATATAGTCATGATAAACCGAAGATGGTTTATGTATAGGGCATACGTAGAGGTCAGTCGCAACTGCCTCAGCCGCCATCCCACCACCTCTTCGATAGACCATGATTATATCCTTGTCTATCTTTGGTTATAGAATCCCATTCCACTACCATTCTCAATCAACAATCCATAACCTGTGAGTTCAACTGCAATAAACTCTCTGGCTCTGTTTAGTTGTATTTCAAGCTAAACTTCCCATGGTTTATGCTATAATAATGTGTTCTCAATATGTATACCAATAATAATAACATCCAGTAATTCATAATCATTAACAATTATCATATCAGGTCTTAACAGTACAATCGAACATGTACGATCAACCCGAAATACAGTGATGTTACAACTGATTACTAGTATCTTTTCTTATTTGTTGACTTGTAACTTGTTTACTTTCTTAAACAAAAACTAGTAACAATTAACCAGTCTTAACACTAAGGCCTTATAACTAATAACTACATATAGATAACTCATCAATATTCATATAACAGATGATTAATAAATGGCATATAACCAAGAACAGAAGCGAGATAACAGATGGCTAGTCCAACGAAAGAAAAACGTGTAGCTGATATATAATCAGATAAACATAAGTAGAAACAGGTAACTGAAACGTATAAAATCTACGAACCTTTAAGATTCGAACAAATTCGGATATTGAGAGCGTATCATGTCTTCCATTTCCCATATAGCCTCTCATTCAGAATGGTTCTTCCACAGTACTTTAACAAAAGGAATGGTTTTCCTACGCATAATGTGTTCTTGTCGATCAAGAATAGCTTCCGGTTCTTCTTCGAATGATAGATCCTCACGGATCTGATGAAAAGGATAGTCCACAACATGAAGTGGATGATAGGTGTACCCTCTTAACAGAGATACGTGAAAGACATTATGCACATGTGATAGCTGTGGTGGTAGTGCTAAACGATAAGAAACATCTCCAACTCTTTCCAGAATTTCAAACGGTCCAATGAATCTAGGGCTAAGTTTTCCTTTAATACCAAAACGACGTATTCCTTCGCAAGGCGAGACCTTTAGAAATACTCGGTCACTGACATTAAACTCTAATGCTCGGCGATGTCGGTCCACATAACTTTTCTGTCTGCTCTGAGCTTCCTTTAACCTTTCACGAGCAATTATGACTTTTTCAGTGGTGATATGAACCAGCTCAGGTCCTTCAATAATCTTCTCACCAACCTTCTCACCAACCTCTTCCCAACATATAGGTGCTCTACATTTACGACCGTATAATAGTTCGAACGATGTCATACCAATGCTAGTTTGCCAACTATTATTGTAAGCGAACTCAACCAAACACAAATAATCATCTCAATTCCCGGTCCATTCTAGGGCACATGCTCGAAGCATATCCTCAAGTGTCTGAATCATACGTTCTGATTGACAATTGGTTTGAGGATGAAATGCAGTACTAAACTTTAATTTAGTACCCCAAGCAGCTTGTAAACCTTTCCAGAAATGAGAAGTAAACCGCGGATCTCGGTCAGACACGATAGACACCGGAGTACCATGAAGTCTTACAATCTCTTTAGTAAATACGTCAGACATTTTAATAATAGAGAATTCTTGTTGAATAGGAAGAAAATGAGCCGACTTTGACAATCTGTCGACTATAACCCATATGACGTTCTTTTTGAATGTCTTTGGTAACCCTATCACAAAATCCATAGAGATATCCTCCCATTTCCATAATGGAATATCCAGTGGTTGCAACAACCCACTAGCTCTC
Organism: Mikania micrantha; assembly: GCA_009363875.1. Taxonomy (NCBI): domain Eukaryota; kingdom Viridiplantae; phylum Streptophyta; class Magnoliopsida; order Asterales; family Asteraceae; genus Mikania; species Mikania micrantha. Next base: position 62,032,394 of record CM018696.1, on the reverse strand, counting down.
TAATGTTCAATCTTAACCTGTTGACAAGTAAGGCATCTGCTAACATACCTAGCAACATCTTCTTCCATACCATTCCACCAAAAATGCTGACGAAGATCCCGATACATCTTTGTAGATCCCCGGTGGATAGAGAATGACAAACCGTGTGCTTCAGCTAACAATGATTCACAAAGAGCAGAATCATCAAGCACACATAAACGTATACCATACCAAACCACCCCATGTTCATCAATCCTAAACTCTGATTGTTTGCCAACCTCTAAGTTTTCTACTACTTCCCAAAGCTCACCGTCTTCATGTTGTACATCTTTAATGCGAGAAATTAGGTCTGATTCTATCTGAATTCTAGCAAGGTACCCGTCAGACTTGCCAATATGTAGATCAATACCCAACTTGTCAAGATTGATTATTATTTGAGGCTGTTAGTACAAACAAGCAATCTTACATGAGTTCTTTCGACTCAACACATCCTCTACTACATTGGCTTTCCCCGGATGATACTGAATGTTGGCATCATAATCGTTTAACAGTTCCAACCATCGTCTTTGTCTCATGTTTAATTCTTTATGTTTGAAGATATATTTCAAGCTCTTGTGATCAGTAAAAATATCACAAGTCTCTTTATAAAGATAATGTCGCCAAATCTTTAACGCAAATATCACGACAGCAAGTTCAAGAGCATGCGTCGGATAATTAACCTCGTATGGCTTCAACTGTCGAGACGCATACGCAATGACTTTTCCATGTTGCATCAACGCGCATCCGAAGCGATTCTTAGAAGCATCGTTGTAAATTTGGTATCCACCTGTGCCCGATGGAAGAGTGAGACTCGGGGCAGACACCAATCTTTTCTTCAACTCTTCAAAACTTTTCTCTCGGTCAGCATTCCAAGAGAATTTAACTCCTTTTCTCAATAACTGAGTGAGAGGCAGGAGATAACAGAGAATCCTTCAACAAATCTACGATAATAATCGGCAACGCTAAGAAAACTCCGAATCTCAGTTGCCGAGGTAGGTCTAGGCCATTTAGTAATCGCCTCTATCTTAGCTGGGTCCATCATAATTCCATCAGCTGAAACAATATGACCCAAAAATGCTACTTGACTTAGCCAGAAATCACACTTTGAAAATTTAGCATAAAGTTTCTTCCTGCGTAGAGTCTCCAGTATGATACGAAGATGGCCTTCATGTTCCTCCTTGCTTTTAGATTAGATAAGAATATAATCGATGAGCACGATAACAAAATTATCAAGAAACTTGCAGAAGACTCGGTTCATTAGGTCCATGAAAACAACCAGGGCATTAGTTAACCCAAACGGCATCACCAAAAATTCATAGTGACCGTATCGAGTACGAAACGCTGACATGGAAACATCTGAATCTTTAATCTTTAACTAATGATATCCCGATCTCAGATCGATCTTTGAAAAACACTTTGCGCCCTGGAATTGATCGAATAGGTCGTCAATACGAGGCAAAGGACAACGATTACGAATAGTGATCTTGTTCAACTCTCGATAATCAATGAAGAGTCTCATGGAACCTGTGTATTACACGAGTTTAATAAAACAATTACATTAAATTATATGAATTAGTAATTAAGATTTAATAATTGCAAAATGATTTTGTCAAATAACTTTTTGTTACTTAAGTTATTGAATAATGTTATTTGATAAAAAAAGTTAATTTTGCTTAGATCCGATAAAGAAATTTAATATATAAAATGCAAACATCCAACTAATTATATTCGTATAAAATATGAAATACATAGATACGTTAAGATATCTGTATATAACAATGTTACCATAAATATAAAAAAAGTAGTTTAAAATATATAAATAATGAATAATAAATATTTAAAAATGATAAATTTATATTTAAAAAAGCTTTTAAAAATTATGGTTGAAATATTATGATTTTTTAAGTTTTAATAAATTATTATAATAAAAAATTTATTTTTTTATAGAGTAAATTGATCTTTTGGTCCTTTATGTTTACACAAAATTTCAGAGATAGTCCTTAAAGTTTCAAAGTGTCAAAATCAGTCCTTTAAGTTTTCAAATGTTGCAAACTCGGTCCTTCCTCCATTAACGCCGTTAAGTATTAACAGAATAGGGGCATAAATGTCAAAAAAAATCATCACTTTTGGTCCTTTATGTTTACATAAATTTTCATATATGGTCCTTTATTCTGTTAGTACTTAACGGCGTTAACAGAGAAAGGACCGAGTTTGCAACATTTGAAAACTTAAAGGACTGATTTTGACACTTTGAAACTTTAAGGACTATCTCTGAAATTTTGTGTAAACATAAAGGACCAAAAGTGCAATTTACTCTTTTTTATATTTAGTAGGAGAGAAAGAGAGTTATCATTTAATAAAAAAATACAAGAAAAAAATTGAGAGATTGGTTAAACATATGAAATGTGTCCATTTTTGTTACTTTTTATTCAAGTAGATGTATTACTAAAATTCCAACGCTCATGCTCCATCCTAATTTCTTAAATGCAAAAATATGCATTTGAGATTAGGGATGTTTATCGTGTTGGATAACGAGTTATTCGAATTTGAATTTTTTTTGGGCTATTCGAAACCAGGTCCGAATCTCAAAATATATTATCCGACCCGAACGACCATGATCCTTACATCCTAATAACTCGAACAACCCAAGTGAACCAGGTCTATTCATATTATTCGGAAACAAACTAGTTTTTGCCTACCCGAAACTCGACCCGGCCCGAATCCGATACCGTATTATCCGACCCGAACAAACCGAATTGCTTTTCGGATGTGTTTTTTCGGGTTTCGGATACAATTCAGATTTCGAATTGTTTAGAGTTTCGGATATTTTGAACATCCCTACCGAAGATGGTTCATAGCGATAAATCCCAAGATGATGGTTAGAGTGTATTTCGGCTTACACAAGGTTATACGAGCCTTGTCTTAGTCAATCAAATTTATTGCTTTAATGGAGTTTGTGTTTCCAAATATATATAGCGTCATTCTTGCAAACCATTTAAACATTAGAAATATTTTCGGATTATATTACATGTCTAGGGTTTGTAAGGTTCTGAACCATAAGTTTGTAAGATCTAGTTCTCACATTTTTTAGTGTGTAGGTTTTGTAAAAGGTAGTATTTTTAATACCCGATCACCAAAAAGTATAATTAACTATTTTTATAAATTTTTTTGTTGCTCATTAATTGTGTAAATGACTTATATATGCTTATAAAAATTCAAATCATGTATGTTTAAATATTGTTACATAAATTCAACTATTTTTGGTATTATAGTATACTATTATACACAAAAAATAATAAAAATACGTATTTCACGTCATATTTACCAAAAAAATATTTATAAAACTTCTATATTTTTTAAAATAACTATCACCGTCTTTGCCCTTTTTGTTGTTATTTAAAATCTTCTTATGATATGTAGAAGCTACGGTAAAAGTATAAGAATTTTTGAAAGGTTAGGAGTATTTTTCAATTTTTAGGGGTTAATTTTAAGATCCAAACTCAAAATAATAGCTAGACAACTCTTAAAATTATAAAATTTTGTTTTCAAGGTTCTTATGATATTTATAAGCTACTATTGTTTTTATGCTTTTTATGGCACACACCTATAGGGAATTAATAAAATGAAAACCCCATTTTAGTGTGAAAACCTTGAAACTAGGCAAACATCATGTAAAAAAACATTTTTTTTGAATTTTTTTTTTACAGGTTTGTAACATTATTGGACACATTTTTATAAAAAAAAAAATCAAAAAGCGCCGAAAAAATATTTTTTTTAAAAATATTTTATAGAATTTTTTTACGTTGTAAAACATACGTAACGTTGCATTAGACCTGGCAAAATTTTTTACGTTTGTTGCGTGTGTTTTACATGGCTTTTTTACGTTTTGTTGCGTATATTTTTCATGGGTTTTCATGATTTTCACACTAAGAAGTGGTTTTTAAATTATCCATACTCTACATATATATATATATATATATATATATATATATATATAATTTTTGAATTAAAATTTCGGCATGCCTTCTTTTTTGTTAAAAATCCAAATAAATACACAACCATTAAATTCATCATCTAGCATCTTATTGACTTTATCTAAGGTATAATAACGTATATAACAAGCTATGAAGAGTCCTTGATAAATAAAGTAAGGTTTAAGCACATGGTGCTTAGTTTTAGTTTATTTTGGACACATCATGGATCTTTTTAATATCTTCAAGTGTTATTTTTAGAAGACGAACCTATGTTCTAAGATCCAAAGAAGTCATTTGTGGTATTAAATGAACGAAAGATGTAAAATAAAATCTTTTGTTAAAATTATGTAAGTTTTAATATTTTGGTTATAGTGTGTTGAAATGATACTTAATCATCAATCACCATCCTTATATTATACAAGTTGTATTGGATAGTCATCTATAAACCCTTGAGTTTTCAAGCAACTAAAGCCATTATTTTGCAAAAATGCTTAAACAAGTATCTTAAATGATTTTGTTCTTCACTTTGTATAATAGAGATGAGATGTTATTGTATTTCCATTATTTAAGTTATTATAATCTAGATAACATTTAACTTAGAGAGACAAAAGAGAAGAATGTATAAAAAGAAGACCAAAAGATTACTTTATTTAAAGTTGAAATAAGTTTGAAATGTGTTCGGTTGTGTGAGTGTATAGGGGTTCACCCCTCTCTTAAGGCAGAAACTTGATGGGTAAGATGATGAGGTTGTTGTTACACTGTTAATAATAAAAGGGTCTATATGTCGTTAGAAGTAGTTGAAGGGTTTAGTTGTAAACATGTCAATAAGTTGTTAGCCATCGTTAATATGTTGTAAGGTCATTAATAATGGATTAAAGTCATTAGATGAGCATCTTAGTCACGAATAATCCTCTCTTTCTCTATTAGATTCTCTTGTTCAATTTTTTTTTTTGAACGGCTTGGTACAACGACACCCAAGACGGGATTTCAACCGTCCTCTCGGATTTGACGCTCTGGGGCGTATGCCCGAGCCCACCCCAGGAGGAACCCCACAACTGGGTAAACCCCCTGACCTTGCTTCAGCAAATATGCCTCAGCCCGGATTCGAACCCAAGACCTCCCATAGGGAAGTCAAGGGGGTAACCATTAGACTAGAAGCCCTTGGTTTCTCTTGTTCAATTATGAACCCTACTAGTTGCATTGTAGTTTGTAGCACGTTTCAAATAGTTGACTTTTAAATTTCTTTTTCTTTTTATTTTTTTATTACTTGCAAGGGTATGCTAACATTAATTAGGCTAATAGTGAATATCTAGTGATGTTTTTGTAATCCCTAGGGTTTGTTTCGAAAATTTTAAAAAAATGTAACTGTGATTAAAATTTAATAAAGCAAAGTTTGAGGTTAGTTATTTATTTTTATATGACAAATATAAACTACTACACAAATATATAGATTATATTCTAAATGTGTGTGTGTGTATATATAGACATATAAAATAATATGATGTCATAAAATCATAAAAAGGGTATATGTAGTTAAACATGAAATATATTAATAAATATATCAAACATTTATTTCATTATTAAATAGTTAAAATATATATTAATAATGTTTTTTTTAAATAATAAGATGATAAGCTTTAACATAGATAAATAAATGAACAAATAATAATAATAACAATAGTGGTAATAATATATATATAGATTTGTAAATAAATGAAAGGTTTATAATTTTATAAAACTTTTATTTAGTTATAAAACATAAATTATAAAAACTAATAAAAAGGTTTTTATAAAATGTTGAGATAAAGAAACCATTTAACTTGAGGGATCAATATTGCCAAGTTCAAAACTAATTTTCAGCTTTAAAAACAATTAAAGACAACTTGATAAAAGATAAAAGTAGAGGGGCCAAGATGTCAAAACCCAAAAGTGGGTTACCCTTTTCACCCGGTTCCTTCAATCGGATACCCAACGACCCGCCTCTGACTCGGATCTCAATCCACACGATTACAGCTGAATTACAGCTCATCCTTGGTAGTTTAGGAAGGTATTCGAACGTATTAACATCCCCAATCCCCAATGATTCGAAATCATTCCCATTAACTTGTAAAATTCATTCCAAAAATACCATGGCCGACCGAAATTCAAACTCACTCGAAATCATTATAAAAACTCAATCAAACGACACCATTCGAACGCATTCCTCACGTCTAAACTTTCTGCAAACACAAATCTCGAAAACAAAGGCTCTGGAATACGATTCAAGACTAAGAACGGCCGAAGCCTCTGCGCAACTCGAAACCATATCAAACACGCATCAATCCAAGTAATATCTACCTCATTAGAACCGTAGAATCATGGGGATCAAAAGCCCTATGCTTTTGATCCCTCAAAACACCAATCGAACGGATCCAGAACTCGATTTGGACTAGGGTTCTTCAGATTTGAGAATCCATTTTTAGGATTGAATAACCTTTAAATAAATCTGATTATTTCAGATTGAAACCAGTTAGCTCACTGGTTGAGCGCCCCACATATGAGTGTAAGGGTCGGGTGTTCGAACCCCACCCGAAACCATCTAACCGGTTTTTAATCATTTTTATCCATTTTCATTATATTTTTTTATAAAAATTATGAAATTTTTTTATAAACTAATAAACCTTGTTATAACAGTTGGTTATTTAATTAAAAAAAAAAACAGTTTTAAATAATAAAAATATGTATATAGATATACATATCATTTAATAAAACATTTTAATTAATATTTATTTTTAACAATACATAAATCTTTTAAACCATTTATAAAACAACATAACCTCTAAATTTTTACCAACTTAAAGTAATTTTTTCTTAAACTTACGTTTACAGTATTTTATTAAAAGAAACTTAATTTTTTTTTATAATAAGAGTATTCTACACAAAGTTATTTAAAACAAATGTAAGTTTTAAATTAATGACTTTATAAAGATTTGAAATACAACTCTTGATCCAATTTAAAATTCTATAACTTATAATTTCACAAAAATAATTTAATAAAAATATAAAACATAAACAGTGAAGACTTTTCAATAAATTATCAAAACCTTTTTTTTAAACAATAAGTATTATCTAAATAACTTATAACAAATTTAAATCATTACTATTGGGGCACAAATTAGTATTCATAGACTTTGTGAAATAAATAAATTGAAATGCTTTGACATTTCATTTTATTTACTATAAACAAATAAGAATATTTAATAATAATTAAATATTCTCAAAACAATTATTCTTAGATAAATAAATGGAATAATAAAAGTATTCCAATTTATTTATTTATACAATGGATGTTATTTAATTATAATAGATACTTAAATAATCCTAAACCATTATTCTAAGTACACACTTTAGATATTAGAACATTAGGAATTCCATAGAAGCCATAGACTTTTAGGCAAACATTTGAACTTTAGACAAACTATTGAACATAGGCTAAGACATGTGTTATTCAATAACATTAGGAGAAGGTTGCTAGCTTTTCCTCATACAAACACAAGAACCATTTGATCAAGGATTAGACATAAAACAAGTGAGTTAGTTCTTACTCCCTTTATACTTTTGTAAACTTTTGGGATGTTACATATGCTATATACACAAACATATTTTTTGAGTCAAAACATATACATGATGCAAACTTTTAAGCTAAGTAGACATGATTTAGATGATATGTGAACTTATGAGCTAAATGCTATGTGGGATTTAGGTTAGAAGACGTTTCATACATCAAACATAAACAATATCTAGTAGCCTAAAAATGTAGATACGTTCTTCGCATTGATCTATGTCTTGTGTTAAAAAGATGAAAAAAACACATACATAAACATTATGATTTACATTGTTTAAGTTAGGACCTAGCTAGTCTTGATTTAAACTTTGTAAGGTCATTTGTTTGGATTCTTGTTTTGTGCTACTTGCAAATTTACATATGCTTTAGATCTAGTCTATTTAGTTGTTTTGCATCCTTTTAAGTATTGTATTAAACTATAGAATTGCTCACCAACTATGCAAATAGTTGACCTTTATTTTACATATGTAACAGGATAAGATCAATATCAAGAAAGAAGACTTAGTGATGGACCTAGTTTAATTTAATCAATATTAATTGTTTCTTTGTATTTGAATTTTGAACAATTGTATTTGAATCTTTATTGGTTGAATGAATGGATGTTTGCTTTTATTTAAAATGGATTGTGTAATTACTTAAACTTAATAATAGCACCATGAGCTTTTGAACAATCAAACCCGCGCCCCAATGTATTCCGCCGTTGGTTTGGGTGTGACAGTTTTGGTGTACGTAAGTGATATTTTTATAAAATGGTGGGTGTTGGCAAGTAAAAACGATGTTTTGTGTGTTAAAACTTAAGAGAATTCATTTAAACTTGTTACAACATGACTTCTTGTAATTCTCTAATTAGTTTACACTATTAGTGTGGCTATACTTTGAGTTTTTTTAATTCTAAAAAGTGTTTAATATCATCAATGCACATATTTGTTGGATAAAAAAAATAAGGGTTGTTGTAAAAATACACTTTGTGGTAGTATATGATTTCATGTGAAATATATTATTTCTTTGTATATATGATAATGATGCTAGTCCCCCATGAATGTATTAGAGGATCATGACTTAATAACTGATTTATTACATAAAGCTCATAAATAATCAGTTCCATAGATCTGTACCTAGAAATGTCAATTGTCACATTTGATAAGCACACATTTGATAATATTATGCATTTAAAAGATACACATTAAGAGTATGTAAAAGAGCTTGTTAAGCTATCAACAAATAATTCAAATAGAAATAACAAAAACTAACTGTGGAATAGAAGCTTTGAAGAAAACTCCTCCTCTTAAATCCCAATAATAAAGTTTTTGCAACATCAATTTATAAAAAGTGTGAAGAGTTTAAAATCCTTAAAGATGTTATGAAACTTATTTGGATTATCTTTGAGGACATGTATTACTAACAAAGAAATTGATGTTGATATCAAAGTTGATGTTTATGACAATGGATTCACAAACTTAATGTTAGTAAAATGATTAAGGGTATAAACAACTTACTGTGTTGATGATATGTACATACTCAATGGAACATTATATTATTATTTGTTTAGCTACAACTGTCAAATTTTGACTATAATTAAATGATGCTTTTTAAAAAACAACCCAGTTTGCTTTAATTGATTTTACTTAAAACTCGTCCTAACACTTACTCATTATGACCTGAATCCAATTTGATTACCAGTCCAAAATCAACTTGCCTATTTTGCCATGCTTACTAGGTTTGATAATCTAGTAAATCTCACTCGTAGTATGACTATTTGTAGGGTTTGATGAGAGAAAAATGTAAAAAAAAAACTTTACCTTTATTACCGTGAAAAGAGAGATTGCTTATAAAAACACCCTGGTACAAGTACAAACCCATAAACACAAACAAACATAATAAAACAAAATACAGTGATAAAGAGTTGATAAAATAAACAAAATGATGACATAATAAATGAAAACTTATGTATCATAAGACATAATATGATATAGCAAACATATATACATGTACAATAGAGGGAGAAATATGCAAAATTTTCTTAAAAAATAAGTTATTAATCTACTTTTCTATAACACTCTCACCCTACATGTATATTATGTTCTAAAAATCCTTAATCTTTATCTTATGTCTCTACGAACTTTTATCATCAACCATGTCATCATAAATGTGTAATTATAGCAAATCATGCCTAATACGTTCATCCCATGTCTGTTTGGACATGTCTCTACCTGTCATCTCCTGTATAGTAAGGGTCTAACTGAAACTGCTACTTGCGTTATCTTCAAATACTCAAACAATCTCAATTTCTATTCCATTACCTTCTTTGCAGTACTTACATTTTCTCAGCTATTTATAAAAACTCATTTCTTATCATATGTCCAACCTTATACTCCCATATATTTAGGGTCCTTGGGAGATCAGGGTTTTCCGGTGCGGTTTCCTCCTGAGGCGGTGGTTGGGTCTCAACGGAGGTCATGGTAACTAGACCTTGGTGACATGACCTGAAAATCAGTGGTTCACACGTTGAGATTAAATGTCGTTAAAAAAAACATATCTATCTCAACATTTCCTAATTCAAGTGTGTATATACAAAATAATAATTTTGAATACAACCCAAGAAGAGTTTTGCTTCTTCACGGCCCATTCCATGCTTATATGCCCAAAATGGTCACTCTTCCCCTAAAAAGCCACCACGCCATTGTCAATATCATCTCCACATCACCGAATTCTTCAAACCCTAGAATCTAATCTAAAGGAAACCAGCCTCCATAGCTTTCTTCACAGTTCACCTCCTCAGAGATCTCATCGGTAAGACAACTATTTATTCTTTGCTTTATACTCTTCATATTTGACCTTCTAATCTGTTTCTGTACGCATTCACTGGATTATATATCACGTAACCTTCTCAGTTTATTGATTTTCTTTGCGATTCTTTAGTGTAAACGAATTGATTTCCCCATTACGTATTTTCTTGCTCTGATTTTGGAATGGTTTCAAGCAGTTCATCGCAGTTCATGTACGTATATCGATTATGTTTAGTTAAAATTGTTATGGTTTGGAGTTTTATTGCTATTAGATTATTTATTTGTAATCTTGTTTTGTGTTCGTGGATTATAATTTTGCAATTTAGATGTGTTTTGAAGGGTTGATGCATGAGTGATATTTGTCCTGAGCTTACAGGAAATGAAATTGTATTAAATAGTAACAAGGAGATGTGAACCCTAAAATGGTTTTCTTTTTATTATTTTTTTGATTTTGTTTCTGTTAATAAATTTTGCCTCATTGTTGCTCTGTTAGAGTTTTGCTGGCATTTGACTAAAATCTGGTCTAAACAGTTCACCATCGGACTTTATGCTTCCTGGAAAGAGATCAGCTGGAGGAGAGGAAGTAGTGGATGAATCTTTGATCAAGAGAACTAAGATTGACAACGTGATATCATCAACCGCTGTTGCCAGCACAAGCACAGGGACTTCTTCGACTGTTGCAACAATGGGTGGAGGAAGCAACACTAACGGTACCACTAACGGAAAGTTGTCTATTAGTGGCGGTGAATCAAACCATTCAGATATTGATGAGGATCTCCATAGCCGACAACTTGCAGTTTATGGTCGGGAAACTATGAGGCGCCTATTTGCATCCAATATTCTCGTCTCTGGGATGCAAGGACTTGGTGCTGAAATCGGTGAGTCTACCGAGCATTAAAATTATGCGATTTGCGTGTACTGACGAATCTGTGAATCTACATTCGTTGAAATTTATTTTTTTGATATGTCATACTTCTGTGATCTTTTTAGTGTTCTCTGTTTTATATATATGCATCATTACTTACTGTTCTACGTTTTATCGATAGTGTATTATGAGATAGGATATTCCTCCTTTTTAGTTTTGTAGTAACAACCACCTGTAAATCCCATTAGTGCTATATGTAGGGTATATGAAGGGTGGTATGTAGGTCAACCTTACCTTTTTCTAAAAAACCCCGTCACAAATACAAAAAGACAAACACAAATCATAGTTGTCAAAGGTGCACCAGACGCGCACATAGATGTAGTCTAGGCACAACTCCGGAAAGGTTTCGACTAGTTTCCGGCAAAAATGCAAGATTTCGTCGATTTTCCGGCTAGATTTCGGCGAAAACACTAAATACGTTTTTCATTCAGAGGAGATAGGATCTTAAGCCGTAATTCTTGAGTTGAAACACTAACCTGTTGTTGATTCTATATCCGATTTAAAGCTCTTGTTTCTTGCTGCTGCCAATTTGGTAGATTTGGAGAGCCGTAAGTCGTATATTGTTTTTCGGGTTTGCTTTGAGGTGACCTGCACTTAAGGCAAAAAAAGTATTTTTTTCTCTTTCAAGACACTTATAAAATAAAATATACAAATTACCCCCTTGATCTATGATCTCTTAAACTTTTACTACTTTTTAAAACTTTGGCATATATTAGATGATATTAAATGCTAATTAAATAGCTTTATTATTATATTTGTACAATAATTTTAATTTTTACAATATAATATATTTTTTAAATATTTTTTCCTCGGGCCATTGTTTTTTTTTTTTTTTTTTTTATGCGCCTTGAGTGTGCCTTGCGCCTTTGACAACTATGACACAAATAGACATAAACAAGCAAAATATAGAACTATGAAGATAAAGAGCTACTAATATAAGCGAAATAGTGGCATAAGAAGCAACTTATGTAGATCATAAGACATAATATTCTATGGCAAGCACATGCACATGAAATAAAGTAGAGGCAAAATCATGTGTAATTCTCCTAAAAATGAGGTGGGAATCTACGTGTCTATGTCACTGTTACTCTACATCTTGTGTCCTAAAAATCCTTAATAATATGTCTCCACAAATTTATATTTTGAACCATGTTTCCGGAGAGGTACAATTCTAGCAATTTTTTAGTCTTCTAGTTGCTATTGTTAATGTTTTTTATTTGATTTACATGTATGCTTACTTGTCATGTTGCATCTATGCGTTCACATACACTCTCTGCAGCAAAGAATCTTATTCTTGCTGGTGTCAAGTCTGTGACATTACATGATGAGGGAACTGTTGAGTTGTGGGATTTATCTAGCAATTTTATTTTTACGGAGGACGACCTTGGAAAGAACAGAGCTATTGCTTCCCTCAACAAAATGCAAGAACTGAACAATGCTGTAGTTATCTCTACTTTAACAACTGCATTAACTACTGAGCAGCTTTCAAAGTTTCAGGTAATTTAGGATTTTTTTTTGCTGGTTTTAAATGTTGTTGTGTTTGAAGCTTGTTGTATATATTATGATGCAAACAGGCCATGTCTGATATTTTTAACTGGTTTTTATGTTTCATTTGTTTTTTTTTTTTCACAATCATACTTTCATCTTCCACGTTTATTACATGCCATATTGTTGTTTGGGTTATGTTTTATTTTGGTCTTTTACATTCACTTTGTAGTTGGCTGTACATTTTATGATGCAAAGGTGCCATGTTAATTTCTATGCTATGTTTGTTTGATATATATATTTTTTCATGATCACACTTCTATCCACATTCGTTTTATGCAATTATTCTGGTTTGATTTGTGTTTTATTCTGTTTTTTTACGTTAACATTTTAAAGGCTAATGCATGAAATACCTTGATGGTGCTCTTCATATGTACATAATCTTTAATTTTTTGTTATTGCTCATTATGGCGAAGATGATTAGAATGTCATCATGATATATATTGAGAAAACCAAAACTGATTCATATTATTGTTTGGGGGCTCCTTGTTGTAGGGTTTAGTAGATACTGATGCATTAAGATGGCTCATGATTTTACAGGTTTAGGATAACTGTAGGCTCTCAACATTGTAGACTTGTAGTATTGTTGAAAGATATTTTGAACCATTAGTGATTTTTTACGGTTTGTTTTGATATTTAATTCCTATATATCTTCCTCTTGTTGGAACCTAAGATATTGTCATCATGCTATTATTTTAGAAGTCCCAATGATTTTATAATATGTTTTTATGGTTCAGTGTTTTAGACATTTAGCTTGGAACATTTAGAACCTATAGTGTGAAGCATTTATTCTTGGTTTTTTCTTGTTATAAAGGTCTATAAAATCAGGTTATGTTGCTAGAGTTTTTAAGGAAATTCTCAGTTTGTGTCAATTCTTTTGTAGCAAATAGTTTCTGTTTCCAATTTTTTTTTTTTTTCAGTATTATAGTGATAGACAGATTATTAATCAATTTTTGAGAATTGGATTCTACCGAAAATATTTAATAAATATTAACTATCATAACCCTGTAAAGTTCCTCTATAAATGTTCGAGTAAGCCAAATAATGACCTTTCCTTGATTTCAAACAACTGACATTATGCAGTGTTTATTAACATACACATCACAAGTACCTGTTGATTTATAGGTCCTAATTTCCGCAACTCTATAACACAGTTATCAAAGGCATAAGGCGCACTCAAGGCGTATAAGCCGCGCCCGGAGCCTAGGCGTAAGACGCAAAAAAAGCGAGGGCTTTTTTAAACTAGGCGCATATTAAGTTACCATTTTAAAAGAAAAATTTTAAAAAAATATATACAGTCTAACTATCAAACAATTAATAATCTAGTTATATAAAGTTTTTAAAATATAAAACCTTTTTGTGGTTGTTTTAAACTAGTTTATGGTTGGATTTTTTTGAACTTTGCCGGATATTCCAAAATATTGCCAGAATCTAGCCAGAAAGTCACCGGAATGCGCCTAGATTGCCACCAGGCGCCTTTCATGCGCCTGGCTTTTTTTTGGGGCCTAGGCAAGCGCCCGAGGGCTTTTGACAACTATGCTCTATAATTGCTTGCTGTTTTGAGAGCTCTATAGTAATCTATTGTTAAAATGGCTCTTTCTATTTTATATAAACCTCTAGTATCAAATCAATGTACTTTGAGAACGCTTTTTTCTCAATCATACGTCGCCTTGTCATCCCATCATATGTGTTTCAGTTTGAATACAAGCTCTCTCATTCTCATCCCATCATATGAATCCACACCATCTTTTCTGTATTTTTGTGCATTTTCATTGATGTGTCTAGACTCTAGAATTTATTATAAATTTTACATTCCTATTATTTTTGTGAATAGTTTAAACACATTCTACAAGGTGAATCTTTGATCAAAAAGCTTATTTGTTGGCATTGAAAATATTGAAATAGATTGACACGTATTAATTTAATAAGTGATAATTTAAGGAAAACATCATGGAAGACAACTTGCTAGAATATGTCAACAGAGTTACAATAATATAACACTTCATTAAATCTGCAGTTAGATATCTTTATATAAAATCCTTTTTTGTAATGCATGATTTGATATATGTTTAATTAACCATCGGATAGAACGAGCTTATGAAACTAGCTCATTTTAGGGAGACAGCTGTCTCTTCAAAGCAGACTGATTTTATATTTCATTGGCATTTTTGTTACTTTACATAAAAATATCACTTGAGTCTGACCATATTCACCATTGTTTTTGTAAAATTAATAATCTTTTTGTAGTCTGTACATGTGTGGTTATATCACTTTTCTTTTGTGTTTATAAGACTAGTGTACAGTATCCCTGATTTAAATATTGTTGTATGTATTCTCATTTGTTAATCTACATCTTAATATTGCAATTCTTGCTGCAGGCTGTGGTGTTCTCAGATATTACTTTGGAAAAAGCAATTGAATTCGACGATTTTTGCCATAAACATGAGCCTCCAATTGCTTTTATAAAAACAGAAGTACGTGGACTTTTTGGTAGTGTGTTCTGTGACTTTGGCCCTAAATTCACAGTCTTAGATGTAGACGGGAAGGACCCACACACAGGCATTATTGCATCCATAAGCAATGACAACCCTCCACTCATCACATGTGTTGATGATGAAAGGCTTGAGTTTCAAGATGGAGATTTAGTCGTATTTTCTGAAATCCATGGAATGACCGAACTAAATGATGGAAAACCAAGAAAGGTAATAAATGCAAAACCATTTTCATTCAGTATTGAAGAAGATACTACACACTATGGTGAATATACAAAGGGCGGAATTGTAACTCAATTGAAGCAACCAAAGGTGTTGAAATTTAAGCCACTAGAAGAAGCAATCAAAGATCCTGGTGAATTTCTTCTTAGCGATTTCTCTAAATTTGACCGACCTCCACTTTTACATCTTCTGTTTCAAGCATTGGATAAGTTTGTATCAGAAATGGGTCGGTATCCTGTTGCTGGATCTGAAGAAGATGCTCAGAATTTGCTTTCTTTGGTTATTAATATGAACAATGAACTGAAAGATGGAAAGATTGACCAGCTTGATGAGAAAATTGTTAGAAATTTTGCGTTTGGGGCAAGGGCTGTTTTGAACCCCATGGCTGCGATGTTTGGTGGTATTGTTGGACAGGAAGTAGTTAAGGCGTGTTCTGGAAAGTTCCATCCACTACTTCAGGTTAGTTCTCTTATCATTCTATGAGGGTGTTTGGATTTGGGATTTGACACCTATTGTCTGATTATTGCTTGTTGAACTTGCAATAATGTCATTGTAAACAAATTGTGATGATCATCTGATTGTTAGTGTCTACTAGCCAGTTTCATACAGCAGTTTGAAAAATATTATGTGAGAGTAAATAGATATTTACATATTTATTTCTTTTAATATGACATGGAAAACTTCAATTTCTATCTTATAAACCACACTGTCAGTTTTGGTCAATTTATTGATTGTCATTGTAATAATCAGAAAGTTTTAAATGCTCAAGCACATGATTATTTGGATTTTGCAACTTTACAGCGGACTCATATTGATATAATCTACATGCTTTATTACAAGGTTTTTTAATTCCATCTATTCATTATCACTTTAAAAGCAAACATTTATGCACCCTCTTTATATGTTTTACTTTTTCAATGCTTAGAGTGAGCAATGCATTTTAACGGCACCCGTTTTTGTTTTTTCTTGTTGGGCAGTTTTTTTATTTCGACTCTTTAGAGTCCCTTCCTGTTGAGCCTTTGGATCCGAATGACTTAAAGCCTTTGAACAGCCGTTATGATGCCCAGATTTCGGTCTTTGGGGCTAAACTTCAGAAACAATTAGAGGAAGCTAGGGTTTTTGTTGTGGGAGCAGGTGCACTAGGCTGTGAATTTTTGAAAAATTTAGCATTAATGGGTGTTTCTTGTGGTAATGGAGGAAAGCTAACGATCACTGATGATGATGTTATTGAAAAAAGCAACCTCAGCAGGCAGTTTCTTTTTCGTGATTGGAATATTGGTCAAGCTAAGTCAACCGTTGCTGCAACTGCTGCCACCTTGATAAATCCCAACTTTCATATTGAAGCACTTCAAAATCGTGCCAACCCAGACACTGAAAATGTGTTTGATGATACTTTCTGGGAGAATCTTAGCGTTGTCATCAACGCCCTTGATAATGTGACTGCAAGGCTTTATATTGATCAGAGGTGTTTGTATTTTCAAAAACCGCTTTTGGAATCGGGAACGTTAGGTGCCTTGTGCAACACTCAAATGGTCATCCCTCATTTGACTGAGAACTATGGTGCTTCTCGGGACCCACCTGAGAAGCAAGCCCCAATGTGTACTGTGCATTCATTCCCACACAACATTGACCATTGTTTGACTTGGGCTAGGTCAGAATTTGAAGGATTGCTTGAGAAAACACCAGCTGAAGCAAATGCTTATCTGTCTAATCCAAGTGAATACACATCTGGAATGGAAAAAGCTGGTGATGCGCAGGCGAGGGATAACTTGGAACGTGTGCTTGAATGCCTCGAAAAGGAGCGATGTGAATCATTTGTTGACTGCATAACTTGGGCCCGCTTAAAGTAACACTTATATCTTTATACTAGTACTTCTAATTTAACATTTTGCTAGAGGTGGTTGGCAGGCTGGCAACCTGGTCAATGTGGGTTGGGCTGGGCTGGGCTGGGCTGGGCCTACCCCCAATCACTATAAAGTTTTATTGTAGTTAAAAAAAGTCTTTCATGACAAATGGATTTAGGAGGTTTTATGCATATTGCCAATAAGGTGATTTTTGACACATTAAACTAAGCCAAGCAAAATGGGTGGGTTGGGTAACGGGTTAGAATGGGTGTGAGTTAGGACGGGTTTTAAGCAAAATTAGTTTGGGTCTAATATCAATTTAATTTAAGTCAAAATGAGTTGTAACTAAACAAATTGTTCATTTAAATAATCTTCAATGATTTTCTCATCAAATATGTTATTAACTATTCTTATCCTTTTAAATCCATTTTATTCAGATGTTATT
Source organism: Mikania micrantha (assembly GCA_009363875.1). Lineage (NCBI taxonomy): Eukaryota > Viridiplantae > Streptophyta > Magnoliopsida > Asterales > Asteraceae > Mikania > Mikania micrantha. The sequence goes on along the minus strand of CM018696.1, from coordinate 62,014,539 downwards.
AGCTATTCTTACCCTTTTAAATCCATATTGACTTGTATTGTGTTAAGACACTGCCCATTTCAACATGTTTGATGTTAAAATGTTAGTATGTTACCTATTTCTACCCAAAATACAATAATTGTTTACTCAAACTAACTCATTTCTCTTGCTTTGGGTCAAGTTTGCAAGTCCACGTTAAACCCATTTGAACTTGCTGTTACTCATAGTGATGGAACACAATTTGAATTAACATTGCTAGATCTTCTTCATTCTAGCATTACAATTTAACAGCTACCCATCAGACACTTATGTGTTATTGTGCTCTTTATGTATGTAATCAGGTTTGAAGATTACTTTGCTAACCGTGTGAAACAGCTGACCTTCACTTTTCCTGAAGATTCTGTGAACAGTAGCGGGACCTTATTTTGGTCTGCCCCAAAACGTTTCCCACGCCCCCTGCAGTTTTCTGTTGAAGACCAAAGCCATCTTAACTTTGCTATTGCAGCATCTAGACTAAGAGCAGAAACTTATGGCATTCCTATTCCTGAGTGGGTCAAATCTCCTACAACATTTGCTGATGCTGTTAGCCGAGTGATTGTTCCTGATTTTGAGCCCAAGAAGAATGTCAGGATTGTAACAGATGAAAAGGCCACCAGTATGTCTACTGCTTCTATTGATGACTCTGTTGTGATAAATGAATTGGTCAACAAGTTAAAATTGTGCCACCAGAAGCTGCCGCCTGGTTTCCGGATGAACCCAATTCAGTTTGAAAAGGTCTTCACTCTCTCTTTTTTTCTCCTTATTAAATGAGCTGATTATTCCTATCTCTAACGGATTTAACAAGTAAAATAAAAAAAATTAGTGAAAAACTTAAAATGTAGAATTGAGGTGAAGGATTTTTATGGGGGAAGGTAAAATTTAGTCTTGAATAGTATTCTGCGCTTAGATTTTACTATGCTTTCAGTGGATTTTTGTATGTTATGGTCTTAATTTATAGACGGTTGTATGATAGTATACTTGCTGTATACTATTTGTTTAGTACTATTTGTTTGCCTGTTTGCTGTATGTTTAGTACTATTTGTTTGCCTGTTTATTTTGGAGCCCAGGTTTCTCTGGTTCCTCTCTTTCTTAGTGGATAGAAGTAAGGTTTTCCTACATCTTATCGACCCAAAACTCTACTAATAACTTTGGTATTACTTTCCCCAAATTCTATTAATAGCTTTGGCATTAGTTGGATTTACCTGTTGTAGTTAAAAAACACATCAAATAGGTTGAAAGTGCATCTTATTTTGAAGGATTGGATTGTTATTGAAATGATACAAGCTTTGCCATCATATTTGACAATAATTTTAGGGAATTAGTTTGAAGTAATGAATAGGAAGTATTTTGGGTCAACCTAATCTTTTTACCCATATGAAAATGACTTGTTACTCAACCTGTCCACAAATCTGATTGTTATTTTTGAATGATTAGGATGATGACACCAATTATCACATGGACCTAATAGCTGGACTTGCCAATATGAGAGCTAGGAATTACAGCATCCCCGAAGTCGATAAGCTGAAGGCAAAGTTCATTGCCGGCAGGATCATCCCTGCTATAGCTACCGCCACCGCCATGGCGACCGGTTTTGTCTGTCTGGAGTTGTACAAGGTCCTAAACGGGGGTCACAAAGTGGAGGACTACAGAAACACCTTTGTCAACCTGGCACTCCCTCTATTCTCAATGGCTGAACCCGTCCCACCAAAAGTGATGAAACACCAAGACCTGAGCTGGACCGTCTGGGACCGTTGGATCATTAGAGACAATCCGACCTTAAAAGAGCTTCTTCAGTGGCTTAAAAACAAAGGACTGACTGCTTATAGCATATCTTATGGAAGCTGCTTGCTTTATAACAGCTTGTTCCCAAGGCATAAGGATAGAATGGACAAAAAGATGGTGAATTTAGCAAAAGAAGTGGCTAAAGCTGATCTACCGACTTACAGGCGCCATATTGATGTGGTGGTTGCTTGTGAGGATGAAGATGATAATGATGTTGATATTCCGCAGGTCTCAATATATTTCAGGTAGGTTGTTGCTTATCTTCTACTTAGAGTCGTATTTACTTTTCGTTCATTTCAGGGTTTGAACCCTCTACTAAACTAAGATATTATGAACAAGATTATGTTAAAACATGGTTTACCATCATGCATTCAGTTTGTTTTGAGGTTTGTGGCCATGTGGGTGTTGGGTCATTTGTTTGCCATATTTGATCACTCCTTAATTATTCAACGAAGTGTTCCATCTCCAAGTAAAGCTAAAGCAATTCTGAAAGTGACAATTTATTTTTTTAGTTTTTGTATTCAATTCATTTAATGATTTATTTTACCTTATGAGATCACTCTATTGTTGTCAAAATCAAAATCCCTCCGGGCCCATGCTTTGATGAGATGCAGGGAAAACGACTTGTAATCTAGGGATTTCGTGTGAGGTTCCTAACAAGGTTTGGTAAAGATTTCGCCTGATTTTGTTGAGATCATGGCCAAATCTTTTACTCAAGTTAAACTTGCCTGGAGCTTCGAAAATGATACATTTATGCTATACTTGTTTCTGCTTGGGTCCTTATTTTTAAGCGTCTTGTGCTTAGTTCCAAAGTTCACAATTTACGGCTTATAATTCTTGCTAAACTTTTAGCATTTGTACCCACATATCATTTATGAGTGAAGAGCCTCTTTAGAAGCAATCGCTATCGTATTCTAGGGTATGGTCATATTACCTTTTAGACCTTACACAGTAAGGATATACTTGATATGTTTGTTTGTTTACCTACATATCCCTTTAATATACATATTTTTTTTGTTTGTGACACATGTTGGACTTGCATTAGAGACGAGCAAAGATGGTAACAATTTTTATTGATTAGTAATTATTAGCTATTGATGAATATGATAAACAAGTTTTTTTTAAACTCTAAATACTAACCCTAAATACCAATGATCTAAGATAACACTTCAAAATCAAATAAAGAAAACTCAAATTTCTTGAATACAATATGAAACTTTATCTTGGAATTAATCGTAATGTTTACATTAAAATAAAAGGAACAATTAGCAGTTGAAAGTAAAGAGTTTTATTTATGGTCTAGATAATTACGAGTTTATTACTATTTTGTTTTGTTTTTGGTATGAGTCTTATATTTGATAAGCTTATTTTTAGGTTTTTTTTAGCTTAAAGGCTAAGCTAGGGTTAAAGGCTTTATATATATATATGGGCATGTATTATGCGATTTAATATTATAGAAGCTGCAATTGAAAGAGTCAGATCATGGTTTGATAAAAACATCATCTTCTTTGTTTCATCTTTTCTTTTTGTTTGGACTTTGGACTACACTTCTAGTTCAATTGTTGGCATCATAGGCTAAATTTAGGGAAAATTATCTAAATAATCAAGTTTGACCCTATTTTTACCAAAATAATAACTGAAATTTAGCCCATTGTTTCAGCTTTAGACACCCCTTTAGACGCCGTTTTTGATGCCCGTTTTTTGTACTTTTGCGTCCCAAGAAGAAACATACGGGGCACATGTTGGCGTCTTTATCGGGGTCTAAATGAGTGTCTTAAGACCTCTTTTCTACCAGAGTCTTAAAACGCCTTTAGATGCCTAATTTTTAGACGCCAATTTTGACGTCTTTTTTGAGTCTTTAGACTCCAAAACGACGTCTTTAGACGCCGGTTCCGCATTGATGTGACCTTACCTGATTTGACGGCTTAAAGACGTCAGAATGAGCGTCTAAAAATTAGGCGTCTAAAGCGTTTTAAGACGCTGGTAGAAAATGAGTCTTTAAGACACTCATTTAGACCCCAACAAAGACGCCAACATGTGGGCCCGTATGTTTCTTATTGGGACGCAAAAGTACAAAAAGCGGGCGTCTAAAGAGGTGTCTAAAGCTGAAACGGGGGGCTAAATTTCTGTGATTATTTTTGTAAAAATATGGTCAAACTTGATTATGTTGGTAATTAACCCTAAATTTTATAGCAGATAGATTTCTACACCGAGTGTACATGAGCATATACAAACAAACCCAAGCTTATTCAAAGCTTTGAGTTCCAACTTTGCTTGCTTTAGATTAAACCTTTAGCTTGAGTTGTTAGTAGCTTTTTACATTTATGTTTTGGCCAGGGCTCAACTTTTTATTATATACTGCTTTGTTTATTTTCTTTTATAATTATGTTTTTTAAATATAACATAATATATATAGTTACTCGTATCAAAACGATATATACAATAATCGTTATTATCCAAATATGCTTAATATATTAAATAAAAAGAGTTAAATGTCATTTTTGACTCCAATTCCTAAGTAAAATTTACAGTCATTTTCATGCTTAATTTGACAGTCTGTGGCCATGCTTATTTTCACGCCCCATTCTTTCCAAAATAGCATTCAGCTCAAAAAATAAAAAATAGCAAAAATTATACTTTTGTTGCTTTATTCTTTAACTTTAATAATTATAGAAATAATACATGATTTTTTTTGATTTATAATAGTTAAACTCTTTGTACTATCGTTAAATATTTTTGATGTTACAAGTAAAGGAACTATTTTCTTTTCTTTTATTCTTTTTTTCTTATATACATTTTATCACTTTTTAAAACTTTTATTAATTAGTTAAACAACTAATTTATTCCATAAATATTATAAATGGTTTAATATATACATACATATTATTAAATATATAACAAAAATATATTTTTATAACATGTGTCTAATTTTGTTTTTATTTATTAGTATAAAGATGAATAATGAAGGTTACTTACATAAGACTTTATATTATTTATGCTTATTAAATGAAAAAGTTAACACTATTTACATAAATTTAACTCAATTCAAAGAAAACAGTGTCCATGCCCATTAATTTTGAGTTGAGCCATTTGACTCGTTTTGAGCTTCATATCTACACAAATTTGAACTTTACTTTGAAGCTTTATATTAATGTTTGAGTTTAAATCATGAATAAAAGTAATTTAAAAAAAAAATAATCGTAATTGACTCAAGCTTGTTTATTTATATGCGTATAAATGATATACAGTTATAAGAGTGTGTCGTTACTTGAGTGATGTAATGCTACTAAGCCATTCTATTTGCAAAATGTGCTTCATATTAGTTAAAGATAATTGAAACAAAATACTTATATATGTACATTTTTTGAAATGAAAAATTCATGAAACATTAACAACCTAGTATTTAAAAAAACATGCTTCATAAATAAGTTGTAAAAAATACGGTATTATTACATTTAAATCTGTAATATAATTACAATAAGATATAAAACTCAAAACGAGTCAAGTCGAACTCCTTTTGAAAAATTATTCATGGGATGAACTCAATCTTAGATATATATTTTGTGTTTAATAATACAAACATAAATATAAATGTGTCTGTATGTATTCTTCTCCATGTATAAATTTAGAGGTTAATACACAAATAAACACTTTAACTGATTTAAAGACTTATAAACATTGTATGACATGGGTAAGGGTTAAGTGTGAAATATATTTTAAATGTCAAATAAACATCAAAACTACAAACATGGTGTATCAAAAAGGGCAAATTTGAATCTAGTACCGAAATAAGAAGAGTTTATAAGATCACTTTTGTAAAAATACCATGAAATTTTAGTTCGCTTGAGTAGGGTAAGATACATGCAACCTTACCTTTACCCATCAGGAATATAGGAGTTGCTTCCAATAAGACCCTCGGCTTATGATGCATGAATAGCCGACCAACTCAAATGTTTTTAACGCAATTTTCACATAATTTAAGTAAAATTATGTTAAAATTAGTGTAATTTTATTTTTGTCACTAGAGGGTCGACACACATATATACATTATATGCGCGCATCGCAAACGAAACATTTAAGACTTTTGTTCTGATATGTAAAATGTCTATGTATTATGTAAACTGGGTTAAATCCCGTGTGTTACACGGGTTGAATATATTAAATGTTATATACTTTATAATAAAAAAATAGCATCTATAAAAACATGTGTATTGCATTAGTTTAATAAACATGTGTATTACACAAATTTAATAAAATAAAATAAAATATAATTTGTTAACACTTACAGTTGATAAGATGTATTATTAAAAATATGATAATTATAAATTTTGTTGAGTTAATTTTTATAATTTATTTTTTAATTGTGCAGTAACATTTCTATGCAATTGATAAATATTAACTTTATTAAAATATAAACTATCGTTTAAATATTTTATATCATCGTTAAATTAAATTGAATTACAATTAATATTAAAACATATGAAAAATTAAACAATAAAACTTAGATTTTTTTAAGAAAATTAATCAATATAATTATTGGTCAAATTTATTAATTACTACTATTAATAAAGATAAAGAATTGTTAATAAATGAATTAATACTCTAAATTTAAGGCAGGAAAATATAGCAAAACATGCTTCATGACAAATAACAAACAAAAATCTTTATTTATTATATAAGATAGATCACTCTTAATCTAGCCCTGATTTTGGGGTGTGACACTTTGAGGAGGCGATTTGAGTTATTAACCACTTATCATAATACAACCCGCTTGAGTGATTAAAAAGGCAAAATATAGTTAAAGCAAAGACGAAAAATTCTAATAAATTATGTGTAATTAAGGATATAATTTGTAATTAGTATTTATAAATACAGTACATAACAACAATATACAGCACAAATAAACACAAACCTAGTACAAAAGACAATCTTAGACAAAAAATAAGTATTTATATATTTAGGTAAAAACTTGTGTTTATTTGATGCTGCCTCCAAAATTATAATTTCCTCTAAACTGTCTTGTGTTGTTTGAAAGGAAGGAGTACCCAATCAACAATCATAGAGATTAAAGAGTTTCCAAATTAACAAAAACAGATGGAAAGAGTTTCCAAACAAAAGACAACACAAATAGACAATTTCAAGGATATTAAACCTACAAATGTTGCATAAGACCAAAATTACATTCAACTAAAAACTTAAATTAAATTCATGACAAACTATAGAAACCTCCAAGGGTATAGTAGTTTGAGAGAAGAAGAGACAACCTAGATATCTCAAATTCAATCTCTATTAAAACCGGTTTTCCTTATAGGCCGCCTACACAATTGATTGCGGTTGTGTTTTACATGTTCTCTCTTGTTAGTTGGGCATTGGAGGGATCCGAGGGTTTACGACGTAAGTGGTTCTCACAGTTACAAAAAAACATAAAACGTTTTTGATTAAATAAATACCTATTTAAGTTTCGATTAGCTTAGATTTAACGGCTTAAACTAGTAACCTTTGTTGTTAAAAAAATAATTTTACTTGTTACAAGATTATCAAAATCTTTTTTAATATCAGATAAAGAATAAGTTTATAAACTGGTTACATTGTTTATTTGTTGTCTTCTAAAGAAGGTACTTCCAGCATATGGGTATCTCTCAAGTCCCTGTGTGAGGGACACAAGTGGACCCCAAATATAGAATTGGTAATTTAAACATATACCACAAAGATGAATTTGTATGTATTATTAAGAAGTTTACATGAATAGACAATCATTATAAAACAAAGAAATTCTTAGATTAAATAATATTTAAGCAATACAACTGCTCACAATCTTCCAAGAAACTTCCAAGAAACTTCCAAGAAAAGAAAAAGTATTCTATTGGGAACGTTAGATTAAATGCAAAAGAAGTTTCCTATGCCGTAACTCTTGTCTTAAGTCCTTTTACTATCATTAAAAATTTGTAATCCATAGGTGTTAGCGACATAACAAACAAACAAACTTTCTCAGTATGTTTTCACTTTTCAGTAGGGTCTGGAGGGAAGGATGGACACAAACATTACCCCTATCCCAATTGGGATAGAGAGGCTGCTCCGAAGAAGTCCCCGACTCAAAGTTATCGTTTGAAGTTGATCATCTCAACATTTTTAACGTTATTTTCATAAAACAAGTAAAATAACGTTAAAATTAGTGCAATTTTACTTTGGCCCCTTTAGGACCAACACATATATACATTATATGTGGTAGCGACATAATAAGCACTAAAAATCTAAAATATAATAATTTGAGATGAAGCTAGGGAGTAATTCTCTCAAACCAGCCGAACTAGTATTTAAGAACCTTATACACTATAACTAACAAAAAAGTATAACTATTTATATATATGTAACCTATAATAATATATGATGACTTAAATAAATAAAATATAGATCCTAAAAGAGTAAATCAATAAAAAATGAGATTTTAAAGGATAAAATTTTTAAAAGAAGTTAAAGATTCGGTCCGATCTTTGATTCATCGGTTTGATTGGTAACCAATCGGTTCAAAAGGAAACAAAACAACCAGACATAACCAGACCTATTCGTAATCTGAAAACACCGAGTTTTAGAGTTGTCCACACTCATATCCTCAATCTATCTATATATAAAGTAACCCACCCAACTTAGGAAAAATAAAAAGAAGTCCTAATATAGATCACACCCAAGTAATATTATCTATACAATGATGCAACCACAAGTGCCTCACTCGTATCTTCAACAAGACCTTGAATATCAAAGTGAACTATATGGTCTAAAATTTGGTTACCATGCATGTGATGATCAAGACTTCTACTCAATCATCACTCCTGATCATGACTCATCCATAGTCTCCTCAGACTTGTACTTTGAAACCATGCTACCTAGTGATGCTATCAAGTTATCTTATTTCAATGATCATAAGCAATTCGTGCTCCCTTTCGCGAATAATTCTCAACATGCCGACGAGATTGGAGAACATTTAGACACTGCTCTTGATGATGTATTGAGATGGTGGGTTGAAAGTGAAGATTTGGATGATATTTCAACAGATTTTTCAATGGAGAATGAAGGTGTATGTGGCAGCTCATTTGTAAAATCTATTGACATGATGTTACCACTGGAGGACATTGAAGTTGAAGGCCAAACAAGATTTTATAGTCTACTTAAAGCTTATGGCGAAGCCATGGAGATGGGTCATCAAGAGCTAGCAAACGTGATCGTGTGTTGCATAAACGCGAAAGCTAGCCCATTTGGTGGAGCCATGGAACGTGTGGCTTGCAATCTATTTCAGTCAGGAAATCAAGTTGACTACATAAAACATGAGTCAATGAAGAATTTCAAGTCAGCATTTAGAGCATTCTATGAAATTTTACCTTATGGGAGATTTTCCCATTTTGCAGCCAATTCTGTTATTCTTGAAGCACTTATGAGTTACTCTGGGAAGGTACACATCATAGATTTTGATATTGGTGAAGGGGTTCAATGGCCTGCATTGTTAGAGGCTATTGGAAAGCAAAAAAGAGAAATAAAATTGACATCTATTAGAACAAGCGCGCCAAGTTATGATTTTGAAGAGACAAAAAACCGAATTTATGAATATGCAAACACATGTGGATTGAAGTTGGAGGTTCAAGATATCAAGATGGATGATTTGGTATCAGAGATTGAAAGATCGCGTGTGCATGAATTCCTAGCCTTTAATTGTATGGTTGGTTTGCCACACATGGGCAGGACAAGAACTAGAAGTGATGTGATGCAGTTTGTAAGGACTGCAAAGAACTTATTATCAACAAACAAAGGAATCATAACTTTTGGTGATGGTGAAGATTTGAAAAGAAAAAAAGATTGTCGCGGGTTTGGTTCATTTTTTGATGATTACATAATGCACTATCATGCAGTTTGTGAATCAATGGAAAGAAGCTTCCCAGAGGACCTTACAGAAGCAAGATTAGCCATGGAGTCACTTTTTGTGTGGCCATATGTTTCATCATGGTGTCAAAAGTGGGAGAATGATAGGGGAAATTATGAAATCAAAGAAAATATTGGGCTAATGGGGTGGAAGATGAGCAAAGAGAGTGTAATGGAAGCTAAAGAAATGGTGAATGAGAGATTAAGTTCATATAACATCAAGGTTGAAGCACAAAATAACAATGAAATGGTCCTAGAGTGGAAAGGAACTCCATTAGTGAGAGTTTCTGCTTGGACATCCTTGTGCTAAAGCGGTACACTCTCGAACCAAATGGTTATGGATTCAAATCCTACAACTGGGATTTTATCCTAGAAAATTTAGTTGTGTTAATATGAAAAAGACAATAGATGAACGAAACCGGAGACTTTCTTGTGGATAATTAAGCTTAGCTTAGAATGTAAGAATGTAAATCTTTATGTTTTGCAAATTGATCCTTTGTTGACATGAATTATACATGAAGTTTTCTTTATACTGTTTTTTATCTAACATGGTGCAAGTCAACTACATATGTGAAGTTTTCATTTGTGCCTTTTAAGTAGCAAAAGATGCATTTGACTACAGATTGAATAAAATGTTTCGTTAGAACAACAAAGGGTTTTAGCTTAAAAAAATTTTGAAAAATAGAAACCATCCACAGAATAGTTGAAGGGACTTGGCATTTTTTTTACAAATTAAGCGGCTAAATTGGCAATAAAATTACTTAAGGTAAACCAACAAATTTTAACATACCATTTTGACATTCTACTCTATTTAAATATATAGTAATGAAAAGGAATATTATTAGAAGTGAAAAAAAGAGACTTTTCAATAGTTAGAATGTCATGACAACATAAGTTAATTATTTATTAGACGTATAGATATAGATTCAAATTACTGCTTGTACACACCACCATATTAAGTTTAATTTGTTAAGTTTAATTTGTAACACATGTGGGAGCTGTTAAACAAATGTTCCTCAAGGCAACAAATTACACGTGAGCATGTTGCAATAATTATTGACACGAATTCTGAACTAACTCCACACTTGGCAATTAGTGTATATTATTCAACAAATTGTATCATTGATTTATTATTTGTCCAACAAGAAGAATGAAGATTAAATTACCACCCTCATCCTAACCATCACCAGGGATGAAGGGGCCGGGGGGTCGCTACCCTATTTTTTTCAAATAGTGTTAATTTCTGGACTGTAAGATAATTATTTTCTAAAATATTAGTTTTGCCCCTACTCAAAAAAATTTTATAAATCAATTACATTTTAAAATATACCAAATCTCATATTTAATATCAAATCCTCAATTTTTTTACCCCCTATTTCCCTCCCTCTCATTTTTTACCCATATTTCTCACCTATTAGTCTATTATTTTTTCCCCTTATTTTCCCTCAAATCCCAATTTCTAGGCCTAAATTCCCATCCACGGTCCACGCTCCAGCCCTCCGTGACAGCCGGCTCCCCGCGACCCTGCTCCTCCCCCCCTTCGTCGTACGACCACTGATCTGACCAAACAACCGGCAACGACCTCGCAACCACAAACCGCTCGTGGCTTCGTCCCTGCATGACTATGTCGTCCACTCAGCCCTTCGTCCCCTTCGTCCCTCACCACTGTTCGACTTTTATGTTCATCGAAATCACCGGCCACTGGGCCCTTCGTCCCTCACCACTGCTTGACTTCTTCTAGATATTCTCTCTTTTAGTTTTTTCACGCATAATAACAATTATTAGACATTTTTATTTTTATTGTTTGACCCGAATTGACTCGAATCACTGATTCAAACATTTAACCCAACTAACCGAGACATACTGGTCAATTGCAAAAAGAAAATTTTGATCACATAAGCCCCCCCTCCCCTCGAGCTTGTCAAACTCCGTCATTGTTATCATTGTCACATTAGTTTTTTAACCATTCTTTCCAAATGCATTATCTCTAATCTTATTTAGCTCCAACACATCCTTCCTAATGCATCCTCTTTCTTTCATATCACCATTCCTTTTCTATTTTTCTTTTAAACAATTTTTTTTAAAAATAGTTTCTATTGTTTAGGCCCCAAATTTCGGTTGCATGTTGAACCATTTTCTCAAGCCCAAAATTTCCATGCACCCTCTCCTCACATCCCTCTCTATTGAGTAGTTCTCACGCGCACTCTTCAAGTCACCACATGCACACTATCTTAAGCACACATTGTGGATGGCAAGGACGGACCTCTTAGACTGTGTGCAGCGGTCCCCCCGTTTCCTCCCGCAGGGTTGCCCACTTCTAGGGGTGTTAACGAACCAAGACATCTCGTGAAATACTCGGGATCGGATCGTTAAAAAGCTCGAACGAGCCGAGCCTTAACGAGCCCGAGCCCGAGCCCAAAAATGTGGCTCGTTTAGTTATCGAGCCCGAGCTCGAGCTTTACATATCGAGCTCGAGCCGGCTTGTGAGCCTTAACGAGCTTTTTCTTTATATTACTTTTATTTATTATTTTAAGTATTTATTTATAAAATTATGATAAACATATTTAAATAAAATATTTTATGTTAAATTTGGAAAATATAATTATAAATCTAATTAAATTAGTAATTAAAGTAAATAAATTAAATAATTAAAATATAAACGAGCCGAGCCGAGTCGAGCCGAGCTCGAGCCTAAATTTTTTTTAACGAGCCGAGCTCGAGCCTCGTAAATAAAACCCTTAACGAGCCGAGCTCAAGCTCGAGCCCTATTTAGTCTAAACGAGCCGAGCTCGAGCCTTAACAAGCTCGGGATCGGCTCGGCTCGTTTACACCCCTACCCACTTCGGCGGCCAACAGCGGGAGCACTGCCCCCCTTCAGCGGCTCCCCACCAAACCACTTCCATGGCTCCCGCTCCCCGCTAGCTTTCTCTCTTTCTCGCTTTCTGATTGGTCCAATGGAATAGTGGGGAAGGGTTTTCAGTAGGGTGATCACTGTAGGGGTTTAAGGTTTTCAGTAGGGTGATAACGTGGCCATAAATTTCGGTGGGGAAGGATTTTCAGTGGGGTGACCGCTGTGGATAGCCTTAGGGCCCGAGGGGGTGCTAACCCCTGTTTTTCCGGTCAGAAATGTCGGTTTAGTAGTATTTCGTCAGAAAATCTCTCGGTTCCCTTCATTTCTTTCATAAAAATCCTTCGGTTCCCTTTGTCTTTTCCTAAAAATCCTCGTCAGCATCAGGGCTCGGAACAAAACTCAAACAAAGCAACATGATCACCACTACTTAAATACAATACCTATCAACCAAAGGGCATTTGTCCCAATGGTACCAAGGTGTGCTAAAGACGTCCTCCCTAAAATAGATTGAGGGTTCTAGTCTCGTAGTGGATAAAATTTGGAAAAAGTTTGATGTTCAAAAAAAATATACAATACTTATCAACGACCTTTTCATCCTTTTCATACCAATTTCGCAGAAATCTTCTTGGCCGGCATCAAATTCCAAGGTTAGTTTGATCTTATCAATAAACGATTAACGTGTATATGCAATCAATTTGATGCACTAATCAATGAATACATTTTGACTAACCTGTCCGCAGTCTCCTAAATCGATTTTCAAAGTTCTAATAGCTTCAATTCTTCAATCGAAGCTCGATTCGATTTCATAATCGATCATTCACTTGCATCATCTCAAATCGACTGATACAAACTGTGGATCGCTTCTAATCAACAGGTAAAATCAGTAGGATTTCGTAATTGATTGATAAATCTGTTGATTGATTATATTCATCAATTGAAAGTCGATTGGATTTCGTAAACAGCAATAACTTGTTCAAGTAATCCTGTTACAGATTTCTGGTAATTATCATGGATAGAAGCTGGATGAGTGAGCCTCGATCAAGCACACAATTCTTGAAGGGATTAGGTGAATTTATTGATGCAGAATGTAAAAAAAAATGCGAACGGGGTTGGAGAGATAAGATGTCCGTGTGTTAGTTGTGAAAATAAGTTATGGATGACTCGAGAAAATGCAGTCCAACACATAATCTGCAATGGAATCATGGAGGGATGCAGCACCCAGCATCTTGAGGTTCATCTTTATTTATTTATTTTTTTCAAGTTTAATGAATTTTAACAGTCTAAACAATATTCCAATTTTAACGTTATTTTACTTGTTTTGTGAAAAATAACATTAAAAATGTTGGGATGATAACTTCAAACGATAACCTTGAGCCGGGGACTCATTCGGAGCAGCCTCTCTATCCCAATTGGGACAGGTGTAAGGTTTGTGTCCATCCTTCCCCCCGACCCTACTGAAAAGTGAGAATATACTAGGTAAGTTTGTTTGTTTATGTCTATTCTTGACATAATACGAAAATAACCAGGTTTTAGATCAACAAGTATAACCTGTTTAAAAAAACCGGTCGTGTTTGGGTTGCCACGTTTATAAAACGGGTCAGATTCGGGTTGACTCATTTATAAATGGGTTGATCCGTTAACCTACTTAAGGTTTCAAAATTATTTCTTTACTGTAACATATATTTATTTGTTTTTCTTTTTGATTATTTACTATAATTTAATTGATTAATTAACAAAATTTTATTTTTTTCATTTACAAAGAGTCATTTTATATTTCACGCTATGATGTGATTTCAACCAACAATCATCCTACACCCTATAAATTTGTTTGTTTAGTTTACATAAATGGGTTAAACATGCCATGTTTGGATTGACCCAAATTTATGACATCTGGGTAAGGGTTAAATAATTTGGCACGAATAAATACATGAGTTAGGTTTGGGTTGCAAAATTAGACTCTTCAACCCGCAACATGTTAACCCGCCAACCTGACACGATTAACACCACTTTAATCTCAATTTCATCCTTTAACTCTAGCCTTTCCATTATATATAGGGCTGGCCTAGGGGAGGGGCGGTCGCCCGCGCCAGGCCTGAATTTTAATGGGCTTGAAAATGTATTGTATTTCTCATTTATGTATTATATATAAAAATATAAAACATCAATGTTTATCAATAATTAAGAGGGGCCCAGTTTTTCCGTCTCAGGCCCCAAAACTCTTGATCTGTTGGTTAGCCACCTACAAGATACATAAGCTAATATATATTTGTTGGTGTTAGCCATATAAAAGACAAAATGAACTATAAATCTAATATAAATATTTGTTATGGGTTTTAAACCAATCTATATTTAGAAGAGTTGGTAGAGACTGTTTTTTGAAGGATCAAGAATTGGAGTCCCGTATTTTCTTTTCCTTACCTTTTTTTTCTTTTTCTTTGCTCTTTTATGATCTAACACATATATTTGTTGGTTGTAGTTCAAACAAATTGCATTTAAAAGAGATGGTAAATCCCAGTTTGATTATTCGAGAGTTCAAGGGATCGAATCCTTCCAATGCATTCTCTTTCTTTTCTTTTTTTTCTTTTTCTCTTTAAATATAATATTTTGGTATAATTTAGATTAATTTTGTAACGTTTTTCTGATAACTGCTTTTCATATGTATATAAATCAAAATCGAGTTTGTCTATGTTTTTGATTGGGTTAAGTCTAATATATTTTTACTTTTATACGTTTCATTACAAAAATTAGTAAAGCCGATTCCGTCTATATTTCCAGTCGGGTTACATACGATATATATTTTCCCTTTTTTAAAATATTCTTTTGGGTTTCATAATTTTAATTTTTACAAAGACATGATATTTTAGTTAAAATTCGGTTTTCTAGCTTTTCGATGTAATTATAGCTTTCCAATATACCGTGTAATGCAAACTTACATTTTTTTTAATCCTACACGTTTACGAATTAGCACATACACATAAATAATCTTATACGTGTACAATAAAAGTTATTAAAAGACCCTTAAAGATTTGCGTTGATCTTATAAGAGTTGGTTGGGTACACAATAATGTTGTGTATTTACATTTTAATTCTTCTAAAAATTCATATGTTGCAACGAATATAACACAACAATGTTGTCTATCTACATTTTAATAGTTATAATTGATAAGTCGCAACTTTATACGTTATTTTAATCAAACCATCATATTGCAATGCGCGAGTTTTAATCGTACCTTTTCTAGTTATACTTCATAAGCATATGGGATGATAACACGTTGGATATGAGACCGGTTTTCGTATTCTTGTTTTAATTCCTGCAATCCTGCTTATCAGGCTCAGGCGACGCTCTTTCTTGTTCTAAATATTTAAAAGTCAACTACAATATTGACAATTTTAATTTTTTAACAATTATATATTTCTAACTTCAAACTACTTATTATGTTCATGATACTTTGTACTAGCATGTATGATTTTAATGCGGGTCAACAAGAACTCAAGAAGATCAATTTTCGGTATCGCCTAAACCCATACCCATTTTAAACCTTTAAATTTAATCTCATACTTGTATACACATGTCGTTTTTCTGCTCACAATAGTTGATTTAATAGCATTTCGTCGGAAAAATCATTCGGCCTTCTTGGAGTTTTTTTTCAAGCTCTATCACTATGCATATATGTCCCATTCATCGTCATCGTCCTCGTCCTCGTCCTCTTCGTCGTCGTCGAAACTTACATATGGTTTGAGGAGGGTAAAATGTAGCCGGTTCCTCTACCTCATAGTGCTGACACATATCTACAGTACATGCGTACACCGTAAACGGGGCCATATACATGTCCCATTACTTATTCCAAACGTTTTGGAATTCAGATTCTTCCATAGATTTAAGGTTTTTTACCGTCCTTCAATTCAATATTTGCTTATTTTTTGTTTTCAAATAAAATATTAGTTTAGTGCCTAAGTTTAATATTACAATTAATTTTTCGTTTTTTTTCTATTTACTTCACTTATGAATTCAAGCTTGATCCTTTACATCAAAACCAGCGAACACAGTCTTATCTCATTTTGTGTGCTTTCAATTTGGGAAAACAAACAAGAATGGAAATTAGCTTGAAATAGAATGACACTAAGGATGGGAGATTAATTTACGGTCTTAGTTCCATATTTTACTTTTATTTTTCATGATTTTTTGCCTGTATTGCATTGAACATTTGAACCTATTTCTATTTGCTTTAAGGTTGGTAAAGAAGTGGCACAAGTCGGAATATGGGGAACAAAATCTCAAGGATCTCCTGATAATCACTGGTCTTTTCGACTCGAGAGCAATCACAACCTTAAGAAGATAACCATAGATCATGGTGATCTGATATATTCTCTCAAATTTACTACTAAAGATGATAGAGGATCTGTTCATGATTCCGAAAAAATTGGTGGTTGGAATGGTGGAGATGAAGAATGTGAGGTGAAATTTAAATAAAATGTATTATTTTTGTAATAAAGTTTGTTAATTTCCTCAAATTTACTCTGTTTTCATCATGTGGTTGCTTAGATTACACTTGAATTTGATGAGGAGATAACTGGTATTAATGGAACAGTTGGTGTATCAACCGGGGAATATGCCGGTTACACAATAATATCATCGTTGTCTTTCATAACAAACAAAAGGACTCACGGGCCTTTTGGTCAAGCAACCGGAACCCCTTTTGAAGTACCATGGACCAGAGGTTCATTTGGTGGATTTTATGGTCTTGCTGGTTATTATCTTGATGGCATTGGTGTCTATTTGAAGGCTTCTCAAGAAACAGCACGGGTGGGGTTATGGGGAACAGAGGTTAGCACAGGCCTGCAGTATAGATGGTCATTTCGTCTTGCAGAAAATTATAGGCTGACAAAGATAACACTAGATCATGGTGATAAGATATCATCCCTTGTGTTTACTAGTGAAGATTGTATGGGTTCTATGCATGTTTCTAACAAGGCTGGTGGTTATAACAATGGAACCGCGATATCTGAGGTATGTTTCATGTTCTTGATGAGCAAACATTTTTGTTTAGGACTCGTTTCATTACAGCTGATCATCTGATTCTGTTGTTTCCTAGGTTAATCTTGGTTGGGACGAGGAATAATTGGTATTAATGGAACATTTGAGTTCTCAACGGGTACGTGTGGTGGTAAGACGATATCATCGTTGTGTTTTGTCACAAACAAAAGAACCCATGGACCTTTTGGTCATGTAACGGGGACTGGTTTCTCGGTGCCATGGAGTAAAGGTTCGTTTGCTGGATTTTATGGCACCGCAAAGTATTGTATTGATAGCATTGGTGTCTATTTACAGGCTACTGCATAGCGATGCGTTTGTTAAACAAACTTCATAAGTGATCAGATTTAAGGTAAATCACAGCTTGTTCATATCTGCCATTGATTTGGAGAGTTTGTTATAATGGCATTTGGTTTTATGTTTAATGGAGTTCTTGGTGTGTATTTGAAGATTTGTTGATAAATAAAACATGTAATCTATATACCTCGACATAATGGATATAATTACGTACTTTCATGAAATAGTTACATATATTCCCTTAGGGGCAGGTTATTTGGACACCCCCTATGGATTATTTGACACCACCTAGGCCTTTACGGGTCGTATGACCCTTTACGGGTCGTATGGGTGTCAGATTTTGTCAGAGTTTGTCAGAAAAATGTTTGACGGTTGAAAGTACATACGGGCCGTATGGCCCAATACGGCCCGTATAGGGATAAACTTATTTTTTTATATCAGAATTTATTGCTATTTTTGGACCCTCAACTTATATATTTTAAGTTTTTAAGGCAAAAATAGACTTAATTGATTATGTCGTTGGAACTTGGAACTGATCTAGGCCTAGTTCTGTACAGTTCATGGTCTGACACTGTACAGATTCCAAACACTTTTCTGTATTTTTTCCTTGTTGAGCCCATAAAGGCCTATTTTTGGTAAAACTCGTTTTTTTTACTAACTTTACCCCTATATTTTGTTCTCTCTCTTACTTTTTTATTTTTCTTATTTGATATATACGGGCCGTATTGTGACATACGGGCCGTATGGGTGTGTCAGACCTGCGTCAGACCTATGATTTGACGTGTCAGTTTTTGTCAGAATATTCTTTTCAATACGACCCGTAAAGCCCAATACGGGTCGTATTGACGGGTGTCCAGTTATCCACCTGGGCGTCTCCCTAACAGGCCCCATTCCCTTATTTACAACTCTAGTTACATATATAGTCAAGTCAAAAGTTAAATTAGATTTTTTTTTTTGAACGGCAATACTATCCTACTCCTAAATTACACTCAATTTCCCCCTTGCTTGGATTTGAACCCAAGACCTTCTTTCTAAGAGGCAATGCCTCTACCAAGTAGGCTAGTCCCACATTAGATATATCCATGTTTTTGATATTCCTTTCTCTTTAAATATATGCAATTTAAAAATTTAGATAGAAGGATATATGTAATTTAAAGAGTTAAATAAGGAGATATATGTGAATAATTAGTTCATTCTTGTTCTGATGATATTATGATTTCTAGTGCTAAGGACCCGTTGTATCAAGGGGATATTCATGTTCATTCTTCAATTTCTGACATTCTTATTCGATTGAATATTAAATATACATACAATGATTGGTTAAGATTTAGAACACAAAATACACGTTTTTTTGTTCTTGAATTTCTGATTCTTACTCAATTGAATATTAAATACACTAACAAAATAAATCAAACAAAATTAGACTTTCATATGATTACGAGAGAGAACCCAAGGCATCATCAAATACTCAAAACCTTACTTGACATGCTTTTAAAAGAATTGATGACATGAGAGGATTATGCAAAAGGCAATCAGTTCGTGTATTGATTTCAGATTGAAACCTGAGTTGAATCGTTGTTACTTTCAGGATGGACTTATGGTTTGAAACCTTCATCATCAGTCATTATTATAAAACAAGAATCGTCCTTGCTCATCATCATCAACACAATTGTTCATAAAAAAATTATCGTCTTCGCTACTGTTAAAACCAAGATTGCATTGTAAACAAGTTTGAATGGAGAACGCAAAACAAGTTTTCATCAATGAACTACATAATGAACATTTCAACATTACTCAAACCTACTCATGTAGGGCTCATGCTAGGACATTTCTTAGGCATAAACTAACCCAAATTGTTGGGCTTGACTATTGTCAAAACATGGACCAAAATTAACTTACCAAAAAACCCACAACCCCAACCACCACGGAGCCACAGACTGCTACCAACCGAGCTACAACCAGCCCAGCACAGCCGGTAATCAGCCTATAAAATGTCTGGATATTGGTTTCAAGCCAGTTACTTATCAATTCGCATTTCGATCTGTGAGCAGTCCTCCTTACTTCCTTAGCAACTTTTATGATAAGTAAAACAAGACATGGAAAAAAAGCATGACAACCAAAGAAGACTGATAAAAATGATGATCCAACTTTAAAGTGGCCTTAATGCCAAGTCTCATACATGATCTTCCCCCAAATTGTACTTAAAATCTCATAGTACAAAAAAACAGTCAACAAGACATTTACCAGACATTACCTGACCCACTAGAATTTAAAACTTTTACCAAAACCATAAATGAAAAAGCGCATTTTTCAGTAAAAAAGAAGACTAATTAATCATTACCCGCATACAGAAAACACACGACCAATCATCCCTTGGGTCCAGGTGGCGGTCTCCTTGAGTTGTTCATCTTCTGATTGAAGGCATTCTCCCAAGAACTCACTACAGAATGCCAAATCTTTAAACAACATCTTCACATTTGAACCAAGTGCATCTGCAAGATCACCCAGCACGGCTACTGCTGCTCGGACCACACTCTCGTCTCTACAAATGTTCAATCCGATTAATTATCAACATTTGCAGAAATTTATGAGATTTATTCTTAATTTTGTTAGTCTAAACTTGTAATAGAAAGTGTTTGTTAGTTTGTTGTAGATAGTTAGTTTTCTGTTTACATTTGTTGTGCTGAATAAACAGCTATAAAAGGCTGCTACTCTGTAATTGTTTGCAAGCAGAGAAATAAGAGAAATCAAAGAGATCGATTTCCAAAATACTTGTCTAATTTTCTTTCTTTCAATTCGGATACCATCTTACAAATTTTTCAAAATTCAGATTGAAATGTGTAAATAAGAATAAATTATGAAAGCAAACATGAAACTATATTTATTATACTTTCAAATTAAACAAGAATCAGTAATTTATACCTGTGAGCATCCTTAGCAACTACTTCAATGAACTTTAAAAGATGTTGAGCATGAGGCAGCATGATCTCAGCCTTTGAACTTTTAAATCCTTGCAAAATACCTGAATATGCCTCAAAGATACTTCGCTTCAACTGATTTCCATACTCCACCATTTCCTCATCATTAACATCAATCTGTGCACACACTTCAGCAGCTCCTTGCATCATTGGCATTGCATAGGGAACATACTTTTCAAAATGTACTCCAATTGCAAGCGCAATGTCACCAAAACATGAAAAAATTGGAGGCTTAACAGACCGATGTAGGTCCGCACTAGAAAGATCCTTAAGAAGCAGTGACATGATGTTATCACAATAAGGTAACATCTTATCATCCATAGCCCTACATATATCACCAACCGCCCCAACAGAAATGGAACAAACCTGGTACTCCTCAAAATTCTGAAGACCCATTTCCAAGTATTTATAAAATTCAGGCATATACTTTCCAAATTCTGGTCCAGTGGCATAAGCAAAAGCACCAATAGCAAGCATTGCTTCTTCATGAACTGTTGAGCTTCTGCAAGCAAACACTTTAAGAAACAGCATCATAATCTGATCTGCTGCTTGAAATATGATGGCCTTAGATTCATCAGTAGAGCTAAGTTTCTGAATAATTACTTGCATGACACCACAAAGTAAAGCTTGCAAATCTCCTTGTTTTTCTCTATCATCTGATGAAAGAATCTGAAGCTCGATTGTTTGTCCCAGTTTATTCATGATTACAGGCAGAAGTTGTGTTATTATTTGAGATGATTCAACAAGATTTGAACACCTAACAACCTCATTCAATGTTTCATAAGCAGCAGACCTTAATTTTGAATCATTTGCATCTGTTCTTTCAGCAGTTGCAATAAGGGAACTTATTATCTCTGGAAGATAAGGTGTAAGAACAGATGAACCACTTTCAAAACCCTCATACCCTTGAGCAAGATAATAAATAGCCCCACAGACCTTCTCTGCAACATGGGGAGAATCTTTGATGCTTTCTAGAAGGACCGCCATGATTTTTTGAAGATTAGCAGGTGAAATTACAGAAAAACCGGTGGCTGGACTGTGTAGCAACTCAAAAATACGACTCAGGGTCCATGCCGTTGTGTCTTTCACATGGCTGTTTTGATCCCTCATAGCATTAAGCAGAAATTCCAGCGCAGAAACAACCATCGGGGATAGCTTTTCAACACTCGGGCCTTCAAGAATTGACCCAAATGCATATGTGGCAGCCTCACGAGAACGCCAGTCAGGCTTTGAAATATTTTCCTGCACAAAAGGCATAACTAATGGCACAATAGCATCACCTACAGTTCTAGCAACAAGACCTAAACATGTTCCACCAGCCATTGCAAGATTCCATATATCATCTTCTTGATCTTGATCTTCATCTTGTTTCAATAAAGTTTCAAGCAACATAGGTACCAGCAAAGGTAAAGCCTTTTCAATGAAGCGTGAATGAGGATATGAATCACCAGTTTCACCGGTTTCAAAATCTTGAAGTTCAATCTCTTCATCACAAATGGAACTCCAGAATTCAATTGCTTGAAGAGCAACACCTTCCTCATCTCCTTTGACAGCATTTGCAGTTAATTCAAAAAGAGTCTGCATGTAAGGCTCTAAAACATCATAGTAAGTTGATGCAATAGAAACAAGACATTCAAAAGCAGCTTGTCTGATGTCTGCTTCTTTAGCCATGGCTGTTTCACAAACAACTTTCATAATGTAGTTCCTCTCATGCTCATTTTCAAAATTGGTTTGTGCAAAGTCAAGAGCATTATATAATGCTGTAGTTGCTGCAAGACGAACAGAACTCTGTTCTGTAACATTCATACCTTGAACTACAGCAGTGAGAACAGAATTGACCTCATCTTGAACAAGAACGTTGTGGGATATCTCCTCACAAACATACCCAAGTGCTTCTAAAGTTGCCTGTTTCAATGATGATGGCTTATCTTGTTGGGTCATATTAGCAAGCAAAGAAGCAATAAGTTCAGGCCATTCTTTTCTCGGAATTTCAATGGAAGCAATTTTGGCAATGACTTGTGCAGCCGTGTGTCCTGCTTCAGAGACAGATGAACCAAGAGTGTTTAACAACAACCCTTTGATTTGAGATCTTAATGACACATCACTGGACACCCATCTATGCACTAAATGTTCTTTAGTTGTAGCATCTTTAGCATCCAAAGAGTTCTTAAGCACAATACCAGCCAATCTACGGGACTCTATAGGTTTACCATCATTAGAGAGCTCGATTGATAAAGACAGAAGAAATCCAGAAAGATTTTGCTCTTGAAACTGCCTAAGCCTGCCCTCTGCTTCATTTCTGACCTTCAAATCTGCTGATTGAGCAGATAATAGGAATTCTGTAATCTCCACAGCCATTTTTTCCTGTTCAACTATACAATGATTAAAATCACTTTTCTTTTTCATATTTAGCAAACATATGATTATACATATCTCCAGACTTTTAACAGAGCTGGAAAAAAAATTATAACAGAAAACAAGTTAGGGGAGAAAGAAATCAAAGAACCAAGTCATTGACCATATAGTTTACATTTAAACCATCAATGCAAGCACCACTATTGAAAAAATACTGCATCATAATATGAACATTATGTGATACGGGTAACAAGTAGAAAAAGAAAATCGAGAACCTAAAATGTTTATTTCAATAGTGAAACAGTCTACAAACTAGCATCATTTTTACAACATGATGACATGTGCCTTTAATGGATGTAAACCAGTATAGCAATACCAGAATGCCTAACGTCCAGTATCCAAAATAAATTTGGAACTGTAGATCAGCTATAACAAGTGAAAGGTTTTGAATCAAACATGCAATGCTTAACATTCCAGCAATGATAACCTCCATTTTTCCACCCTATTTTCCCTGATAAAACTCTCAGAACTTCAGTACATAACCTTGATTTTAAAAATAACACCTGAGGCACGCAAGAAAATGCTTAAGGGCCTTGAGGTGGCGTCGTATAAGAATCTGGGCCAAACTTGATTAGCAGTGGTCAATATTGAGGTATATAAGAGGATGATATGTAGAACGCCTAATGAGATTAAGAGATCACAAATCGTTTGCATGATAAAAAAAGGCCAATATGTAAAAAAGATGATAGAAAGTCATCTTTTAGTTGTAGATAAAAAATTCTTTTGTTTTATATAGAGCAACGCTTCGCGTACATGAGGCGCAAAGCCTCATGCCTTGACAAGTTAAGCCTAAATGCCTCTACCTCAAGCTTTTCATAACCAAGTACATAACCAAGCATTTTCAAAATAATCATATAATTTGTCAAAATATGTTTAACCTTTTATTAAGGTTGGTGGTATACAACTATACAAGTATCATCTTTCTATATTCACAAATGCTAACCAATCAAAACAAACCAAAATCACCCATTAACATGTTCCCATAAGATTACAAATTCATCATCATTTTATTTCATATAAGCTGGAGTAAAGCCACGTATTTTTTTAATGTTAGACCTGCATCGTAGCTAATAGAAAACAAGCTAGCCTCCATAACTCAACATATATGTTCCACATGATTGAATGAACAAAAAAACATAAAAATAAAATAAAAAATAATAATAAAATAAAATTAAAAAAAACATCTTATTAGTAGAAAGTTACGATTTACCCCAAAACGCACAGCCTCTGTTAATCAAATACTGAATCGAAGAATCAATAACCCTAGAAGTGATAACAACTATCATATACTAAATTCAGATCTGCAAGTAAAGCATGAACACTAAACAAACAACCATATAAACAAACCCTATACGATGTCAAATCTAATCGGTAAATGTACAAACTACAAACGGAACAAAAAACACAAAATCCTCACTGCTGTCATCTCGAAACACGAAGTAAACATAGATCTGCAGTTCAAAAATCAAGCATCGAAAAACCCTAACTGAAATCACAAAATAAGCAACAAAATTATACCTTATGTTAGGATAATCTGATGAAAGGAGATGCAATTTCAACTACCGAAAAAGGGCGAAACGAAGCGTGGATTTAGAGAGAATGGGAGAGGATTTGAGGGTTTATATATTTCGAATGAATGACAGGAAGCGGGAGTGATGAAGAAGGGGGAGGGGAAAAGAAATTTGCAAAACGGGCAGCTGACCGGACTGCCCGATGTTGCCGCCCGTCTCTTCTAAAACCCTAGCATCTCTCCCCTTTCGATAAGATGGATCAATTTGAATTGTCGCACGTGCTGGGAGCGCCCAAATTGAGTTTATTTGAAATTCAATATGTTTAAAAATATTTAAATAATTTACGTTAACATTTCATTAATGTTGATAAAACATGTATTATCACATTTAACAGGTTACATACGACGTAGTTAATACAAGGATCAACATGAAAATAAGACTTTTAACTATTTTATATCTCATGTTTATCATGGATGTTCATCAGTTCGGTTAATGGTTTGTTTGGTTTATTCGGTCCGGTTTAATCGGCTTTCAAAGTTTGTACACTCTAACCGTTAACCGAACTGAACCGAATTCGGAAAATGGTTATCCATTCAATTCGATTCGGTTACGGTTATAACCGAACAAACCGAATTCAACCGAACAAACCGATTAAAAATCATAGAAACCGGTTAAAAACCGAATAAACTGAATTCAACCGAATAAACCGAATTCAACCGATAAACCGAATTCAACATTATATTATTAATAAAAATAATAAATTTAATTATGAATTCGGTTTAATCGGTTAACCTAATAAACCGAACAAACCGAATTCAAAAAAAAATCTAAAACCGTTAGATGAATCGAATTCAAAATTCGGATACAGTTAGGAACCGAATCGAAAACCGAATTCAGAATTCGGTTCGACTTTTTCGGTTACGGATACGGTTCGGTTTTCGTTTTAAACAGTTTTCGTTTTCTCTGAACACCCCTAATGTTTATGATTTTTTATGTGTTGTGTTATATATACCAAGAAAAGAAAATTATGAAGTATAACCTCCTGATTTTAATTATGTTTAAAAGTATACAAAATTACATATTGTATTTTTTATTAAACAAGTTTTATCATGCCATAAATATATCATATATTATAGTCCTACGTTTTACGATAAGTTATATTGTTTAAATTTTAGTTGTATTTTAAAAAGTTGCAGTTTTAGAATTGCGTTTAAATGATCAAATTTGAAATTCAGTTTTTTCATAAATTTTTAATTCTAATCTTTTTTTTATTTCTGTTGTATAAATTATTTACAATTAATTAGTTAGTTAATCCTATTTCTTTTATAAAAGTATAATTTTCAATTCAACCTTTTATTTTATTGTATGGATAGTTCAGGAATTTTATTTTTCATGTCTTTTATACTTAAAACAATTTAAATATTTATTTACTGATTAACAAGCTAAGTTAAATTGTAATTCGTCTAAATTTGTATCAGATTATTTAATATTATAATTTTTATTTGAAAGATCAAAACGAAATACTTATAGGTGAAATATTGAAATCAACCATAAATGAGTAAACTTCTCTTTTGTTCCCAGTGGTTTGACAAAAGTAACCATTTTCATCCAAATTTTGAAATTTTGCAATTTTCCTCCATTAGTTTCAGAAAATTAACCATTTTAGTCCCTGTGGTTTGACAAAAGTAACCATTTTCATCCAAAGTTTAAATAGACTTTGGATGAAAATGGTTAATTTTCTGAAACTAATGGAGGAAAATTGCAAAATTTCAAAATTTGGATGAAAATGGTTACTTTTGTCAAACCACATGGAGTAAAAGAGAAGTTTACTCACCATAAATTGACCGGAAAGAAATCTTCTATAAAAGGTGCTCCTGTGTCCTGATGTGTACTTCAAACAGTCGAAGCTGATAATTTAATTATAAAATACCTAAGAATACAAAGGCTTTGTTTAAATATCTAAATTTTTTAGAATAACTATTTTTCCAGAAAATAAACAATTGAAAATAAATTATAGGTTTCTTATAAAATAATTCGATGGACTTTTGTTAATTTTTAGTTATTGTATTAACTTTCGAGAATCAAAAGCTTTATTTTAAAAACTCATTATATTAAAACATGATACACGTGTTAAACAAATAAATTGTATATTATTTGTTCTAAACATCATGTTATATATTTCATAAAAAAAATTTATAAAATAAAAAATGTCTTATAAATATTTATTATAAAGAAATTCATAAAATCAATTTTAAGTTACTCTATGACATGACATGTCTTTTCAAAAACATTTACTAGAGTAGGTAGGTAAATGTATTTAGCAAATTAATTATACCAACATTACTATATATACAAGAATAAATTACTGATTATATCATTTAAAAATATAGCTAATTGTTGGTTTTATCCTTTAAATTCGAAAATTATTAAGGATGTCCCTATTTTGAAAATTTTGCACTGATTACGTCATTTGTCACTAATCCTTTTAAGTTCTTTCGTTAAAAATCTCATGCACCATACACATGAGGGGTAAAATCGTCATATCATACCCTTCATCTTCCAAAGCTAGGGTTTTCAACATCCCCTTCTCAAATGATTCCACCCTCAGAAATTTCATCCCCACATCTGGCAAACCCTTGGCCATCGCCACCAATTAAAATCGCCACCAATTAAAATCACCCCCATCGCCACCAGTCACCATCACTCTCCCAACCACTCGTCACTTTGTTCTTTTTGCATACCACAAATCCGCCACCGTAAGTCACCTATTCCGATCAAGGTTGTGATTCACAACAATTTTAAACATCAAAGGTATGTTCATATTAATTTTAAAGTTCAAGTTGTAGAAATCATACCACTTTAGGTGGGAGGTGATTTAGGGTCCCAGGCACCATTTTGGGCTAAATTGTGACTTTCTTCGAGCATAACGAACATCTAAAGATTCATATCAATCTTGGGGATGACTGAGAACATGAATGGGATAACAGATATGCTGATGGCGGGAGAATGCTACTGGACCGACGGTGTTGGTGGAGATTTGTGGTGATGATTTTTAGAAATGATGGAGACAGAGATGGGGTGGAGTCTTTTGGGTGGTGGTTGGATGCTAGTGGGCATGGACGTATGTGATGGTTGGGTGATTTGAAAACCCTGGCTTTGGAAGAAGAATGGTATGATTTGACGATTTTACCCCTTATTTATATGGGGCATGGAATTTTTAACGGAAGAACCTGACAAGGTTAGTGACAAAGGATATAACTAGTGCAAAATTTTCAAAATATGGGCATCCATAGTAAATTTTGGATATAATTAGATTTTGCGAATAAAAAAGTATCTTTTATTATTTTTCATTACATTTTCATTATATATGCGTTCTTTTCAATATAATTCACCAATGTGGAATTGGTTTGTTGGTTATGCCACATGTTTGATTAGAAGGTCGGGAGCTCGATTCCTATCAATGGCATGTTTTTATTTTTTGTTTTAGGTAAATAAAAATTTCATTTTATTATTTTAGGACGGACTAACAATCATTGGATCGGTTTCGAATATGCGTTTTGATATTCGTGATATTTTTACCGCTGTCGTGACCGGATACTCATATCAACAAAACGGTATATATAGTAATTGGGTGAAATGATGTGACGCAAGTTTATGTCGTTTTTAATTTCTTACTATTATTAAATGTTTACAAATTAATTATAATTTTGTTTAAAAAAGTAATGGTTTTATTTGTCGGGCTTATGTTTATATTTGTTGACTAGTATATTTTGTGACTAAACATAACCTTTTTTGTGTGATGAACACGTTTACTAAGGGCATGCTTTATGTTTATATGTCTAAGTGACTATCATTATACCATGTTTTTATATATGTGTTTTCATATATGAGATCGTGTCCGTGTTCTAATATTAAGAATCGTTAGCGGAATATAACAAAATAATACTAATAATTGAATATTATTAATAATTAAATACTATTATTTGGGAGTGTCCCATTCTTTTGATGGTTCGTTTGTTATTTTAGGACGGGTTGAAAGCTGTTACGACCGTTTTTTGCTCAATGCTTTGATATTCGTGATATTATTGTTGTTGTCGTGACAGAGTAATCATAGCGGCAAAACAATATGCTCAAACTTTTTTTTAATTAGATTATGTTATATGAGACGTATTTTAAGTCGTTTTTAATTATTTTACTAATATTGAATGATTACAAATGAATAATAATATTATTTGAATAAATAAACTACCATTTTTTTTCATTTTATTTGTTGGTCCTATGTTTGTGTTTCTTAATACTACATTTTACGACTAAACACGACTCTTTTTTGGTGTGAAGACAATGCTTACGACAAACACACTTTAGAATTTTATTTCAAAGTAACAAACGTTGTGACGCCTTTTTTTATCTGGAATTTGATGCACAAATAACAAAAAAAATATTTTTTGCTTATTCCTATCCCGACGAGCCAATGCAGAGTAACAATCGTTGTGACATTTTTTTATATGTACTTACTATTTTGATATACAATATATATTTACGTTCTAATATTTGAAATCGTGACAGAATTTTCGTCGTAACGGGTGAAAAAAATCCACTAGTTATTAACATAATTTTCAATCGCGAATCTCATTACCATTAATAAATGGTGAACGTCAGGCGCCCCTCATTAACAGGTCCTATCATTAATAAGTATCATGCTTGTTTGTCTATGTGTGTTTGGATAACTTTCATGAAACTTATTGCAAGCCAAAGCATTGTCTGGCCACCGACTTGACAAAATATATGTCCTAGTGTTATCATATACAGAATTGTTGGATGACATTGCGGTCAGTTTGACATTCATATTAAGGTTAGTTTATAGTGAGTCGACAACTCATTCAGAGCAGCCTCTCTATCCCAACTGAAAATACGAGTAATGTTTGTATCAATCATTTCCCTCCAGACCCTACTGAAAAGTAAGAATATATTGTGTAAGTTTATTTGTTTGTATTAAGGTTAATTTATAGATTTCATTAGTGAACATACACGTGACCCGATGACTCCATACTCATTCATTCAGTTTAGTAATATCAAGATTTAACGACATTATTCACATGACTTTCGTTACCCCTTTTTATTAATCATTTTAACTAGGGAATAAATTAGAGGTGGTCATTTTTACCCATATCAAAGGAAATGGGTTGCTTTGAGTAAACAATTATAGTATAATAGGTTGAAATGTGTAGCATCATAATGTTGAATGGGTTAAGATGGATAGCACTTAGACTATCCACAGCGGTCACCCCGCTAAAAACCCTTCCCCACTGAAATTTCCTGTCACGTCATTATCCCACTGAAAACCTTTAACACCCACAATGGTCACACCACTGAAAACACTTCCCCACTATTCCACATCATCAACATTATTTAAATTTAATTGATTTATTTAATTATTTTGTAGCAAACTAAAAATAAAAACCTTA
Organism: Mikania micrantha; assembly: GCA_009363875.1. Classification (NCBI taxonomy): domain Eukaryota; kingdom Viridiplantae; phylum Streptophyta; class Magnoliopsida; order Asterales; family Asteraceae; genus Mikania; species Mikania micrantha. The sequence continues at coordinate 61,984,282 of CM018696.1, read as the reverse complement.
GGATTTAATTAAACCATTCAAATAAAAATACAAATAAAATAAAAGTTACATTGCAAAGTTAAATAAAATAAACCATAGAAAAAAAAACTAACAATTCAAATAAAAATAAAATTTAACGATATTTATCTAAGAGCTTCTTTTTCAATTTTTTCATTATTTCACGATCTTCGTCGTCGAGCATTTCGGGAGGCAAAGACTCCATTGCTCTGAGGTCGGCTCGGAGAGTCTTTTCTTCGTGCATTTTTTTCCTATCTTCGTGTTTTTGTTTTTGAAAAGTTGTGAAAGCTTGGAGTTGATCAGCGAGATCGGTTGTTGTCGGGTTAGAGGAGACGGTTTGACGACTCGAAGAGAAAGCCCGTTTTGTTGTATCTCGACCCGTCGGTCTAACCGGTTCCGGGGGTGTCGAACTCGGCTTCTTCTTCGTCATCCTCGAGGTTAACCGCGTAATTTGTATGTGCGGTCGAACCCCCCGGCGAATACTCGTTCGATTCGGAGTTTTTGGTTCTTTTTGAAGAACCTTGAACCTCGTTACCTTCTTGGCAAAGAAGACGGAATTTTGGCGAGTCTTTAATCGCCACCCAAACGTGGTAGTGGTTAAACGTTTGGCCGTTACTCTTTAGTTGGTATTCCTTTTCGGCCCACTTCAACATGTTCTCGTCGCTCATCCCGGTTTTCCGGTTGTTGGCGCAGTTGCTATAGATCCCACTAAACTTTGTTAACTTGGTGCAAATATCCTTCCACTTTGAATTTAATTGATGATATGTGTGGTATTCGACATCGAAGCCCATCACATTGTGCCAAGTAACGGTTACTTTTTTCCAAAAAAATTCGTGTTTTTGCGAATTACCTAAAAAAAAAAAATAATTAACCAAAAGTAAGTAAAAAAATTTATACCCTTAGTAAGTAAAAAAAATTATACCCTTTAAAAAAATAAATAACAAAACTAAGTAAAATAGTTTTTACCTTTGGTGTTGTTCTCGGATTCGTCCATGTAGCATCTTCCGAGAGCGATTTCTTCATCGTGAGTCCATTGTTTCGGTGCCATTGGACCACTACTCGGCCCTGTTCCGGTCGGTTGTTTGTTTTTCTTACCCTTTTTGCGTTTTTGAGTGTCTTGTGTCTCCGGCACGACTTCGTTATCAGATTGACTCGGTGACACGAAATCAGATTCGAACCGAGGTTGGGAGTAGGGAGCAAAACCGGGTTGAAAGTTTGAAGGTGGTTGGAAGTTTGGTGGATGTTGTTGAAAGTGTTGGATGTTCGGGTTTTGTTGTAGTTGAACCAATAAATTTCTAAGCGATTCAGGATCGTATGAGAACGGGTTGAATTCGGTATTAGGATTGTTAGGCCTTGGATTCATGTTTGTAATTTTTTTTAAAAAAATATAGAGAGAAAGATGAAAGATGAAAGATGAAGAGATTTGGGTGATTTTTTGGGTAAAAAGGTTGAGTATTTATTTAGTTTTTAATTAATTTATTTTTTTTTTACAAAAATGCCGTTAACAACGGCTACATTTTTTGGGCCAATCACACATCACCATTCATGGCGGGGGCCGCGAACGAGGGGGGCGGTGTTCCTGTGCGAAGCCGCGGCGGGGAAGAGGCCCGCTGGCCGGGCGGGATGACCATTGTGGCCGGTCTTAAATACAATGATGGTCAAGATGGGTAACCAAAAAACAATGTAAATGCAATGGATTCAAACATTTAAGAATGATTAATAACATATTTGATGATAAAATCACTAAAAATTATCCAAATTGACTATTTGTTTATTTATAACACATATTAAGTTAAACTAAATTGACGTTTTTTAAGAACAATCCATTTAGACCCGAACTAATTTTACTTAAAACTCGTTCTGACCCGTTACCCAACCTGACCCAACCCGCCCATTTTGCCGGATATAGAATAAATATATTATTTTACTTAAGACTTACTTTAGTTTTTGAATCTTACTATCTAAACTTGTTTGAGATGACACATTGAGATGGCACACTTGTTTGAAATAAATAGCATTATCGAGTTAACACATTAATTCATTGCTGGTTGCACCAACTATACTATTTGTTGCGGTAAATGAATTTATATTTCTAATACTATTGTTAATGTTTCAATTTTTCTTAATATACATTAACTCACAATTTCAAATTTCAAGCCGATAGATTAAAATAAATAGTACATCAAGTTAACATCTTCATTCATTGTTGGTTGCACCAACTAATTTATTTATTTTTACAAGAATGTTTTTCAGATTACAATTGATACATCGTTTTAAAACTTACATTATTAGATATACACATGAAAATTTCTAAATATTGTCTTTTATGAGTTACGCAATTTTTGAAAATATAAATATTTTTAACGATAATCGTCAACCGTGTTTGTATTATTATTAGTATTTGGAATGAATGCATGTTTAATATTATCATATAAACAACGTGTTAATAATTTAATTTTGTTGTATCCATGTGTAAGACTATGTGTTATAGGGATGACTGAGACGTGAGGGGCCTTGGTCACATCCTCTTGACGCCCGAACCTCACTATACACCAACGTGACCGGCTGGTTGCATGAGGGTGGTCACCAGAAACAAGCATTCGAACCGTTTGGGGGAAAGAAGCATTCGATCGTGAGGGGCATGGCCCCACTGCATATATGGTTAAATGTACGTACATGAAGAGGGGGTAATGGTTTTAGTTATTTATGTGGTGTCTCTATGGAGTGATGGGGGTGTGATGAATACACATATAATGTAAATATGTGCCAGCTCTTAAGGGGCAAAAGTAAAGTTGCACTGATTTTAACGTTATTTTACTTTATTTTTGTGAAAATAACGTTAAAACCATTGGGTTGGTCGGTTAGTCAGGCATCATGAGCTAGGGGTTTCATTGGAAACACCCTCTCTATTCCTACAAGGTAGAGGTAAGGTTGTCTATATCTTACACTTCTCAAACCCTAACTTATCTTTGCTAATGGTGAGATATAATGAGTATGATGATGATAATATGTATGAAAAGTAGATTTTGGGATACTTGTTCTGGTAGGCAGGAGCTAAGTTTTTTGTTTGTGATATCTGTACACTATCATTACAAAAGAAAACAAAATAGATACACACTACACGGCAACAAGGTTAACCTTAAGTTATTTTTTTTTATTTGGAAAGAAATGAGTAAACAAACAACAATAAACTAAGAAGATCCTGCTATTCGCTTTGGGTCTTCACAAAGCTTGAGCAGCCTATGCTTTTAAGCCCAATTGTATATATAAGCCCAAATACCTATAAAAAATAAATACCCTTCTTATTTTTAAGATCCTAAGTTTAGATTGGACTGATTGGCTCATTGAGCCAACACTGAACAAAAGTTAGGGTCTTTGGACCAGAAAAAAAAAAAGAGAAACTAAAGATTTGAAACCATACCTAATCGACTAATCTAAAAGACAAAAGTAAATCATGCTTAAAAACAGAGGATGATTCATATCTAACATGTGCATTTGTTATGAAGTTAACATATTAACATGTGCATTTCTTATGAGGTCAACTTACCTCAAATATTCATTGACCCTACTTGAATCACGCTCATGACCCACATAATTGTGAGCCTTTTAAGATGCTCTGTTGACAGATCACTGACACCAAGAATCTCAGTTAAGGCATCTTTTATTGCATATAGCTCAAGTGTTTCTAAGATCTCTTCTATATATTTCATAGGCATGTAAACATAGAAACATGAGTCAACTCCCAAAAACATCAAGTCAAACGGTGTACACTATCCATAAAGATGTGTCATACCTATTTGGTTTGCAAAAACTATGATTCATTCACTGTAATTTGATAAAAATCTACTTCTATTTGTTCACAGTGACTGAAACTATGATTATGTAAAGTATATTTACTCTATATTGAGTAAATTTCTCTTTTGCTCCCTGTGGTTTGACAAAAGTAACCATTTTCATCCAAATTTTGAAATTTTGCAATTTTCCTCCATTAGTTTCAGAAAATTAACCATTTTTATCCAAAGTCCATTTAAACTTTGGATGAAAATGATTACTTTTGTCAAACCACAGGGACTAAAATGGTTAAATTTCTGAAACTAATGGAGGAAAATTGCAAAATTTCAAAATTTGGATGCAAATGGTTACTTTTGTCAAACCACAGGGAGCAAAAGAGAAGTTTACTCTATTTATTAACTCAGATGTTCTATTTTGTTTTAAGCTGAGAATGATGCAATAAAGTACTAACATAGTTAACTTAGTTTCCAAATTAGTTTTAAAATAATGTCTAGCATAATCAAATTAACATGGCCATTATTTCCCACATAACACACACACATATAATTACAAAAATTCATAAAAGAATTTCAAAGCCTAGATAGAAGACCAATAAACAATTTTGTGTCACTAACCTAGTGTTTTATGAATGTGATTGACAATTGACTTATGGAGTAGTGTGTGACAACCTAGTGGCTAGAAGCACGTTTACTTCACAAAAATGAAACATAGAAACTTGCTAATAATAAAACTAAATAAACTCCTATAAAATAGTCCAAACATTTAAATACTGATATAGTCAAAGCTGGAGTTTTTTACCAAATGGGTGTAGTTGAAAAAAAAATTTACCAAATAGGTGTTGTTTAAAACTTATTTACCAAAATGAGTGTTTTCCTTTATTTAATTACTTTTAACTACTCAAAAAAGAAAAAAACAATAATAAAGAAAAACACCCATTTTGGTAAATAAGTTTTCAAGTAAACATATTTGGTAAATATTTTTTTCAACTACACCCATTTGGAAAAAAACTCGTCAAAGTTGTATAGTCTAGTCAAAGTTGTTATAGTCAAAGCTGTAAATAGGTTATTCAAACTTACCTGGTTTAGATCCTTAATTTCTTTCATCCCACTGTTGTAATCTGCTATAAAGCTCTATACTCTCAATTGGCAAAATAGGCAAGTTGGGTTGGGTAATGGGTTAGAATGGATATGGGCCATAATGGGTGCGAATCATGATGGGTTTTAAGCAAAATCAGTTTAGGTCTAAATGAGTCGTTTTTAAAAAAAACATCAATTTAGTTTAAGTTGAAATGAATTTTAACTAAGCAAATAGTTTATTTGATTAAGTTTTCATGGTTTTCTCATCAAGGGGAGAGATATTCTACAAAGGGATAAAAGCTTAAAAAGTGTAGGAAGCCACAAAATGTTGACACGTGGATAAGGAGGCAAAGGGTAAACATGTCAAAACCAAAAATGAACCTACACATGCAAGTCACATGCAATTTTCACTCATTTTTTTAAACGTTCGTAAATTTTGTATATGTTAATATTTTCTAAAAAAAATTACACCATAAAATCAAGCGTTTTTTATCTTTCTAATGAGTATAATATTAGTATATTTAAAAAAAAATAAAATAGCGTCTTAATTTTTATGGCGTTTTTTTCGAATATTATTCAAACTAGACTTTTATGGTGTTTTTTTAAGACGCATCTGTACGTTTTATGATGTTCACGTTTTATGGTGTTTTTCGAGATATATTATGGTGTTAATATTTTATGGTGTTTATGGTGTTCGGGCATTAATGAAACTCAAACATGGCATTTTATGGTGCTTTTAAAAAACTAAAAACACCGTAAACACTTAAATGTGTATACTGTGTTTTTAACTTAGTTTTATGGTGTTTTTTTGAGATGTTTTATTGTATTTATAGTGTTAACGTTTTATGGTGTTTTTTCAAGTTATTTTATTGTGTTTATGGTGTTAACATTTTATGGTGTTTTTCAACTTATTTTATGGTGTCAACATTTATGGTGTTTATGATGTTCAGAAGTTAACGAACTAAAACAAGGCGTCTTATAGTTTTTTTGAACATCAAAAACACCATAAACATCTTTATGGTGTTTTTTTTTGTAACGTATATGTACATTTTATGGTGTTTTTTGAATTATTTTATTATGTTAACATTTTATGGTGTTAATGATTTCCAGGTGTTAAAGAAAATAAAACTGGACATTTTATGGTGTTTTTTAACTTAGTTTTATGGTGTTTACTTTTCATGGTGTTTTTTCGAGCTATTTTATAATGTTTATGGCGTTAACATTTTGTGGTGTTTATGTTGATCGAATATTCATGAGATCGAAGCTAAACATTTTATGATGTTTTTTGTGTTCATTGATATGACCATCCCAAAAACACCATAAAAACGCAACATTCATATACACCAATTTAGGTCGTTTTTTTTTATATAACAATATTATACTCGTTGAAAAGATAAAAAAACGCTGTATTTTATGGTGTAATTTTTTTTAAAAAATAATTACGTACAAAAAAGTTATAAACGTTTAAAAAAAGTAGGGGGAAGTTGTTAAAAAGTCAACAATGGCTACAATACCCATTATACCCCTCCAACCACTTAAATTCCCCCTTAATTCTCTCAAATGAGGTGGCACCCTTACAACCATTCATCTTAAAAATCAATGGCTAAGATTTCTTCCTACACTTTTTAAGGTTTTAACCCTTTTTAGCCTAACCCTATACTTCTCATCAAATCTATTATTGATCGTGTTTGTGCGTTTGAATCCACTATATTCACATAGTTTTTAAGTTGCACATCTTGACCTGCATTGTGTTAAGTGTTACCCATCTTAATCCATATTATGTCATAATGTTACCCATTTTAACCCAAAATACAATAATTATTTATCTAAATCTAACCATATATCATGATATGGGTCAAAATTGTCACATATACTTGGTTGTAATAGACAAGCCTTCTTCATAAACATCTCGGTACCATCACAGGTTATAGAATAAAAGTTCCCTCCGTGTATGAATTGGAATTGACATGTCCAATTCATTGATACCTGTTCCCCCTACAACTCACTCTCTTGCAATCTACCAACAGCTCCAGAATTTCTTCCTCTCTTATAATTTTTCAGCCCAACCAGAACCAGCCCATTGCCCCTTTTCTTCCACCTCGTCCATGCTCAACCCCTCGACCGAGCCATCCTCATCTGCTCAGCCAACCAATCTCCTCTTAACCAAACTCTCTACCTACCTGACACTAACAAGCGCCAATCCAATCTCAATTCACTCATGTCCACCTCCACTTCCCTGATCTTGTCTCCCATACCCATTACAAACAGCCTCTCCTCCACCCTCGAAAAATGCCATCACCTCAATTATTTACAGGTGAAAACCTTGACAAACAACCCATACAAATCCAACCTTTACCAAAAGAACACCACCTTATCCTCACCAAATTACCCTAACAACCAGCATGTAAACAAGGCGTTTCTACATGGTACCTTACATGAAGTAGTCTTTATTACTCAACTAAAAGATTTTATCCACCCTACCCTTAGTTTCCAAATCATATTTGCAAGCTTAGAAAGTCTCTTTATGGCCTCAAAGAAGCCCAAGGGCATGGTACATGGAACTCACCCAATTTCTTCTTACCTTTGGTTTTTAAAACCCCAAGGCAGATCCATCTCTTTTCATCTGCAACCATGATGGCATTACATGTGACCTCATGGTATATATTGATAGCATTGTTCTTACCAGGAACAATTATGATTTCCTCACACACTTCATCTAAACTCTTGCCAAGCATTTTTCCATCAAAGATCTAGGTCCACTTCATCACTTCTTTGATTTTGTTGTCATTCCCATTTCCACCGGTTTGTTTCTTTCCCATCACCAGGGCATCCAAGTTCTCCTTACCCAGTTCCATATGGATAGTGCAAAGCAGGTTGCAACTCCCTTAAACTCATTAGTTGTTCTCAATCCAATGGGAAGGTACACCTAGCTAATGGTGAGATTCTTGAGGTTACGGAAATGGGGGATATTGATCTGGTAACTCCATTGAGAACTACATGGAACCTTAAAGATGTGGGAATATTGATCTGGTTGTGTTTCGAGTATAGTTATGAAGAACCATTAAGTTCTAAAAACTAAAACTGAAGAATTCTCTTATGTTTGTAGTTTGCTATGTGTGAAGAGTGTCAATGGTTCTTGGTGTATCCTCAGATACAGTGGAGTGTCCATACCGATTAAGATAGAGGATGAGTTGTTGATAGGCTTTGCCAAGACTACGTTGGAGCTCGGGCCCCGCCTCCAACTGGCCCTTCTTGTACTTGATGAAGGGCGGTTGCACTAAGGGGGTATGTATGTATATGTTGATGTCTTAGTTTATTCTTGGGAATTGAGGCTTAAAAGAATTGTTATCAAGGATTATCGGATTTATTGAATGACTAGAATGCCTATGTTGGATGCGAGACTTGATTCTATCACAAGGCCCCCAAGTGGGGATTGTTAGGTTTTACGTAGGGCTTTTTGGGGGTTTAGGACTTTAGGGCATCCGTCCCTAATCTTGGCCCATTAGATGCTTAACATAATCAGTTTTCTACATAAAGCATAGTCATGCAATTGTAATTCTAATTTTAACACCTATCAATAAAAACATTCCATAGTTGCATCCCGTGGACATAAGTTTTCTTCATTGACATTGACTAAACATGTTGATGATTTTAGTTGAAGCACGCTTTCAATACGTTTATCTTAAAACAGATTTCGCGCCTCTTCTCAAGATGAACGCGTCTGTCTCTCATGGTACAACAACTATAACAGTATGTGTACTGTCGGGATTAACCTAGCACCAAAAAGTTTGCATGAAACAAAAGAGAGTATAGTAGAAAAATGAAGGAAATTCTATAGTGTATGTGTATTGTATATCATGTAGTTTTTTTTCATTATCTTTATAAAGGCACTAATGTCTTGTATTTATACTACATGAAAGTGATGTCAAGAGTCATGATTTAATACATGTAATCAAAACATGTAATGTGAAGAGTCATGATTTAATTAATAGATTAATGTAAGAGTTACTAATCTATAATTTGAATAGAGCATGTAATATGAAGAGTATTGATTCAATTCATAGATTAATAATAGAGTTATTAATATAGAATTTGAATAAACAATCAATTTTCTTGAACTAGTTATAGTCGACTTCACCAAACCACATCACATTGAAGCGCTCTACAATCGCACCGCCAATACACACAAATTGGAGCATTGATATCACATTTATCTTTACTCTGTTAGTGAAAACCATAATTTTCACTAAAATTTTCAACACAATTTAATCAATTCCTTCCTCGCCAAAACTACTTAAGCCTGCCTAAAACTTGTTCTCTTGTGTACATGGATTGGTTTCTTGCTTAGTCCAAACCCAAACTAAAATTTAGTAAAAACAATGTATGTTTTTCGTATCATATGCCTATAAAAATAATAAAATATGATTATTATATTTTTGATATCTTGCATTTAGTTAATTTGAAACTCTTGCCCATGTAATATGTCTTTCGGTAACCAAGAAAAATAAAAATACAGGGTTTATAAATTATTGAATTTTTGAAATTTAATACACACATGTTCGGTTTTTTGGTTTTTTTTTAGTTTTTTTTTATTTTAGGTAAAGGCAAAACCAACCTAAATTTTCGGTTTTTAGAAAACATATTTTAAACCCGTCAGTTTATTTTTAGGTTCATATTTCGGTTTTTCAGTTTTGGGTCGGTTTTTTTGTTTAATGTACACTCCTACAGTGTCAATTAAGGTCAGGGTTAAAAAAAACCACATAGGTGAATAATAATTATTAGAATTGTATACAGTAAAGCTTCTCTCCACGCTCTATATAATCACGTTTATTTATATACAAAAACACATTACCGACTACAAATTATCTCCATCTTAACCTTCTCACCATGTTTGCATTGTATTCATGATGATCTGATCACTTTGAACTAAACGTCTTGATCAGGCCACTCGGAGTCGTCCCATCCGTCCCCGTTTTTCCCCATTGCCACATCAGCGCCACATTAGCTTTCTCCACTTTTCCCCATTTTGCACGGTGTCGTCCCACTTTTTCCCACTTTTTCCCACATCACTTTTCCCCACTTTCCCCCCTTTCCTCTCATTAATTTTTCCCCTCCAACGGTCGTTTTTCTCCTCCCCACGCTCGGCCTCATTCGGTGAGCACACCCCGATTTCCCCCACCCCATTTCCGGGGGACCGGTATTCCCGGCCGGCCCCGGATCGGTGGTTTCCTCCCCGAATGCTTCCCGTGTCCCACTCCGTCCGCCTCATATCGTTATTCGAAACCCCGGAAATATTATAGACAACATATATTAAGAGGTTTTGGGTTTTAATCACTACCAAGCAATATTTTTAGAATCGGACCAGACATCGAACCAGACGTTTTACTGGCTACTGGTCGGACCGGTTGGACCGGATTCAAGAACCGGATGACATAAAAGATATATAAAAAATTATAGAATTATACATACACACATCTAAAGAAACATAATTAATGTTCAAACAAACATAATCATACTAAAAAAATACAAGGTTTGATTTTAATGTTTTATTCTTTTGATTTTAGTTAAAAAAAAACTAGAAATATGGTCGGTGAACCGACTCAACCGGCCGATTCCCTTGAGGACGTTCGTATGTTGCTTTTGAATCGGCCAACCCCTCAGTTCTCGGTCTGGTTTTCAAAATAGTGCTACCAAGGCAGGACAAGAGGTTTTCCATTGTACTTTTTCCAGTGATGGTTTTAAGTTCAAGTATGACTTAAAATGTCAACGATTGGGACAATTGAAATCGTGTCATAAGTGGACTCAAATCTATATCTATACTACCTAAAGAGTACCAATTAACCACATGCCGTCATTTTAGGTTATCCACATGTCATCTGTGTCACATGCCAACACTATATTAATTCTAAACATTTTAAAAATTCGTTTTGTTTAATTAATATAATCAAGTCAAACTTTAAATGAGGTAAATTAATTAAGTCAAATTTTCTTTAAATGTTAATGAAAATATAATCATATCAAATCTTTCCATTTTTTATCAATAATTTTGAAATTCAAAATTGTAAAATCTCATATTCAAATATTCAATTAATTTTAATAATTGCATAACAATTTAACTAAATTTAATTATCAAAATACATAATTCAAAATTTACAAATTCTAATTAAAAAGAAAGAATATTGATAATAATTATTATTTATGAATGATTTCTAATTCTTAATAATTTAATGTCGTTAGATGTTAATATATATATATATATACATATATATATATATAATATAGGGAAGGTTCACCTAAAAAGTTCATTTAGCCTAAGAAGGATTTTTAAAAACTCGAAAGCGACTCAAACAAAATCCAATTGAATTTTTTTTGCATCATTGGAACCGGCTTGTCGAATACTAAACCACAAACCTTAAATCATAAACAATAAACATCTAAAACTCAAATCAGAACTTTGAAAACAATATTAAAGCTAAAGATAAAACCTAAAAGCTAAAGAATCAATCTCTAAAACCCAAAATCTAAAACTAGTTGTTAAATCTAAAACCTAAAAGCTAATATTGTAGTGTTCGATGAGACGGTTCCAATGCCGTATAAATGAGCTTAATCGGAGTTCGTTTGGGTTGGTTTTGGATATTTTAAAAATCATTTTTAGCCTTCTTAGGCAAAAAATAGTTTTTATTTGATCTTTCCCTAATATATATATATATATATATGTCAAATAATGATAAATAGGTTGTTTTATAAAAAAACTAAGTTTTAGTTCTTACTTTTTACTTTTTATATGTATTTATTACGTAAAAGTATATATTTTTTTGATTATGTGGTTCGTATCATATTAAACCTATGTTCATTCACATTTTTAATTAATTATGATTATTAAAACAATTGTTTACAGTATTTAGTTCATACTATCATATAACATACTTAATGATTATTTACAGTTTTATTATATAACTATGTGTTAATAACCTAGTTTATACACACATACACAACTAGGTTATAGACCCGTGTAGTAAATGGGTTTACGAATAAAAAATAATGTGATTTTATAATTATGTCTTCATGAATTTACATAATTAAAATAATTTTATTATATCTTTTTAAATTTACATGATTATATTAATACTAATAATATTAGTTATACCTTTTTATATAGAAAAACTTTAAAGATAAAAATGTTCTTAAAACATATATATATTAAACATAGATGTATTAAACATTTAAACATGTTAAATATTTTTAACATTATTTGTTTATAATAATATAATACATATTTTTCAAAAACGTTTTATAAAAAATTAAAGAATTGATTTTTGTAATCTAATCATATCTATATCTATACTACCTAATAAAAGAGTAATAATTGGTCACATGACATCATTTTAGGCTATCCATGTCATATGTTTGCCACATGTCAATACTATATTAATTGTAGACATTTTAAAAATTAATTTCATTTAATAAATATAATTAATTCATACTTTAAATGAGGTAAATTAATTAAGTCAAATTATCTTTAAATGCTAATTAAATTACAATCATGTCAAAAGTTTTAATTATTATTTCATACTTTGAATTATCAAGATACATAATTCAAAAGTTTTAAATTCTAGCTAAATGGATATTTATAATTTTTAATAATTTAGTTTCGTTAGATGATAAAAATGCAATATGTCAAATAATAATGAATATGTTGTTTTTTTTGAAAAACTAAGTTTTAGCTCTTAATTTTATACGTATTTATTATCCTAAAGCATATAGTTTTTGATACGTGGTTCGTATGATTATTAAACTATAATAATCACACTTTATAGATTATGATTTTTAAAACATTTGTTATCAATATTTAGTTTATACTATTATATTTAACACATTTTAGTGATTTTTTATTTCTCCTTTCTTAGATAAAATTAATCAATATCTTAAGGGAAAATTTAATTTATTATCTTTTATTATTACATGTAATAGGTAATTTTCATCATATCAAATATTTATTACAATATTGTTTTTGTATATACAATCTTGTATGTAAAGAAGTGTTTAAAAATTTGTAAATTATATTATTTTTCCTTTTAGAAAATGTTAAAAAGTTTACTTTATATATCTCTAATTTTTTATAAGTAATTAATTTAACAAACGTTTATTATTTATACAATTCCGTGTTGTACACCGGTTAATAACGTAGTTATTTACTAAGTTAAATAAAATCATTAATATTACTAGGAGAGAAAAGATTAAAATAAAATCAAAATCTAATAAAAATATGGCATGGAAATATTTATGATGAGAGAGAGGCGAGAAAAAATCTTTAAATGGCCTAAAATGTTGACAAATGTCATATTAAAAACTTTATTTATTATATAGTATAGATATAAATTTGCAAATTAAGGGCATCATTACTATGTGAACACTAATATTAATTAGGGATATTATCATATATCCCCTTATTAAACATCCAAATTACATATATCCACAATGTTAAACTAAAATTTCAAATATCCCTCATGTTCCAAAATTCCCTCTTCGTAAGGAGAAATATGCAAATTGTTTTTAGTTTGTTCATTAAGGGTAAATAGGAAATACATAATTTTTTTAATAAAATAGATAAATATGTAATATATTTGGTTTAGAAAGAGCAAATATGTAATTTATTTTTATGAATGAGTAAATATGTAATAAAAATTTTAGCAAGAGCAGATATCTAATTGGCCCTACTAGTTATATAACAATCATTTACTAAATACATACTTATATTTTGCAAAAGCAAACGCAGACATTCGTTTTTAACAAAGGATCGAGGGTTTATTTCCTTGGCATAGCAACTTTTTTGTTTATTGGTTTTTTTTCGTTTACTTTAATATTAATAATAATTAAATAATATTATTAATTAAATATTATAAATAATTAAACAATGTTTTCTTATTTTATTTGTCAGTGCTATCTTCGTATTTGTTTACGCTATTGAACGAATATTATTTTTGTTTTACGACTTTCAGCACCTTGTGCTTATGTTTGTTTCCCTCTTATTGAGAGTGCCGCCTGCTTTTGCGATATTCGTGATATTGTTATTGTTTTTCGTGACGGAGTAACATATCGGCAAGGCGGAACGACTCAAGTTTCTTATAAATTAGTGACATTGTGTGCGGCCCCTTTTTAAGTCATTTTTTGTGATTATTGAATTCTCACTATTGAATGATATAATATTATTCAAATAAATATTAATAATTATTTTTTTCCCGTTCTATTTGTTGATGCTATGTTTTTATTTTTGATGATAGACTCTACGAACAAGCACAACATCTTTTTTTGTGTGACGGCCCTCTTACGACGAGTACACTTTATGTTTTTATGTTAGAGTAAAATCCATTGTGTCATAGTTCTAAATTTGTATTTTGATATAAAAGATTATGTTTTCATTCCGTTACTCACAATCATAACAGAATTTCCGTCACAACACGCGGGTAACTCCCTCGTTCAGGTAACAACGATGGATCAAATCACCTAAAGAAAACAACTAATATTGAAAGATTGTTTACTAACTTTAGCAAATCCTATAGTTTTCATTGGCCCGAATTCATTAATGCTTCGTCCGTGATAGGGTCAAAAATAGGAGAATGTTGAAATGCCAACTTCATTATAATAATATTCTCACGAACCTATGGACTGAAATAATTAGTATTTAAAAGTTTAGAATTATATTAGTTAAAAACGACCAATTGACTTTGTCTTATTTTCTTGTAATAATGCATACGTTTATAAAACTTGAAAGTAACTTGCATCATAAATAAATGGATTAAACATGCAAATAGAAAATTTTATATTATTGAACATGGCTTCATTGATTAATGCTAAATGTACCTTAAGAAAATAAAATATATAGAAGTGAGATGTTAACATTTTCTCCTTTTAACGAAAATATTTTTACACGAATTTCTAACCTTAAAAAAGCTATATTACTTTAACATCGTGACATTTTTTTATTGCAGAAACCTACTAACGTGGTAAACCCTATGTCTCTTCAATAGCTGACTAATTAGGAGCAACAAGTAAAACGCGACCGCAAGCAACTGAGTCAGTGCCCTCCAAGGAAAATTGCCCTAAATGGTAATTAAACTTAATACATTTGAGTTGTCTCTCTTCTACTTTAACCATTTGGTTTTAATATCTCACCCCACCATAAATAGTCTCTCCTCAACTTTTAACATCGTGGCTTTGCCGTCAACCCACCAGACATTATTCTGCAAAAGTTTGGAAGCTAAATGCCATATATTTGTATACTTATTATAATAGCTTTCCAATGCATTAATTCTATGTATTTGCATAGACTTGACAATCTTAATCCAAAGTAAGATAAATGAGTTGGTTTGGATGATCAATTATTATATTTTGGGTAGAAATGAGTAACATCAAAACATAAAATGAGTTTAGATTATCAACACCTTAGCATAATGTAAACAGGGCCAGCTCAATCAATTTGGGGGCCTTAAACGGTATAAAAAGTCGGGACCCTAGCTTCACTAACAGTAGAGGTGCTCAAACCGGTTTGGGTGAAAATCGGTTCGGTTTGGAAACCGGTTTGGGAGATGAGGATGTCAAACCTATAGGAACTGATTTGGACCGGTTTGAAACCGGTTTGGAGGGGTTGAAACCGGTTTGGGAGATGAGGATGTCAAACCTATTACAAACCGACGGTTCGGACCGGTTTGGGTGAAACCGGTTTGAGGGGTGTCAACTACCGGTTTATAAACCGGTTTGGGAATCTGAACCGTTTTTTTGCCCATGTCCAACTAACAGTAACGTTAAAAAAATTCTCCTTTTATCTGGGCTTGAGACCGTCAATAATAAACTAAAAGTTTGTATTTGGTGGAAATAAAGAAATTTTTGTTTACATTTACATGTATAAAATATTTAGATTAAATTTATTTTTCTAGTTTTTTAAATGCAAATTATTTAATAAAATGTTCATAATCAATTATTTAAAAAAAATCCTTTTCAATTTTATATTAGATGGCTTTTATGTCGGCATTTGTTGTATCTTATATTTTCTTCAGAGTCTACAAACGGAAAAAAGCCCACGGACCTAAAAAACCCTACTGCAAATACTTTTTCTTTTAATTGGAGGCCCTATATTTTTTAGTGTCATAAGCTCTTGTTTGGGTTGCTTGGCCCATCGGGCCGGTCCTAAATGTTAGTCAAGATTGGTAACCTAAAAATATGATTATAAAATAGATTCAAATGTGTAAAAATTATCATTAATATATTTGATGATGAAATTATTAAAGATTATGCAAATAAACAATTTGTTTATTTATAATTCACTTTAATTTGAACTAAATTGATTCGTTGCAGGCCACCGACCCAGTTGCTTGTAGTCTTGCTTTACCCATTTCCTCTGGCTAGTCAGGTACTGGAGGGGACCCGGAGGTTTACCACGTAAGTAGATTCATACAATTATTAAAAAATGTTGTTTTTTTAAAAAATCACTCCCAAACTAATTTTACTAGAAATTCATCATGACCTTAATCCGTTTTGACCTGCTACCCACCCCACCTATTTCATTAAGCTTATATTTGCATATATTTGTAAAAATATTTAGGATTGTAATTAATTATATAAGATATGCTTGTGTATGTGTTTAGTACATTTGTTTTGTCAGCAATTCACAAACTTAGTGAACATTTTTGGTTGCAAAGGCATCATATTTATCTTTTTTAAAAATTTTATGTTATTGTGACAACTTACGGAGGTAATTCGGTTGCTTGATGTACATCAACTTAGAAAAAAACCCTCAGATATGATCATAGTTCAAAGACAAAAATAGCTTATCCACACCAACTTATATTATACCAACTAGGTAAAAACAAACAAATAAATTTTAAAATTATTTATTTTAAATAACATATCACCTATTTTTCAAAGTCTTTCTACAAAAAAATAAATAATATGACTATAATGTAATAATTTTATTTGTTAAATTGAATAAAATTGTTATTATTTAATAGAAGAGAAATAAGAAAAATCAAAATCTAATAAAAAATTTTTACAAACAATTAATATGAGAGAGAAGCGGGAAAACTAATTTTTAGATTGTCTACAATGGTGACATGTGTCCTACTAAAACCTTTATTTATCATATAGTATAGATATAGTAATATATTAATTATGAAAAAATTAATTGCATAAATGCTTTACATAATTTGATTAAAATGCATGATTGGTCCCCAAACTTAAAAGCTACAAATTTAGTTCAAACATCTATCTAGTTTAATTACAAAGGGCTTCTAGGCTAATGGTACCATATTGACTTTTCTATGAGAGGTATTAGATTCGAATTCGGGCCGAAACATATTTGGTTAGGCAAGGTCAGAGGGTTTATCCAGGTGTGGGGTTCTCTTGGGGTGGGCTCGGACGTACGCCCCAGAGCGTCAAATCCGAGGGGACGGTTGAAATCCCGTCTTAAGTGTTGTCGTACCAAGCCGTTCAAAAAAAATCTTAATTAGATTGCATGTTTGGTTTATAATATTGAAAAATTATAAACTCAGTCTAAACATTTGTAGATGAAATTACCTATGGTTTGATTAATTGCAGGTTTAGTCACAAGATTAAATTATTTTTATATTTTAATTGTTAAAATATAATTATTTAAGACCTGTTAATTTAATTAATCAATAAATCCAATCTAATATCAAGGCATTGGATTTAAATATATAAAAAAACAAAAATAATAATATTATTAATAAAAAATCAATTAAAATTTTATAAGCAACTAAGGTTTTATCACCCTAAAATAACCTAACAGATTTTACAACTTATAACTATCGTTTTACTCGATTCAACACTAACGTTTTGATAAGGTTTCTTTATTATTTATTTATTTATTTATTTTCTTGCATATGGTTTCTTTGTTATTTAATTTTTTTTATATGGTTTAACTCTAATATTTTGATAGTAAATTGGATTCATGGACTATGTATGTAATCGGTATTAAATAACCAGATTGTAACATTTAAAATATAATGATATATAGTTTGATTCGGGGACTAAATCTATAATTAATCAAACTATAACTCTTTTATAAATATTTGAACTAAGTTTGCAATATTTTAACATTAGAGACCAAACATGTAATCTGATCAAACCATGAGGCTATCTATGTAACCTTCTCACAAATGATTAAACCAGATTTCTAATTTTTCAACTTTGGAGGATCAAACTTACTCTTTGATTAAATCACCACAACCATTTATACAATCAAAGCTATATTAATTATGTTAGAAACCTATCATTACACGTATTGAATAATTAAAAGTTTAACAAGTAAAGAGATTACATATATAAAAAGAAAAGGTTAAAGAAAAGAAATATTAGATATTAAATTTGAAGGAAATGCAATATGAAGATGTCAAATAGTAGAAACGAAAAAAATCTAGAACTTATATATTGTGACACATAATATAATCGATTAGTTTTCTCAAATATAAATTTATAATTTATAAAGCTTCTACTATCCAGACACCACCATCCTCTATCAATACACTATGGCCCACTTTTACGGCCCATATATATTCAAAACAACATGCCCATATAGATACTAGATGGCCATATATATACTCCGTTAATCTATACACCCATATAGGCTATATACGAGCGCATAGAAGACAGCCGGCTCGTGTCTCGCATTTGGGGTGATGTATGTTTAGTAGGACCCTTTATAAATAGTATACAAATTGAAATAATAGAACTTGCCTATTTATAAAAATAGTTACCAAAGGGCTTCTAGCCTAGTGGTAGCCCATTGACTTCTCTTATGAGAGATCGTGGGTTGGAGTCTCACCCAGAGCAAATATTGCTCTAGGTTGAGCCATGTGTTTTTCTAGTTATAGGTTTCCTCCTGGACAAGTAGGTCAGGTCACCACGCTCTGTTATTCGGGCGGAAGGGTAATCTATTTGTTAGGGTGATCCCGGGTGACTGGGTGTCTGTTAGGGGTGAGCATACAAAACCGAAAACCGAAAAAAAAACCGAAACCGAACCGAAAATAACCGAAACCGACTTAACCGATCGGTTACGGTTAAGATATGGTAAAAACCGAACCATTCGGTTACGGTTACGGTTAATGCATCCTCAATAACCGAAATAACCGAAACCGAACCGATACGTATATTTCATGTATTTTCATGTATTTTTCATATGTTTTTAATGTATTTTCATGGATCTAAAGCATATTTTCATGTGTTTGAACCGTATTTTCATGTTTGTTTATGTATTTAATGTAATTTTCATGCATATGTATGTTTGAAAGAGATTCGAAACAATAAAAACAAGTTCGATAACCAAATTTTTAACATCAAAATAATCACCAGAAAAATAACCGAAATAACCGAAACCGAACCGAAACCGACCTCTATAACCGAAATAACCGAAACCGATGATCGGTTACGGTTTCGGTTTCCAAAAGTCTA
The DNA here is from genome assembly GCA_009363875.1 of Mikania micrantha. Taxonomy (NCBI): domain Eukaryota; kingdom Viridiplantae; phylum Streptophyta; class Magnoliopsida; order Asterales; family Asteraceae; genus Mikania; species Mikania micrantha. The sequence continues at coordinate 61,964,954 of CM018696.1, read as the reverse complement.
ATAACCGAACCGTCGGTTTCGGTTTCGGTGGAACCTAATAACCGAACCGAACCGACATTTGCACACCCCTAGTGTCTGTTGTTCAAAAAAAATTTATAAAAATAGTTGGCATAGAAATGCCCACCAAATCAAAGTGAGACTAGGTGGGTTCCACACAAAGATGTGAGGTGGCAGGACACAAGACCCGAGTAGGAACCAGTCCCATGATTCCCGACGCAAAGGATGCTGGTGGGTCAGCATCACAGACAGCAAGGCATCACCGGTTCCCGTATCCATTGGTTTGGTTGTGTTTGATTCTCATACTCTAAATCACATCAAATTGCATTCTTTGTTTTGTTATTGTAACATAAATACATAATATACATCTTCCGAATGGCTGGATAATTCTACAACTAAATTTTATATATTCTATTAATTATACTTCTAAATTTTATATATTTACTCTATTTTATAAACTTTTATTAAACTTAAAATAAGCATTATACTTCATCAATTAATTGTTCAAGTAATTTAATAATGTTTATGATAATGTGTTATGTTCTTGTCTCTTGCGGGCACCCTTCTAGCATGTATAAATAGGTGGTCAACATTTCATTGCAAATCAATAATATGTAGGGAACTTAATGCTTTTAGAACTTTGAAAATTTCTTCATTATATAGTTGGTGAATAATTCTGCAAAGAGGTTTTGAACTTTCTTTGTTTACTCAATAAATAATAATTAGATAATGTATTTACATACAATTTTTTAAGATGTGTAACTTTTGAAAAAAGACTTTGGTGATGCATGAATATTTCATTTTAAATCAAGAAAACTTAGGAAAGTTGATACTTTCAAATCTATAAAATTTTTTCATTACTATGATCCAACAAAACTCTTTTTTCTATTAGCTTTTGAAAAAGTTCATGGTAAATGATCAAACCATCAAGACAATATTTTTTCTAACAATCAACAGCTCAGCTGCAGAATAACTATTAATCATAATAAGATGAACACTCACTCAAATGCAAATGAAGAATAGTAAGAACACAAGCAAATTCACTTCAAACTTTATGTATGTTTTCCTTAATTTCACAATGCATCAAAAGCATACATGTATGAGTACATTGAGGGTTATATATTAAGAGCTATAGTCAGTTGCACGCAGGTAAACCATCAAAACTACCATTAGACATAATCCTAACTGATTATTTTAGGATAACAATCAATAGCAAACTTCAACCATTGATAATGCAATTATGACAAACCATGATGCATATTCAAATAGATATTACATTATACAAATGACACATATGAATTATGTTGAATCTCATAATTAGAAGATCTATGTCATATTTATGATCGAATAAGGTTCTTCTACTATACCGATACTATCAAATAAGAACATATAGTCTTTTGGAAGCTCACTATATGAGAAAGAGTGTCTTATCCGTGTGTAGTTGATAGACATAAGTTTTTAATGTTTATCAGAAGGATCATTTCCTCATAACTTGTCTTCGGATCGAAAGGTAGAAAATAATTGGAAGGAGAAGTTCTTTGAAAGTGTTATTTGTCTTGTCAGAAGTAACTAACTTCAAAAGCTAGCATTGCTATGTCTTTCGAAAGTTATCTGTTTTTCAGAAGCAATAGTTTCTTCCGAATGATTGTGTTCTTTTAGAAATCCTTGTATTGATTAGTGGAAGCTCTTTGACTATTTTCAAAAGCTTCCCTATGCTTGGGTATAACTCAATTTAAAATCAATTATGATAACTTTGTAGTTTAATTTTGGAAAATAAGGACTGACGAAGCAAAACCACCTTTCAAATAATCTTTGTAATAAATGTTGCAGGACACTAGCTTCCGAAGACAAGTCTTCAGAAGAACTTTCGGAAGACAAATAAAAGCCAATTGCTTCCGAAGACAAATAAAAGACACTAGCTTCCGAAGACGAGTCTTCAGAAGAACCTTCGGAAGACATAAATAAAAGACAATTGCTTCCGAAGACAAATAAAAGAAAAATGCTTCCGAAGACAATACTTCAGAAGTTGCTTCGGAAGACTCTATCTGAAGACAAACCTCAGAAGACACTATCGGAAGAGAACACTTGCTTCCGAAGAATAAAAGTTGCTTCCGAAGAATAAAAGTCATTTACTTCGGAAGACTTCCAAAGACATCTGCCTCGGAAGAAAAACAATATTTCAGAAGACATATGTTTCTTCGGATGAAAGAATAAATGTAACCTTCTTTTGGATAACTGTCTACATTAGATAGTTTTCTATAAAGAGCTTCCGAAAGAATAATGTTTTAGCATCAGTTCAAAAGTCTGAACTAAGATCTTTAAAGATCCTATGTTGACTTTACACTTGTACTATTCTGATGCTACAGTGTCTGTAATAGTGTCATCAGTCTTATCTGTTTGTCTTCTTCTTGTATTTGTCCTGAAACATTAAATGTCGGGGCTATTTATACCCCAACATCTGCTGAATAATTATAACACTTAGAACAACACTTTTCTGAATCTTCTTTGTGTTGCCCTACTGTTTTCTCTTCTTTTCTTCTTCTAACTTATGAAAACTAAACACTAAAATAATTAAAAGAGCAAAACTCCAGAGGGAGCAAAATATCAAAAGCTTTGTCTAAGCTCTTGATCCTGGTTAAGTTAGTCTCTCCTTAGCTCACCGGTTTTTCTACAATTGGTATCAGAGCCTTGTTCATTAGTCTTGGTTTAACCATCAAGGCTAAAATTCAAAGCTCGATTTGATATCTGTGTTTAGTTTTCTATTATCATCTTCTTTTCAAAATCTGCTAAAGATTGATTTTTGAAACTTTAAAGTGTTCAAAAATCATTCAACCAAACTATCTTGAGTACTCACTATTGATTTACTCAAAACAGTTTAAACAAATGGCAGAAAAATTCACCTTAGACCCACATAACACTGGTTCTGCCACGAAGCCACCAATTCTGGTTAGGCATCAATATAATATTTGGCAGAGACGGATGTTACATTTCCTGTCAAATAATCATACAGGATGTTGGAAGTCTGTTATGTTCGGACCTCATAAACCAATGGTCTTGGACACAGAGACTGGAGATGATGTCCCTAAGGATCCCCGAAACTATACTGAAGAAGACTTTCATAAATTGGAGCTTGATGCCAAGGCACATGCTCAGTTGGCTATGGCCCTTCCGAATGAAATCTATTCGGGTCTTCTTCACCATGAGTCTGCTAAGGACTTATGGGATGCTCTAAAGGAGCAATTCGGTGGTACTGATGATGTTGTAGCCAATACTAGAGAGATATTGGCTCAACAATATGAGACATTCTGCCAACTAAATAATGAGTCACTGACTCAGCAATTTGAAATGTTCACTTCTCTCTTAAGTGAACTAAAATTAGCTGGTCAAGTGTATCATCCTGTCTCAGTTCTAAATCGATTTTTAAGATCTCTCCCTGAAAAATGGGAAACTTACTCTATAGTCATGAGATCTTCACCAGATTTTGGTAAACTCTCACTTACCCAACTTCATGGTAAGTTACTCACTTTTGAGCGAGAGATTGACCAGAAAAGAAAACTAATAAAATCTGGAAAATCAACTGAAGAATATGTTCAAGGAAACACTGCTCTCCTTAGTCATAACTCTGTGATAAATGATCAGGGTTATGATGAACATATTGACATAACTACTGGCATCACCTCTTCATTCTCTTCATGTGATGACCACTCTCTCCCCTCTGACCATCCTTGTTTTATCATGGACGATCTTCATCAAGTTCCAAGTGATGACTTGGAAGAGATGGATATTCTCCATCAACTGGCTCTCTTGAGCATAAGAACTAACAAGTTCTACAAGAGGACAGGAAGAAAATTTCCTGGTATCCATGGAAAAACCAGGATTGGTCTAAATAAGGCTACTGTCCAATGTTATAGATGTCATGGCACTGGACACTTTTCCAGGGAATGCTCTAATGCTTCAAACTCTAACCCTTCTTCTTATGTGACCTATCCAAACATACCTTCACACACCCCTTCAACACCACACTCATCCACCTTTTCCTCTTTCAAAAGGTCCAATAATCCTCAAGAATCAGCACACATTGCACAAAATTCTTCTTCTAACAATGTGCAATATGTACAAACTGCAAATATAACATGTACCAACTTACTCCTTCCTCACTTCAAGTTGTTACAGCTCCTTCTTCACAAATAAATGCTCCCGGACATGCTGGTAAATCTTCATCATCTGGTCAACAGGCTCTTTTCTCTCAAGAGTACATAGACTGGAGCAGCTTGCCTGAAGATGTTGGCCATGCCCTCATCACTTTTGAACCAACAAATTTTGCTCTAATGGCTGTTGGTGAAGATTCTTGCTCTTCTGATCAACCTGAAGCAGATATTTCTGATGCTCAGGTATTCTCTTCCACCTTAGAAAAATTATGTTCCAATGCTTGCATAGAGGCTTTTGCAAAAATAAAGAAAGCCAATATGTTGCTTCAAAAGCAAAATCAGGATTTGGAACAACTTCTGGACAATAAAAATTCTGAAATGGAAAAACTAATAAAAATAAAAGATAATGAAATATGTGCCTTGAAAACTGAGAAAATCAATTTACAAGCATCCTTTGATCTCCAAAGAGAAAAATATTATGCTTGTAAAGATGAACTATCTCAAACTCAAGTAAGCTGTGAAAAGTGGGTTGAATCTTGCAAAGGATTCAAGATGCTTTTACAAAAGCAAGTTCACAGCAAGGCAAGATTTGGAATTGGGTATAATCATACTGCTCAACGAGATGATTATACACCCATTGATAATAATAAGGAAGAAACTACTCCTGAACCTGTTTCACCAACCTTTCTTCCTGATGAAATTCCTTCAATAAAAGATACACCTCCGTTGGTGTATCAGCCAAACTATTTCTCTAAGTTTGTATATCCCACTAATACAAATCTGACAAGAATAGAAAAATCTCAGTTGAACTCAGTTCAACACAATAACTCTTCAGAACAAAGTGAGATTGCTCCTGATATGAGCCCTACTCCTTGTTCAGAAGAAACAATAAAGTCTGGATTCACTTCTAATATCAAGTCAAATCTTGATAAAGGAAAAGAACCTATGATAAATATCCAGTTTCCTCCTTCTCATCCTCATCCTCCTTATCCCACAATGAAAGCAAACAGACCTTTCATCCCAAATTATTCCTCTCTTTCCCCAGCCTGCTTAAAATGTTTTAAGTACAATCATGCTACTGAAAACTGCAGAACAAAAACACCTTTGGAGAAAGCTAGGATAAAGGCTAATAAGTTGAAAGCTGATCATACTTCTCTATCTAACGGGAACCTCCCTAATAAGATGAAGAAAGTATGAACAGCAAGTAACAAATCTGTTGGGACACATCCTCATTCTTCCTCTATCTTACCCTCTTCCTTGAGTACTAACTCCAGACCTTCCATTTTGGGAACACCACCTCCTTACTCTACGGTGAACCCAGTTTCTTGCTCTAATAATGGTGCTAACTCTTCTCCTGTGGATTCTCAAATCAATCTTCTCCAACAAAATCAGCAACAACTGCTGTTAATGATGCAGAAATTGATGAAAGATACACAACAAAATAAACCAAACAAATAAACAAAATAAAATACCCCATGTCTAATCTTTTGTACATAATTCTCATGTGCAGAAATCCTCTTCAAACCAAAATCATCTCTGGTATGTGGATAGTGGAGGATCTAGGCACATGACTGGATGCAGATCCATTCTAAATGACTTCATTCCAAATAATGGTGGATCTGTTTCTTTCGGAAATAATGCAAAAGGTTGGATAGTGGGATCCGGTTCTGTCTCAGGAGGAAATTTGAAATTTAAAGATGTTAGCTTAGTTGAAAACCTCAAGTTTAATCTCTTGAGTGTTTCTCAACTGACTGACAAAAATTTTAATTCATTTTTCACTAAAGACAGTTGCAAAATTCTTTCTCCAGAAATAAACTCTAAAATAAAGGTCTTGATTGATCAACACACTTTGCTAACGGCTAAAAGACGTGGAAATGTCTATGTTGTAGATATGACTACTGACTCTCAAACATCTTCACCTACATGTTTGATAGCCAAAGCATCATCTTCTGAAACCACTCTCTGGCATAGGAGACTCAGTCACCTTAATCACCAAACTCTTCACAAGCTTTCAACCCTTTCTCTAGTAAGAAGATTGCCTTCTAAAGAATTTCATTTTGAAGGTCAGTGTGAATCTTGCTTAAAGGGAAAGCAACATAAAACTTCACATAAGTCTATTGAGGATCCAAAACAACTAACTGTCTTAATCTGCTTCATATGGATCTGTTTGGTCCAGTGAAGGTAGCTAGTTTGGCAAGAAAAAGATATTGTCTAGTTGTTGTAGATGATTACTCAAGATTTTGCTGGACCTTCTTCCTTTTCAGCAAAGATGAGACTTCTGATAAAATAATTGCTCTTGTCACTCATCTGGAAAGACAATTCAGTCTTCCTGTTAAAATAATAAGGAGTGACAATGGCACAGAATTCAAAAATCAAGTTCTTGATAAATTTTGTATTTCTAAAGGAATCCTTAGACAATATAGTGCTCCTAGAACTCCTGCTCAAAATGGAGTTGTAGAAAGAAAGAACAGGACACTAATTGAAGCTACAAGAACCATGCTTGCAGACTCAGGATTACCTTTATCATTCTGGGCTGAGGCAGTAAACACTGCTTGTTATGTATTGAACAGAGTTCACATTGTAAAAAGACATAACAAGACTGCCTATGAAATTCTGTATAAAATAAAGCCTCTCATTTCCTTCTTCAAAGTCTTTGGATGTCCGTGTTTTATCCTAAATACAAAAGACTCTTTGTCCAAATTTGCTGCTAAAGTTGATTCTGGATACTTTGTTGGATATTCTCAGACTTCTAAAGCTTATCGAGCTTTCAATCTCAGAACAAAAATAATTGAGGAATCTATTGATGTAAAATTCAATGAATCAGCATCAACCTCATCCTTTCCTTCTGCACCTGATGATCTTTTTGATCTTGAAAGCTTCTCATTCGTCCCTTCCATCCCCTCTTCTTCTCCTTCATCAGAGTCATGTCAAACTTCTGAAGATCTATCTTCTATTGAGGACGATTCTGTTTCAAAGTTCTTCACTTCTTTTCCATCTCATCAAATAAATTCTCAAGAAGCAAATTCTCAAAACCTAGACAATATACCATCTACTCCTCCATCTCCTGTCTTGGATAATGCATCCATAGATGTTCCTGATCACATTCCAAACTCTCTGACCCCCATCAAAAACTCATCTTCTTCCGATGCTGCCTCCTCAAATAACTGCTTGGACATCATTCCTTTCAACAAAAATCATCCTCTAGAACAAATCTTAGGTGATCTAAGTAAAGGAGTTCAAACAAGAAGCCAGATTTCAAACTTTTGTCTTCATGCAGCCTTTCTATCCCAAATTGAGCCATCTAAATATCAGGAGGCTCTTAAAGACAATAATTGGGTAGAGGCAATGCAAGATGAACTGTTGCAGTTCAAAAGGCAAAATGTTTGGACTCTATGTCCATTGCCCGATGGAAAATATCCCATCGGAACCAGATGGGTATTCAGAAATAAAACAGATGACAGAGGCATTATAATAAAAAATAAGGCCAGGTTAGTAGTGCAAGGTTACTGTCAAGAGGAAGGTATTGACTATGATGAGACTTTTGCTCCTGTGGCAAGATTGGAAGCCATTAGACTCTTTCTAGCATTTGCCATCTCACATAACATAAAGGTATACCAGATGGACATAAAGAGTGCTTTCCTGTATGGGACAATAAAAGAGGAAGTCTATGTTTGTCAACCACCAGGATTTGATGATGTTCATCATCCTGATTGGGTGTACAAACTAGACAAAGCACTTTATGGCCTAAAACAAGCTCCAAGAGCATGGTATGACACTCTCTCTCAATTCCTTCTTTCTAATAATTTCTCACGGGGGACCATTGATAAGACTTTGTTCATAAAAAGGGTAGATAAGGAACTCTTGTTAGTCCAAATTTATGTTGATGACATCATTTTTGGATCAACAAAACAGTCCATGTGTGAACAATTCTCTAAATTAATGTCTTCTAAGTTTGAAATGAGTGCTTTAAGTGAACTAAAAACATTTTTAGGACTTCAAGTCAAACAAACCCCACACGGGACTTTCATTCATCAATCTAAATATGTAAAAGATCTTCTTAATAAATTTGATATGAATGATTGCAAAATAATTTCTACTCCCATGGCAACAAGTCCTGGCATATGTCCAGATGACAATGGTGAACCCGTAGATCAAACTCTCTACAGGTGCATGATTGGTTCTCTGATGTATCTTACTGCATCAAGACCAGACATCATGTATGCAACATGTGTCTGTGCAAGATATCAATCTGCTCCCAAACAATCACATCTTTCATTTGTGAAGAGGATACTCAGATATCTCAAAGGCACTCCTGTGCTAGGTATTTGGTATCCTGCTATTCAAATTTGCAAGCTTGTTGGTTTTACAGATAGTGATTATGCTGGTTGCTCGCTCACCAGAAAGTCTACCTCAGGAGGTTGTCAGTTCTTTGCAGGTTGCTTAGTGTCATGGCAGAGCAAGAAGCAAACATCAGTGTCCAATTCAACTGCTGAAGCTGAATACATTGCAGCAGCCCATTGCACTGCCCAAATTCTTTGGTTACAATATCAACTGCTAGATTTTGGAATAACTGAACTAAAAACACCTCTTCTGATAGACAGCGAAGCTGCCAAAAACATAATAAAAAATCCTGTCTATCATTCTAAAACCAAACACATTGAAATAAGGCATCACTTCATTAGAGACTGTTTTGAAAAAGGACTCATAGTTCCAGAACATGTCTCTACAAGTAATCAAATAGCTGACATATTTACCAAGCCCTTAGACTCCTCATCTTTCTCTAAGTTTGTAACAAAACTGGGCATGATAAATATGAGTTAATAAACATTAAAGGATATTTTTTTTAATTATCCAAACAATGGATATTGGATAAACAACTGATAAAGAACTCTTGATTTCTTTCAGTAATTATCCATATACACAGATAGGATCAGTGGCTATATAATCACTGCTTCATATCTATCTGATGTTTAAACTTTCCATTGTTACATTCCTCTCCTTCCGATATCATTTCTTCCGAAGATATCTTCTTCTTCTTCTCCTTCTATTTTCTTCTTCCGATAACTTTCATAAGTTTATTTAACTTGTGTCTAAAATAAGATTCTTCCGATTCTGAAATAAAAATCTTGAGCTTTGCATTTGATGTGACAGTTGTCAATCTTTCTGATAGACCCGAGTCTCAATACTGACTCTCACGGCTCAAGAAGATTATTACCGCCATTTTCTTTTAACCAATAATCTTCTCGGATTACTTTCCTTATTTATCATCTTCTTCTCCATAATTCTATTTAAACCCTATTTCTCCTCTGGTTTTTCAAGAAACTCTTCTTCAAAGTAATGCTCATGGTTACGGATGATAAATTGTCAGGCATGTCGTCTGGCACGAAGCACTTATGCTTACCTTGTCACAAGCTTCATGCTTATGATAATGGCGTAACGGCTTCGGACCAGGCTTCATTCCTTACAAAATTTCGTCTGTACTTTTCGGATGTGCATGAACATGTCTTCTTGACCAAATGTGTAAGTCTCAACCTCTCTCTCTTATTCTAACTCAGTTTTGTAACTTCATACTTAATCATGAACTTTTTGGGTTAACCTGAAAAACTTGATTATGTAGAAGTCAGTCCTTTTGATCTTTACAGGCAACTATTTCAAATAACATCTTTTTGATAACCTGGTATTTCATCAAAAACGTTCATAGTTCCGGCTATGCTTTCAGTTTGTCTCTTTGATCTTCATAATATTATGACGGACTTGACTAACTGATGTTCAAAATGTTGAACATTGATGGATGATACTAAAGAAACACCCATCTTTAGTAAACCCACATCCACCCTTCTTCCACACCTAAATTAGGTACTGGCCATAAAATACTTCTCCAAAACCCTCCAAGTCTAATAAACCCAAAAGAATCTGTTCAGGAAGATGAGATCCCTGAACATGATTGTGTTCCCACTGAACACATGGATACATCTGTTTCATCCTCACAGATATATCAAGAATCTCTTCCCATCCTGCTCCTCATTAATCCTCTTCACAGGATGATGTTGTATTCCTAAGGGAACCCTATCTAACCATTGAAATGTCAGTTGACATTCAGTTGGTCGTCCTCTCTCCCAGGGACAACTCTGTTTCTAAAAGCCCCCCACTATCTATCACCATTTCTCTACCCCATAAAAGAGGATGAGATCCGGTCGTCAAGTCCATCTTGACCTCCTGATCATATATCAGAAGCATCCATTTCACATGAAAATTCAATGAATTCTCATCTGAATGGATTAGGCAATAAGACTCCTGGTATGGCAACAGCCAATGAAGTTTCTCTTTAAACTAAGGCTAGGAAATCCCCAGAACCAAGAACAAGGGGTTTATGACATCTCTGAGATGGACTCAGGTCATAATAAAACTGACTCTCTAGTCAGGGATTCGGATGACATCTACAAAATGATGGACGAATCAGTTCTTCACACTATGGAATTGACGGATATCTTTAGTCCTGTAATCCAAATCCAACCCCATGCAGGCACCTTCACTTGAAGGTTTTCTAATCTTCTCAACCATCTTCACTACTACTACCCTTCCTCCCCTGCCCTTCACGGAGCATTTCTCCCACTTCTTTCTGCCTTTCTTTCTTCCCTGCCTTGTCTCCGGCTGATTAAGCCAAAAAGAGGGAGATAATCCAAAGAAGCCTAGCTCTGATTAGCTCTGATAAACAAAGAAGCCTTTGCTTTACTGGGACCCCATTTGAACCTTTCTCATTTCTTTCCCCAACTGAGTCTGATGTTCTAGAAATTGATTGGGATCTTACATGAAGTGGTTTTGGCTTCATCAGTCCAGAGGGAGATTGTTGGAAAATAAGGACTGACAAAGCAAAACCACCTTTCAAATAATCTTTGTAATAAATGTTGCAGGACACTAGCTTCCGAAGACAAGTCTTCAGAAGAACCTTCGGAAGACAAATAAAAGCCAATTGCTTCCGAAGACAAATAAAAGACACTAGCTTCCGAAGACGAGTCTTCAGAAGAACCTTCGGAAGACATAAATAAAAGACAATTGCTTCCGAAGACAAATAAAAGAAAAATGCTTCCGAAGACAATACTTCAGAAGTTGCTTCGGAAGACTCTATCTGAAGACAAACCTCAGAAGACACTATCGGAAGAGAACACTTGCTTCCGAAGAATAAAAGTTGCTTCCGAAGAATAAAAGTCATTTACTTCGGAAGACTTCCAAAGACATCTGCCTCGGAAGAAAAACAATATTTCAGAAGACATATGTTTCTTCGGATGAAAGAATAAATGTAACCTTCTTTTGGATAACTGTCTACATTAGATAGTTTTCTATAAAGAGCTTCCGAAAGAATAATGTTTTAGCATCAGTACAAAAGTCTGAACTAAGATCTTTAAAGATCCTATGTTGACTTTACACTTGTACTATTCTGATGCTACAGTGTCTGTAATAGTGTCATCAGTCTTATCTGTTTGTCTTCTTCTTGTATTTGTCCTGAAACATTAAATGTCGGGGCTATTTATACCCCAACATCTGCTGAATAATTATAACACTTAGAACAACACTTTTCTGAATCTTCTTTGTGTTGCCCTACTGTTTTCTCTTCTTTTCTTCTTCTAACTTATGAAAACTAAACACTAAAATAATTAAAAGAGCAAAACTCCAGAGGGAGCAAAACATCAAAAGTTTTGTCTAAGCTCTTGATCCTGGTTAAGTTAGTCTCTCCTTAGCTCACCGGTTTTTCTACATTTAAACTTGTCGTTTACTTTGATTCTTTAAAGCCTAGAATATGTATAATTAAATCCACATAGTCATCATAGTATATATTCAAGGGAAAGATTATATTGATTGAAGAATAACTATGCATGTTAAGGGTAGGGGATGACCCTAATTAAGAGATAGATACATAAAATCTCAAAGCCATCTCGCAATGACATGTGTAAAGACTAATAAAGGCTGATGCATACCAAACTTCTTATTTTGTCTAAGTACAGGAGCTGCATTGACAAAAAGCCTTCGGAAGAAAGAAGTGATTCTTCGGAAGCAGCATTGCTTCCGAAGGATAACTTGTTCCTGCCGAAGGTTTTACAAGACAACTGTTTTGAAAGAATAACACTTAAAAGTGTTAAAGCTTCAGAAGACTTAAAGCTTCCGAAGACTACAAGCTTCCGAGGAATCTTCATTTACACCAAGGACAAAGACAAAGACTTCCGAGGTTTATCCTCTGACAAAGACTGTAGCTGATTACTTTCATAGTACAAAAGGGACTGACACAAGACATGCTGGTCTGATCAAATACAAAAAGAACATACCGAAATTCAGACAGCAGCTTACTTCCCTTCCTCAGCAATAAATGCAAAAGATTATCTGAAGCCTTGAAGATCATCAACATTAAATGCTTTGTGTATCCAGCTAGTCTTTGGTTAAGTCAATGTCTATATTTGTAATAATTGTAATTGAGTGTCTTAGCCTGTTAAGACACTCCTCATACTAGAATAAGCTTTACTTTATGTACTTGTCTAGTATACCCAACTTGTATTCCTACGAGTATACGGTTGTAGCCTTGGCTATATAACCTCTCATTGTAAACCGACTAAGGGTGTGCGTGTGCTTGTTCGTTGTACACTTGTTATACTTTGAGAGAAATATATCTTTGAGCTTGAATTAACTCTTGTGTTCTTACTGCTTATTCAAAGATTATTTGTTCATCCTTAAGTGTTTGTAAGATCCTTCTGATAGATATTCCGCGTCTATTAGATTGACTGTGAGAAGATCCTGTTTGTGTGTTGTTTGAATTATACAAACCGATCCAACAAGTGGTATCAGAGCCTTGGCTCTTAAACTTAAGTGACTAATCGTCCTTAAGTTACCAGTTGTATATCTTCTTACATCTTACTACTACGAATCTCATAATCTGTTGTTTGTTCAAATGGCTGCATTAAACAAGCATGATACAGAAAATGAGACACTCAACAAGCCACCGATGTTCACCCCTGAAGACTTTGATACGTGGAAGGTCAGAATGAAAGGGTTCATCAGGAATCAAGACTTCAAACTCTGGAAGTCTGTTCTTGAAGGTCCCTACATTCCTACAATAGCTGCTGCTGGAGCCGGTGGAGCTGCTGTACCAAAGGATCCATCAATGTATTCAGATGAGGACTATAAGAAGATGGAAGTGGATTCAAAGGCACTGTGGCTCATCCAGATGTCAATTCCCAACTCTATTATACATGCATTCAAGAAATGCAAATCAGCAAAGGAGTTGTGGAACTCTTTACAACAGATGTATGAGGGTTCGGATGATGTCAAAGAAAACAAGAAAGATATGCTGAAACAGAAGTTTGAAAACTTCTGCCATGAAAACAATGAGAACATGTCTTCTCAGTACCTAAGGTATGTCCAACTTGTTGATGAGCTAACAACTGCAGGGGTAACACTGGATAATCAAGATGTGCTCAGAAAATTTCTGAGATCTCTTCCAAAGGCCTGGAACATCTACTCAGTCACAATAAGAAGAACTGAAAACTTGAAAACACTAACTCTTGGAGAATTATTTGGTATCTTAAGTGCATATCAAATGGAGATTGATTCACAGGAATCAAAACCATCAGCTGCATTTCCATCAGGATCAGCTGCATTGTTTGTTCCTACTCAAAGCTCATCCTTTCAAAGTTATCAACCTATGTTTCATTCAACTACAACATCAAGCCAACCCAATCCCACATATTCTGAAATATCCACACCATCAAGTTCAACTACCAATCCATTTGCACAATCTGTTTCTTTGGTTACCTCTGGCCCAGGAGCTTTACTAGCTGAAGAAACAAATTATTTCCAGTTATGTCAAGAAGATCTGGAAGGAATTCCTGCTGATGATTTAGAAGAAATGGACATCAATTATCAGATGGCCATGATTTCTTTCAGAGCAAAGAAATTTTATCAGAGAACAGGGAGGCAATTTAAGAAGCATAACATGAAGACCGGTTTTGGACTGGATAAATCCAAAATCAGATGTTATAATTGTCAGCAACTTGGGCACTTTGCAAGAGAATGCAAAGCACCAAGAAATCAGCATACAACAGGAGAACGGCAAATCAATCAGCAAGCAACCAATCAAACCATCAATGCAAATGTTGCTGAGCATCATGATTTTTCAGACTGGAGCTTTCAAGCAGAAGATGCGTCAACCTCAAACAATGCCTTCATGGCAAATGATGCCAGCTCATCATTCAAGGTAACAGACAATATGTGTACACCTGAATGCTTAGAGAAACTAAATGATTATAAAAGAGTTAATGAACAAGTATGTAATGAACTTGAGTCAATACAAGTTGTCAAAGCAGAATTTTACAAAGCTGAAAAGGATTATAAAGAAAAGATTGAAACATTAGAAAAGGCAGTTTCTAGTCTCAAACATGAAGAGACTAACTATATTTGTCAAATAAATGATCTTTTAAAAAGATTAACAACTGCTAAGAACGAACTTGTATTGGCTGAATCATACATGGATAAATTTCTCAGTCAAGGTGAGAAGTTTGAAAAAATGTGGAAAATAAATAGCATTTCTAATCTAGCTAAAGAAAAAACTGCTGGGTTGGGATATAACAGTGTGGAACCACCAGTTGTATATACTCCACAGGTAGATGTTAAGTGCAAACCAGAAATCAAGCTTGTATTTGATGAGGAACTTGGAATCCACATGGTGGATAGTGAATCAGAAGTGTCTGACAACACTTCTGCTGAGGATACCACAAAGGAAGAGGTGGTGGTACCAGAAATCATAACTAAAACAGTTTCTAAAAGAAAAAACCATAAATCAAAACAAATCAACACAACTGTTTTTGTAAAACCAAAACAATCCACTGAACATAACAAAGGCACCATCACTTCTGAAGAAAATACAACTGACTCTCAAAATTCAAAACAAAATAAGTATGTGGGCAATCCTTCAGTACTCCATAGAAAGAAGGGTAATGGACCATCAAAATCAAATCTTAAATCTGGACCCAAAGACAAGGTTTCTCAGGAAGAAAGGCAACAACTCATAAGTTGCCTAATGTGTGGAGATTCTGATCACTTTGCTGCTGACTGTCTCTATAATCCAAGCAGACGCCGTCAACCCATCAGGCAATCAAAACCATCATACAGACACTTTAGACAGTCATGCTCTTCATCGGAAGCTAACCAAAGTGTCTCAGAGAAAAGAAAATCAAAGAGTAGGAAGAAACCATCGGAAGCTGCACCTGCTTCTGATGAGAAAAGAAAAGAAAAGCATTCTAAGTCTTCAGAAGCTCTACCCAGATCATCCCTACATAATCAAAAGTCAAGACCATCTCTTAGAAGGTCATCGGAAGCATGTCACAAAAGTACTTCTGATGAGAAAATAAAGAAGCCAAACTCCTTTATGTCTACCAGAAAGGGTAACATGACCTGGACAAGAAAAGAATATGAACCATCTTTGACCTCATCAACCAGTGCATCATCTGTTCTACCTAACCTGCATTCAAAACATTTTACTTACTATGATGCAGAAGGCAAACCCAAGACCACTATGGCTTGGGTTCCCAAAAGACACTAACCAAATTTGTTATGTGTAGGAGCAGCAGGATGCAAGAAGTAATCTTTGGATAGTGGATAGTGGCTGCTCCAGGCACATGACAGGCAACAAGACTCACCTTCATAACTATGAACCATTTTTTGGAGGATCTGTTGCATTCGGTGGAGATCCAGTAAGAGGGTATATCACAGGCAGAGGATCTATTTCAAATGGGCGTGTAAGTTTTGAGAATGTGAACTTTGTTAAAGAACTGTACTACAATTTACTGAGTGTATCACAGGTGTGTGATCAAAAGCATAACATGTTATTTACTGAGCATGAATGTATTGTTTTAAAGCCAGGTTTTGTTGTTCCAAATGATCAAATTTTGCTCAGGGCTCCAAGAAGAAATAACATGTACATGCTTGATATGAGCACAGCTACACCACTCAGTAACATAAGTTGCTTTGTCTCAAAAGCTTCACTTGATGAATCATCTCTTTGGCATAGAAGACTTTGTCATGTAAATCTCAAAAATATGAATAAACTTGTCAAAAATAACCTAGTAACTGGTTTACCAACAAAGGAATTCATATGTGTTGACAAATGTGTTGCATGCCTAAAAGGTAAGCAACACAAGTCATCTCATCATGCCAAAGAGATAAATTCTATAACAACAGTCCTGCATTTGCTACATATGGACTTGTTTGGCCCCACAAGTGTGAAAAGTCTTGGTAGAAAGTCGTATTGCTTGGTGGTTACTGATGATTTCTCTCGGTATACCTGGGTATTCTTCTTAAATACCAAGGATGAAACTACTGAGATTCTAAAGTCATTTATACTTAGGGTGGAGAATGAAAGTGATCACCATGTGAAAATAATTAGGTCAGATCAAGGAACAGAATTCAAAAATCATGTTTTAAATTCATTTTGTGAATCTAAAGGTATAACAAGACAATTTAGTGCTCCTAGGACTCCACAACAAAATGGTGTTGCTGAGAGAAGGAATAGGACACTAATTGGAGATGCAAGGACCATGTTGTCTGATGCCAAACTTCCAATAACTTTTTGGGCAGAAGCAGTCAACACTGCCTGTTACGTCCAACATAGAGTATTGGTAGTTAAGACACATGGTATGACTCCTTATGAAATTTGGCACAAGAGAAAACCATTTATTGGGTTCCTCAAACCATTTGGATGTCAATGCACCATCCTGAATACTAAAGATCATTTAGCCAAGTTTGCTGAGAAATCAACAGAGGGCTACTTTGTTGGGTACTCTTCACATGCTAAGGCTTATAGAGTATACATCAAAGCTTCCAGGATTATTGAAGAGTCTGCAAATGTTCAGTTCAATGAACATACTCTTAATAAACCTGGAAGAGGCCCTGATTGGTTATTTGATCTTGATAGCTTTACATCTGCATTTAATCTGGTGAAAGAGTATGTTCCAGTTTCACAGTCAGCTACCACATATACCTCCAAATGCATAAGAGAAGATGACTTTCGTGTTGAACTGCCTATAGCTTCAGGACAAATCTTGGCAGATTCCTCTTCAGCACAAAATGGTGTGTCACAGACTGAGATAATCAACACATCTCAGGCAGGTCTCTCAGTTGAATCTACTTCTGGTTTACAACATCAAGAAGAAGTAGGAAGTCCATCAGCAGAGGCAAACACTCTGGAAACTACGTTTCCCAGGGAAAACCAACCCATTACAGTCCAAATTCAGAATCCACAAGATATGCCAGAAATTCAGCTTGAGGTAGTACTTCCTAACCTTGAGTCAATCAATCTAGATGAGGCTTCTCAATTGGATGTGATTCCAAGAACTCGAATTCACAACACTCATCCAGTTGAGAACATAATTGGAAATGTTGAAGAAGGAATGAGAACTAGAAGCTCTATGCACGAAGCAAACGTGTGTTTGTTCGCATGCTTTCTATCCCAAATATAACCAAAGAAGGTTGCTGAAGCATTGAAAGACAACAGCTGGGTAGAAGCCATGCAAGAGGAGCTTCTTCAATTTGAAAGACAAGGAGTATGGAAAACCTGTCCTTTACCTAAAGGTAAGTATGCAATTGGAACCAAACGGGTGTTCAGAAACAAGAAAGATGACAAAGGTGTCG
Organism: Mikania micrantha; assembly: GCA_009363875.1. Classification (NCBI taxonomy): domain Eukaryota; kingdom Viridiplantae; phylum Streptophyta; class Magnoliopsida; order Asterales; family Asteraceae; genus Mikania; species Mikania micrantha. The sequence goes on along the minus strand of CM018696.1, from coordinate 61,947,138 downwards.
TCATCAAAAACAAAGCAAGACTGGTTGTTCAGGGATATACTCAGGAGGAAGGCATAGACTATGATGAAGTGTTTGCTCCAGTTGCAAGAATTGAAGCCATCAGAATCTACTTAGCATTTGCAGCTGCCAAGAACTTCAAAGTGTTTCAAATGGATGTAAAAAGTGCCTTTCTCTATGGAAAGATTGATGAGGAGGTTTATGTGTGTCAGCCTCCAGGATTTGAAGATCCAAAGTTTCCTGATCATGTCTGTAAGCTTGATAAAGCTCTCTATGGGCTGCATCAAGCTCCCAGAAAATGGTATGAAACTTTGTCTTCCTTTTTGTTGTCTAACAATTTCAAGAGAGGAACAATTGATAAAACTCTCTTTTTCAAGAAGTCCAATCAACACATCATGCTAGTCCAAATCTATGTTGATGATATCATTTTTGGTTCAACTAATGAATCTCTCTGCAAGGACTTTGAATCACTAATGAAATCCAAGTTTGAAATGAGTTCAATGGGAGAACTCACATTCTTTCTTGGACTACAAGTGAAACAAACTCCTACAGGGATTTTTATTAATCAATCAAAATATGTCAAGGACATTCTTGAAAGATTCAAGATGTCTGATTGCAAAGCTCTGGGAACTCCTATGTCCAAGACAACATCTCTAAGCCCTGATCTTGAGGGGGAGGATGTTGATCAACACCAGTACAGGGCAATGATAGGCTCTTTGATGTATCTCACAGCAAGCAGGCCAGATATCATGTTTGCAACTTGTGTATGTGCAAGATTTTAGGCCACTCCCAAAGTCTCACATATGCTGGCTGTGAAAAGAATTTTTAGATATCTCAAAGGAGCACCAAACCTAGGATTATGGTATCCTAGAAATGAAGACTTCCAGTTCTTAGCTTACACTGATAGTGATTATGGAGGGTGCAACATCAGCAAGAAATCCACATCTGGAGGATGTCAATTCCTTGGACCCAGGATTGTGTCTTGGCAATGCAAGAAACAGTCATGTGTATCTACCTCTACTGCAGAGGCAGAATACATAGCTGCTTCTAGCTGCTGTGCACAAGTTATCTGGATTCAAAATCAGATGAAAGATTATGGAATAGATTTGCTCAACACTCCTATTCAGATAGACAACTCAAGTGCCATCTCCATCACCAACAATCCTGTCAAACATTCCAAGACAAAGCACATTGACATAAGATATCACTTCATCAGAGATTGTGCTGAGAAAATGTTAATTCATCTAGTCAAAGTTGATACAGAAAACAATCTGGCTGATCTCTTCACCAAAGCATTTGATGAAGGAAGATTTAGGTACTTAATAACATCCATTGGAATGATTAACTTTGAGTAAATGAAATGATAAGGAATAAATAATTCTTCGGAAGATAAACTTAACTTATCTTCTGATGAGTAACTACTCAGCAGAAGATATGTTAAGTCTTCGGAAGCATTATTTCTTCCTCAGTCGGAAGCTCTCACACTTCAGAAGTTAAATTATCTTCTGAAGTAATACTCTTCCGATACATTAACTTCAGAACTTAAATCTTCTGAAGGTGCTCTTCAGAAGAAAGTATCTTCCGAAGAACATTTTATCTGATGCACTTATCTGATACTTCAGAAGCAGTGCTTCCGATGTATTAATTTTATACTTCCTAACCATTGCTTCTGATACTTCAGAAGCAGTGCTTCCGACAGTATAAACTTTATACTTCGGAAGCAAAACTCTTCTGAAAACTTTTTGGTCTCTTATACTTCTTCCGAAAGTCACATCTTCGGAAGCAACTCAGCCCTTAGCAAATATTCAAACATTTATTGTGCAACCAGCTATCATCGGAAGACCTTTTTCTGACATCCGGATCTCAAATTTAATGTGTCTATATATTAAATGCTGGAATCTAAAGGTATAAAAAGGTCTCCCGCTCATTCATCTTCTCTCACCGTTTCACTTCAAAATTGTTTTTATTCTTTCTCTCAAATTGTAACCTAAAAACCACCGATCGAAATGGCTCTCCTTGCATTCAGACCTTCTCACAACATTCCAGCGGAGTTGTCATCAGACAATGATGCTGACTTTGCTCCGATCATCTTGTTTCTTCAGAAGAGCAGGTATTCATTTGCACTCACTGTTCAGCCCTTGGTGTATGAATCTCATCACCAACAATTTTGGGCATCCTGTTCTGTGTCTTCTTCTTCCAATGGTCGGAGTTTGATTGCCACCATTGATGCTCATCCTATTTCTATCACTGTGGAGACCATCTGTCGGCATCTCAAACTCAATGATGCCGGTGGAAAGGTCTCATTCATAAAGGATGAGGTAGCATCGACTTTTAAGTCGATGGGGGTACGAAGGTCCTCTCCCTTCAACAACCTATTTGAAGGGTAGAGTGTCCTATAATTACAAGTACCTCATACATTTGTTCTTACATTGTCTTTCCAATAAGACAGGAGGCTGGGATCAAGTTCCATCTGACTTAGCCTCGGCTATTCACGGCTTGGTCTCCAACCAACTGTTTAACTTTTTTGCCTTTATATTCAATAATTTGGTTGACAATATTTCGTCACCAAATAAATTTTGTATGTATCCCAGGTTTTTGCAACAGATTTTTAATGAGGAGTTGGGTACTTCCCTCTCTCTAACTGGGAATACATATAAAATGCCCTTGGTTTCTTCCAAGGTTTTTGTGCAACTAAAGAAGAAGGGTGCCCAGTTCTCTGGAAAATTCACTCCCCTTCTTCCATCTATGGAGTCACATACTCCTGAAGGTGACAGGTCTGCTAACCCCACAGATGTTGAACCCACACCTTCCACTTTTGTTGGTCATCCCATAAAAATCACATACAAACACAAACGAACCCCTGTACAGCTCTCTACAGCTGTTCAGGCCCCTTTCTCAAAACCCAGCAAGAAAAAGGTGAAAAGAACTGATATGGGCACAGTTCCACCTAAAGTGAAGGCCATACCTATAGTTCCTCCACAGGTTATTCCTCTGGAATCTGTGGCTGCCCCTAACCTGCCTGATAGCCCTCAGAGTATGTCACATTACATACCTGAGAATATCCAAAGGGATTCTCCCATCATTGAGTCTGCTTCTAATGAAGCAACTCCATTAGATCAGAGACTGTCTCCCAGGTCTCCAGGTTCTTATCATCCAGAAATGCCCCCCACCCATACTACTTCCCAGGCTCAAGGTACATCTGCTATAGCTGTGTAGGAACCACTTTCTCCCACTTCCCAAACACTTATGAGAGTGGTGACACAGTTACAAGCTAGGTTCCCTGACCCAGAGCCTACCATATCAAAGGTTGATCCCAGGATAGAAGAAGGGATCAATGTAGATGAGGCTGCCACTACTGATGAACCTTCTTAAGTTCTTCAGGACAGTGGTACAGGCAATAGGACCTCATTTGCGGAAACCAACATTGGGGAGGACTTCTTTGAGGCCCTTCTCAATGAAGGGAATCCAGGGTGCCAAGAAACCACATCTGGTGGTGGAGGTGCAGGAGCTAGGCTCAGGACTCCATCGCCCCATGATTCTACTCAGGTAGATGAGGGCACCAAAATACAGGAATTGACGGCTACCATCACATCCCTCCAAGCCAGGGTAGCTCATCTGGAAGCTGAGGTGACTACCCTGCGGCTTGAGGTCCAGACTAAAGATGCTACAATTCTGGACCTCAGGAGGCGTCCCCCAGTTCTTTTCCAACCCTTTCATCCTGATTCTGCTACCACTACCTTCATCTCCCCTGATGCTACCAAAAAGGGGGAGAATATAACTTCTGCAGGGTCAGGATCACAAGCAAGAGAAGAGGAAGCCGCTCAGGATGTCAACCCATCCATAGTCACTTTGACTACTGAATGGGATGACTTCTTGGGTACTTACTTTCATGTTTCCTCCACTTCCTCTTCCTCTTCTTCTGAAGCAACAGATGCTGCCAAAGAGACAGGGCAAGAGCATAACACAACAAATGTCTCTTTGGAGCCTCAGTCCCCTGTTGGGACTCACTTGTCCCCTTCTAGGACTAAGTCTCCTTCTGAGACTCAACAGTCCCCTTCTGGGACTAAGTCTCATTCAGAGACTGCAGCCCAGGTTGCCATGAAAGACACTATTCAAGAACAACCTTCAATCTCCATGGAACCTGTGTCCCCTCCTACTGGGACAAAGGCCACTGAAGACCTCTACTCTTCTCCTGAGCTCTCTGGGGGAACTAATAAGGAATCAACCAAGATGGTTGGTCAACCGGAGGGGGCAGTGAATGCTAAGGTTAACTCCGAAGCTGCAGCTTCCGAAGGCCCAGTCATTCTTGATGTTTCCTCCTCAGAAGAGCTAAGTGCCAATGAACCAGTTGGTGAGGCAACAGGAGACATTGCCTCTGGGGTAAAAGTAACTGCTGATGATAAAGGAAAAAGAAAATTAACCCCAGAGGAGGAAGCTGAACAAGAGGAGAGGATTCCAAAGAAAATGAAGGGCCGACCAGACACTTCAATGGATGATGAACTCATCAGATTATCTGCCCTTCTTCAGGAAAAAGGGTATGATATTGATGAAGTACTTAGCTGGTCGGTACCTAGAATGGCTGCCGAGCTGGACATGGTACAGCAGCAAGAACAGGCTGCTGCTGCATCCAAGGCCCAGACTGTCCTTACAAAGAAGCAAAAGGAAAAGGCCTACAGAGACAAGTCCAAGGTCTTTCTCCTGGAATATGGCTTCCATGCTCGGCAGCTAGGCCCAATGAAGAACTCAACCATGGATATGCATATCAGAGACATCAAGGCTAAGGTTGCCAGAGGTGAGTTACCTTCAATTGAGCAAATACATGCTCAAAGGGAAAGCCTAATGAGAGGCTTAGGCCTAGGGGGAGGAGCAAGAATAGAATTTCCCCTCTCTGGAACAGGGATCAGACAGGGTGAGGAAGTCATGTGTGGGGAAGCAACAAAAGCCATGTTCCCCAACATGTTTCCTATCAACCCTAAAGAAGAACAAACATCTCCTCCATCAAGTCCCTCTATGGACAACATGCCAATCTCTTCAGTGATCAAGATCAATAAGGACAAAAAGACTGCAAGGAAACAATCATCTCTAGTCCCTGATCCTTAGAGACAAAAACAGGCTGATGAGAGGAGAACAGAACCCTCAATGACTGAGGATGCTGGTCCACAGCCTACTGCAACAACAGGTGCAGCAGTAGGATCTAATGTGGAAGAATAACAAGCCAGAGATCAGAGGAGTCAAGCTACTGCTCAAGTCAGACCAAGATTCACAAGAAAAAAGAGCATAGCCAGAAGGAAAAAGAGAAAATATGCCATCTCCTCTGACTCTGAGCCAGACTCACCTCCCCCAAGATCAAAATCCAAACCAGCAGTCTCTACTCCCAAGGAACATCCAAAACACCTGTATGATTTACAGCATCATCATACATATGTTCCTGTTGTAAAGTGGAGCTACAATAGAGATCACAAAGAGTTTACTCTCTTTCTGCAAAATGGAGGAATTAAGACTTTGGATTTGACACAAATGTTTGTGCTTGCTGCCCCTTTTGTTTTTGATTTGGAAAACCTCCCTCTTGAAAATCCAGACAATGGACAAGAAGGGAGGCAAGCTCTCAGATGGGTAAAGGCAAGGGCTTAGGTCCTGAGGGGAGAAAAGATAGTAAGGAGGATTCCATAGGAAGTTTTGGTAGCATCAGCCTAAGGGGAGACTGTAAAGACTAATAAAGGCTGATGCATACCAAACTTCTTATTTTGTCTAAGTACAGGAGCTGCATTGACAAAAAGCCTTCGGAAGGAAGAAGTGATTCTTCGGAAGCAACATTGCTTCCGAAGGATAACTTGTTCCTGCCGAAGGTTTTACAAGACAACTGTTTCGGAAGAATAACACTTAAAAGTATTAAAGCTTCAGAAGACTTAAAGCTTCCGAAGACTACAAGCTTCCGAGGAATCTTCCTTTACACCAAGGACAAAGACAAAGACTTTCGAGGTTTATCCTCTGACAAAGACTGTAGCTGATTACTTTCATAGTACAAAAGGGACTGACACAAGACATGCTGGTCTGATCAAATACAAAAAGAACATACCGAAAGTCAGACAGCAGCTTACTTCCCTTCCTCAGCATTAAATGCAAAAGATTATCTGAAGCCTTGAAGATCATCAACATTAAATGCTTTGTGTATCCAGCTAGTCTTTGGTTAAGTCAATGTCTATATTTGTAATAATTGTAATTGAGTGTCTTAGCCTGTTAAGACACTCCTCATACTAAAATAAGCTTTACTTTATGTACTTGTCTAGTATACCCAACTTGTATTCCTACGAGTATACGGTTGTAGCCTTGGCTATATAACCTCTCATTGTAAACCGACTAAGGGTGTGCGTGTGCTTGTTCGTTGTACACTTGTTATACTTTGAGAGAAATATATCTTTGAGCTTGAATTAACTCTTGTGTTCTTACTGCTTATTCAAAGATTATTTGTTCATCCTTAAGTGTTTGTAAGATCCTTCTGATAGATATTCCGCGTCTATTAGATTGACTGTGAGAAGATCATGTTTGTGTGTTGTTTGAATTATACAAACCGATCCAACAACATGTATATATATACATAGGGTGAGGTTATAGAAAAAATATTTAGATTGATGAGAAGAAGTTTGAGAAAAAATGTAAACCATTAGAGCTATAATTTAATAGTTGAAATCAAAGTTATATTAAAAATTTAGTAAAAGGTTATTTTAGTTATAGACACTCTTGTTGACTTCTTAGCATTTCCCTCCAATTTTTTGAACAATCAAAACTTTTATACTCGATATTATTTTTTAAAAAATTTACACAAAAAAAACAAGCATTTTTTATCTTTAAAACGAACATAGTATTGTTATATAAAATAATAAAAAATTGTTTTTCTTCAACTTGTATATTTGTAGTGCGTTATTGTGTCTTTTTGTATATTATTGTGTCTTTTTGTTCGTAATCGTGTCTTACTATTTTTTTTATAAAATGATGAGCTTTAAGAAGAATAATGGTGAAACAACACAATCATATACTTCTTATATGTAAATCATAATAATAAAACAACAAATTCATCTAATGCATAAAAAACAATGATAAGATAAAATCAAATATTTAAAAACACAAAACACAATAATGAATACATATGACACAATAACCTTAAATACAGGTTACTAAAATAAGAAATTTTGAAAAATATATTGTTGAAATAATATAATTGTATATTTCTAGTATGGTAAACATAAAAAATAAGTAACAAATGTATTTAATATATAAAAAACAACAAAAAAATGAAATAATTTAAAATATATAACAAAATGATTAATACATATAACACAATGACCTGAACGTAAAACACGATGATGAATATATTACTCAAAGACCTAAACGCACAACAAAATAATGTTACAAAATGGCCTGAACGTACAACACAATGATAAATATAATTTACGTATGCCTAAACATAAAACACAATGACAAAAATATATTTTTCAAAAAATTAAGATAATTTATGTTTTTTAAAATTATGAGTTTTTAAAAAACACAACAATGAAATAACAACAATTTGTTTAATGTATAAGAAACAATAACAAAATAACACACTATGATAAAGTTAAAACACAATAATAAAGACATATTACATAATGACCTAAAGCATTAAACACAATGACCAAAATACTATTTATAAAATATTAGAAATGTCACTTGTCAACTCCACAATCCTTCTCATATTTCTCTCCAATTTAATCCTTTTTAAATACTAGAACCTAAACTTATATATATATATATATATATATATATATATATATATATATATATATATATATATATATATATAGTAAGCTTATTGTACAAAATAATAGTTTTTTTAAAAATAGTGAGAAACGATATGAACCTTTGATGTGTTATCATCAATGGTCATTAAAGAACCAGTGGCATGATTGTAATTAATATGTTGTTTAAAATGGAAATAAGAGCACTAAAGGAATATCCATATTTGCAGATATCATGCTATCTATTAAATCAGGAGCAGTTACTATTTTTAAGGAATAAGTTGGTTTCCTTTCCGTTATGTGCTAACATGTGCTATTAATGCATTTAAGCATATATCAGCTCATATACATAATATGTGATATTAGTACATGATATATCAGCACATATCAATGCATATCTACATATAATAGCATTACAAAATCTATGACCTTTGGCGTTTTAAATTACAATATACCAGCACACAACAACACTAAAAATGTGCCAAACAATTATCCTATCATTCATGCCAGCACATGTTAGCAAATTATTTAACGATTTATCAATTTAACAAATTATTAAAACCCCATATTCACATCGTTATATATAAAATAGCACATGCTATCACATAGCATCACATATTAACACTCATGTTTGACATTATTATAAATAACAACACATACTACCACAATAATTTTTCTTTTAAAATCACTATCTCAATTCTTGCGATTTTTTTCTTTTGATGAATTCGTATTTGTTGTTGAAATTTTCTTTTCGAAAACAATTGGATTTTTGGAATAAATTACATATCCGTTAATATTAAATTGCCTAAACTACCCTTCTTTATTAATTAACTAAAATGACAAATGTCAACATATGATTGATTCCTACCATTTTTACAAAAAATCAATTTTGTATATGAACATACTCCTATATATATATATGATTGTGAACATATAATAACTCACTTTTAAAGCATTGACCCAAATAACTTTGACAAGATTAGGCCAAATCTTGTATTTTTTGTAACATCATTATAACACATTTACAACACTTCCTTCTTTTATGAGTTCGCGAAAATTTATCATTGTTTAAGAGTAACATCGTTGTGAGTTTTGGGCCTAAAGCATGTACAACGTTGTAAGTTAAAAACTTACGTATACATATACATATACATATATGTATGTGTGTATATATAACCAAACATTTGACTGAACATATAACTTAATATCCAGTCATATTTTTAATTTTAGGGTAACATTGGATCATTTATATTTTAATTAGTGTTTGCTTGTGGTAATATATAAGTATGCCATTTAACGATCATGTTGTGAGTTCAAGCTTCATATTTGTAAATGCATGTGAGAAGTTTCATGGTTCGATCGATCAGTTGTGTTTGTATGCTCTTTCCAATAAAAATTGAAAATGCTGCGATGCATGCCAAGACAAACATGGATTAAAAGTTTACTTTGAACGTATTTGGACTCATTCAATAAACAAACAATTGAATTTTCTTGGCTTATATGTGTAGCTCTCTGTGGAAGAAAGTATTTAATCAACGAGCAGGACTGTCTTTCTTTATTTTAATATTACATTATTTTTAATTACCATTTCTAGATGCAGGATTTGGTTCTATCCATTAAAAATTATTTCTTGCAAGAATTTGTGATATAACGATTGAATTCATTTGAAACCTACTTCTTATTTTTTTTACATTTTATAATCTTTTTATGCATATAATACATACATATAAGGCTTATGTATGTATATGTGTACACATATGCATACCCACTTGTAAGATATATAATATAGATGAACAGAATTATCAATTTTAGAGAGAGAAAGAGAAAGCATCTTTGAAAAAGAACTATCTACCTAGGGTTTCAAAGCTGTGGATGGTATGTCTGTCTAAAGTCTCATAAATGCATTTATTGATCCCTAGAATTTGATAGGTTTCTTTCTTAAAATGGAAGGATATGATTATGGAATTATGAAGGAAACCTAATGAATCTGTGTTCAATTAATGCTATATAGGGTTCTTGTTTGAAGTATGATTTCATCATACAAAGAGAAGCTTAATTTCCAAAAAAAAGGAGATCAAAGAAAGATCAAGTAAATAAGCATGGAGAATAGTGAAGAAACCAAGTGCTCAAAAACAAGTTTGGATTCATACGCGAATGAAGAGGGAGAAGAAGAAAGTGCGTCTAAAGAAGTTAAGGAGCTGAAAGATGGAGCCAGTTCCAGTAATAGCACGGTGGAAGAGATTGATAAGAAGCCATCTGTCCGACCTTATGTCCGATCTAAGATGCCTAGACTCCGGTGGACGAATGATCTTCATCTTAGATTTGTTCAAGCAGTTGAAAGGCTTGGTGGACAAGATAGTAAGTGATGATAATACATAGTTTTATGTGAATTTGTTCAAACTTTATGTTGTGCTTCTATATCATAACTAGTTTTGCTTAATTTTTTATCACTTGTGTGCAGAAGCAACTCCAAAATTGGTTCTTCAATTGATGAATATCAAGGGACTTCACATCGCACATGTCAAAAGCCATTTACAGGTTCTTAGCTCTAATTCTAATAATTAAACAATATAAATGTTTAACTAAAGATTTCTGTATATTGATATTTAATATTAAAAAAAGAAACTGATCTGATTTTCTAATTTGGGTGTTTGTTTCATCAGATGTATAGAAGCAAGAAATTTGAGGACCCAAATCAAGGTTGGTAATTCATGATTGTTTTTGTGCTACAAGTCAATAAATTTGGGTTCATGAGTTTGTATCTTTATTTCTTCTTTTAGATTGTGTGATTTATGTAATTTTTTCTATATTTGTATACCAGATCCAAGGATTGAAGGTGGAGATCCTAATATTTATAACCTGAGTCAACTACAAATGCTTCAATGCTACAACCGAACATGTGATTCAACCTTCAGGTAAGAAAAAAGGACTAAAATAGTTTAAAATAACTGTATATTTTTCATGTATTATCACTATATATGGCACTTCTAGGCCTCAGCCAGAAGCTGTTTTTTCATATCTTGAAAGTTGAATAATCATATAACTATTTTCCTTTTGAAGATATCAAGATGCATCGCTCTACCAGCATGATTGGTTGCATAATGCCTTGAAGGAGCATTGTTCTTTTGAGAAGAAAAAACCAAGATTTTATAACATGGCTGCCGATAGAATTTTGGCATTAAATCGAGTGGGACAAACAAGCCGCGGTCTCCAAACTAATCAGATGCCAGCCAACGAACAAATGTCAGGCCGAATTCAGGATGTTAACGACAGTTTTAGATCAAGAATCAGCGAGAAGGAGATGTTGCAAGGATCAGTATACCCCAAGCTCCCAAACATCACCTTAAGTCTTAATCCCTTCAAAGTTCAAGCACATAAATGCATCCCTATAGATTTAGAAAGCACAAGTCTTGGGAAAGATAAAGGAACAAAGAGGAAGGCTTTTGATCTAGATCTTGATTTAAATCTATCTCTTGAGGTCAATTCTCGAAACAACGAGAGCTCGAAAGGTTTGGATGGAGATAATGCTGAAGAAGAAGAAGGTAATTTATCATTGTCATTGTACTCACCCTCTTTCTCAAGAATCAGAAACAAGTTATTTAGAGAAAATGATCATTGTAATGATCATCAGAAAGCTAAAAGGGCAAGTACCCTTGATCTGACTATATGAATGAGACAAAATTCTAAGTGAGATCTTGAGGTACTTGTTCTAGATTATGCATTTGTAATTTCATTTCTTTTTGTTTGTTCCATCATCTCTCTAAATTTGAAAGAAAACTATATGTGTGTTAAGCTTGTTTTATTGTTTGTCATACTTTGATCTCTTTTTGTTTGCTAATATATATAGCTACATATTTTGCCTTTAGACCTTAATTTGTATGGATTTTAGATTCCCACATATATACAAAAGAGTGATTAGCTGCCCTAGCATTTGGTCTTTTGTTGTTGAAAACAAACAATCAATATGGTAAAAAGGGAAAAACAACAATTCCACCATGCACGCAAGAATTCAGACCGAAAAACAAGAATTACAAAGTTGTATTTTAGCATTTAAATTTTTATATCCAAAATCAAACTTGCAAGTCTTTTTGCTGATCAATAACAATAGTTTTTTTTTTTTTTTAGTTTTTTAGCATTCAAATTTTTATATCCAAAATCATTTGGTTATAAATGATTTTTTTTTAATTTTTTACAATTTGATGGTTTTAATTTGAATGAATCACCATATAAATATATAGGATTGGGAAATATAACCCACTCTTATTATAATAACCATAATGACTCTACTAGGATGAAGACAAATCTTTGATTTTTTTTTTTAACTTCATTGTAACATATTTACAACACTTTCTTATTTTATGAGTTTATGTAAATTTATCACTGTTTAAGAGGTAACATTGTTATACACACATGCACATACACAAAGAGAATGATAAATTGAAAACTCACTTGAGTTGAGAAAACCCGGTGTAACATTTAATTTGTTATAAAAAAATAAAAACCAAAAAAAGTTATGTGTAACAAGTACCTATAGTTTTTTTTTTATTATTTTTATTATTTTGTTATTATAATATATATTACATTTCTAAATAAAAAACGAATTTCGGGTTTTTTGTAGATTTTCAAATTATCCTTTATATATATAGTATACTCACATGAAGCAATCTTTTCTGCATCTAGTATAAAAACGTGTAATTTTCCTTGTATCAAAATAGAACCCTCTTGAGAATTTTACTAGATTTAAGGTGATCATAGATAGCTAACCGTTAAGTATTTATGTATTTTCCCAATTAATGTGCTTTGTTACTTTATTTATCCAAGTGAATTTATGTCAGATTTAACTAACATAAAAGAAGATTGATTTACTCCAGTTTCTTATGTCTCTCTTTCATATGTCAACCTTAAAGTAATTGATAAAGTTATTGTCTTTTAACCTTAAACTAATAGTTTCAAGTCATAAAAACAGCACTTTGCACAAATATATAAGATGTGTATACATCAGACCGAAATAGGAGAGGATATATGTTACACTACAATTATGAATCAGAAGAGAGATTTCAAGAAGATCTTGAAGCGATATTTCAGCACATCCTTAATTTTCATACAAAAGAGAAGCAAAATTAAACATAGGATACACACTTATGTCTCTCTTTGAATAATGTTGTGTAAATTTTGTCTTGCCTATAAAAAAGAATAAGTATCCCGTACATGTGATTACTAGAAAAAAGTGCGTTGTTAGTTTAATTAATAACATCATCCCTAGGTAACAGAGATATTCCTAACATATTGCATAGATTTCATAAAACTACATTGACCCCTATCATGTGATTATCTGGGAAAGATTCCATTTAATTTATTTCTCCACAAAAAATGTTAAAAATTTAACAAGAAAAATACGAGTTTGCGTGGTATGGATGAATCTTTTGTTTTTTATCTAGCAGCTATTAGATATGGTTATGAATTATATAACAAAACTAATCAGATTACATCTAATATATATTATCTCTCAATAAATTTGTAATTTAATTATAAAGTTGACTATTCTTGTGCGAATATTTTTTTTGAACGGTTTGGTACAACGACACCAAGACGGGATTTCAACTGTCCTCTCGGATTTGACGCACTGGGGCGTATGCCCGAGCCCACCCCAGGAGGAACCTCACAACTGGGTAAACCCCCTGACCTTGCTTCAACAAATATGTCTCAGCCCGGATTCGAACTCAATACTTCCCATAGGGAAGTCAAGGGGGTAACAATTAAACTAGAAGCCCTTGGTTTCTTGTGCGAATAATTAAAAGAAGAAAAAAGAGTAGCATTATAGCGGACGATAAATTAAAGATGAATTAATTTGGGTGAAAACATCAATCAAATCGATTAAAGTTGGGCTCCTGTGTATCGACTTTATTCCAAAAAAAAAACACAATAGACATTGAAAACAAACCTCCTTAATTTGTTATAAATCTATCGTGCCAACTAATCGACTTTTGTCGTTAAAAAAATTTACTAATTTATGTATTTAAAAGTCTTAATAAGCAAAGCAACCTAAGACTTTTATGTGTACTGCCCCATCCACTTCGAAACAAAAAATTGGCTATAGGAGGAGACCAACTTCATGACCATCATTCTTAAATTAGGGGCCAGATCACTTTGTTCAAACACACCCATCCAGGTTTTATTTATCCAAGGAACGGCCGCGAAAGAGTTCCTAATTTAATCAAACACACTCTTACAACGAAAATATAGAAATACTAATTAACTTAACTTAAGCTAATTGATCATGAAGAGTTGAAGCAATATAAATCTTTTTTGTTGGGTTGATTTAGTTGAACAAATAGCAACCAAAGACAACAGATTCTGTTATGAGTGTCTAACAGATGCGAAAATTCTATTAGTGTTTGCGTTGACAAATGCTTTTGTAAATAAAATGAAGTATATATCCCGTTGAGTGCAAAAGAACATGAAAGAACAAGTAAAATATTTCAATCTTTTCGTATATTTCATTCAAGTTAAAGTAGCAAGAACAAGCACAAGCATATGGTTGTGAATATTGCAACCGTACATATATAAGATACATGAAGAGTGTCTATATTAAGAGTTACAGATGCATGCAAGCATAACTATAAGACCAATAAAGGCTGATGTTCACCAAACTCTCCTCTTGACTAAGTCTTGGAACTCTCTAAAGCCTAACAGCCTTCGAAAAGAAGGAGTTAACCTTCGGAAGAAGCATTACTTCCGAAGGATACCTCACTCCTACCGAAGGCAATACAAAAGAGTAAAGCTTCTGATGACCTACTCAGTCCTTAGAGCTCAACACCCAAAGCTTCCGAAGATCAAAGCTTCCGAAGACAAAGCTTTTGATCAAGAGCTCAACAGCTTCCAAATACAAGGACTTTCGAAGACTTTGGTGCTGACAAAGATTATATACACTTGTAGATATAAACAGAGCTGCTTTCTCTCATGAAGACTAATAAAGAAGATATTTTTGTGAAAGTCAGTAGCAAAGAAGATTTACCTGAACCATAGAAGATTACAAGATATTAATGCCTTTTGTAGTGTATTGTAAAAGTCAAAGATGTCTTTTGTATTAACTGTAATTAATATGGCTTGGCATGTCAAGTCCATAACAGATACTAGTTTTAGCATTAGTTTGTTTCTAGTATTTTGTCCAGCCTTGTATCCCTACGAGGATACAACTGTAGGTCTTAGTATAAATACGTTCACTTGTTAGTTAGAAAACAACGAGTGTGTGCTTGAGCAAAATGTTGTAAAACTTAACAGTTGAATGCAATATACTTTGACCTTGAATTTATAACTGATTTTTGCATTGTGTTTCAATCTGTTTTACAAACTAAGTTGATAGAATTTCCGCAACTATCAACTGTGTAGAAGATAACTTGTGATAGTGTTGTGTAAGCTACATAATCCGATCCAACAATAACGGTCTGGACTATCACTAAATGTAATCACTTACATTTATTCTAGGTCATACATAATGTTCTTAAGTCAATACACTACAACATGACACATTATGTTCACTCATTGGACACTATTATGTACATGGACACTCATGAACAACAGGCAATTTGTCATTCAAAAAATCTTTTGACAAGGATAGGTGACGATACATCATCATTCTTGTTAGTCGAAAGCTTCTTGTTTGTACTTGAGGAGACGAACATGAGTTTTTCATTATGTTTCGAAATATCCAATTTCTTCGGAAGCATGGCATGCTCTTGGAAACAAAACTTCTTCAAAATATTGGTCTTGATCTTGAAAGGAAGACAACAGTTTTTTAGAAGTTTTGGCATGTCTTGATTGAAGCACCAATCTTTTGGAAGGTTAGTCTATCTTTCAAAAGCTTGGATTCTTTCTAAAAAACTTGATCTTTTCTATTTTTTAGAATTGAAGTTCTTACCTGGGAATTCATTGATGGTCACATTCTCCTTCATCTTTAAAATTTCCAACTCACTCCTAAGAGTTTGTAAACGTGCCTTTTGGACTCGATCAACCCCTAAGTACCGGACCTAAATTGATTGCCAAACGTCTTTCACATTCTTATGTTTAGCAACTTGTAAGAGAATATATTCTATTAGAATTTGGAAGATTATGGATTTTGTAGTGTAGTTTTTCCTCACTTTTATATTTGTTCCAGTGACCGAGTCTATGGCCTCCAAAAGGCCATTTCCTTTAGCACTATTTCGACCAAAATCAACCAAGTGTAGTTTGTTTCGTTTAGTTTTGGACATTGAAGTGGTGTGTTACCTTGCTCTTGGTTTGCAATAGTTCCTTCATTCGCTGCCATTCTTTCTTTAATGTAAATCGACCTGTCTCTTTCTTGCTTTGTCGATACCTTCTTAATTTGTCGGTATTATGAGCATATATAAGGCAAAAGATAAGGCACATTAATGCAACAAATTCACTTAGCATAACAACTCAACCTACATATCATTAAATAACTGAATATTGTGTTCATTGTATGATAATATGCACAATTAGATAATTAGATATCTATCTATTCTAATAAATAAAAGTTTCTAAGGACACATGTCATGTTATAAAAGCACATCAACTTAATTTTTCCGCTTCTCTCTCCTGTTAAATACATTTCATATTAATTAATAATATTAAATATTAAATATGTTTTTATACATTTTTTAATTAAAAATAGATTTCTTTTAATACATGAATAATATATTAATATAAAAAAACACAATTTTTAAAAAATCCTCATTATTAAAAAATATATCATTGAAAAAAACAGTGTTTTAAAATAAAATTTTTAAAGAAACAATTGTTTAAAGAAACAATATAATTGTTTTATTACTTAATTAAAGTATTACATCTTACGAATTTTTAATCATATTTTATATTAAAAAATCATCTTATGTTGTTTAAATTTTCGTTGATAACTTATCACTATTTATTTTATTCATCCTGTGTAATACACGGGGTAGTAACCTAGTTATGGTAATAAATCAAACGATTTTCTTGACAATCATTTAATTAACTATTTACTGAAATCTACCGCATGAATTATTATTAAATTAGGTGCTCATGACAAAAATTGGGTAATTATAATTGATTTAAGTATCATGACCAAATTAAGTATTTGTAAACAAAACAAATACACACAAATAAAATTAAATACTCATAATCAGATAAGTTTCGTTAGGTTGATTAAGCACTCATGAATAAAATTAGGTACTCATGGTAAAATTCAAGATTATCAAAATCAAATTTACTGGATAATAAATCAAACTAGTGGAGTTACTCGTCACGAATTGGAACGGCGTCAAAATGTATAGTACTTCGAATTTATTATGTCGAATGAAAAAGATAATATGTTTGACCCAACCTATTTCCTAAAAAAAATTACTTCAAAACATATACCAACAGAATACATATATAGAATAAGCACAAGTAATATTTGACTGGACTAGGTTCTGAAAAAATTTAATATCAAAAAAAGGATCAACACGAATTTATACAGACTGTTACGTAAAACCAAACACTTAAGAAATTTTTATTTTTAGCTAAGGTACAAAAGATGAAAATTAGAAACTTTAGAAATTCAAGTAAATCAAAGAGATGGAAGCGTTAATCCAGACTAAATATGGTAAAGATTTAAAAAACAAAGGAATAAACCCGAAACTTTAAAAAGAAACTATGTTTTACAAAGGTTTTAAGAAAGTTGTTAAACCAAAAAATGAGAGATGCAAAAGAAGGGGAAAGAAATTAGTGTGGGATTTGAACCCACAACCAAAATATGAAACTATGTCTAACAAGGAATGTATCTGCATTACGGGATAGGAGGTGGCCGACCACCTTAAATAAATTTTTACTAGTGTATATATATATATATATATATATATTAAAATTTCGATCTATTTTACTTTTAATTTCTAAGTGTTGATTAATAAAACCAAGTTGAAAAAGACATAACTAATAATTTAAACATAATTTAAAATCAAGCTCTTAACACTAATTTTAATAAGTTGCCAAATTTAAAACAAATTCATTATTAATTTTAATAACCTTGTAACATAATATTTGAAGTCAGAATTGGTTGGTGATGAAAATATAAATAATACTTTTATTTTATTTGTAAAGAAATAGTTACTTAAGAAAGTCTTCTTATACGTCGTTTTGGATAAATTTCAAAAAATAAAACCCATAAAAAATAATTTTAGATTTATTATACTTTCATTATGTCTTTTCTAGGTGCTATTTCATAACACCAACATTCGTGTATGAATGTTGAATTCATTCACGGTTCTGAGTTATATTACGATATTGAAATTCCATCAAATTAATTTGCTTTTAATTAATTGACGTGGATTCCAAATTAATGAACCATTTTATAAATTTTAACAAAAAAAAAAACGAATAGAAAATTTATGAATCACTCACTGAGTCACTGGTTGTGAGAACACTAGAAGATTGTAGGCAGATGAGGTTCCAAAACGTTTTCTTGAAAGAATCAAATTTCTCATCTTTTTTGTGTGAGAAAGAATCAGATTAGCTTCTTTGAATTCAACACCCAATGTCCGTATTGAACATCTACCCCCCTTTACAAATTCACCAACACCACCACAAACCAGTTCACAAAAACCACAATTTGGGATTTTCACCCAAAACCCCTTCATCAAATCAAAAACCCTCATCTGATTCACGCTCATATTCCTCATGGATCGAGCAACTTCGATCTCACACTCGTTCCAGCAACTTCCACGAAGCCATTTGCGTGTACATCGACATGACAACCGCCGGTCGTCAGCCGGACAACTTTGCTTTCCCGGCTGTTTTAAAAGCAGTTACGGAGATTCAAGACTTGAATTTGGGTGAACAGATTCATGGGGCTGTAATTAAACTTGGGTACGATGCGTCTTCAGTAACGGTTGCGAATACAGTGCTGAATTTATATGGGAAATGTGGGGATATTAATGATGTCCTCAAGGTGTTTGATAAAATTACTGAGAGAGATAAAGTGTCATGGAACACTTTGATAGCTTCATTGTGTAGGTTGGAGGAATGGGAGCTTGCATTGGATATGTTTAGGCAAATGCAGTTTGATAGGATTGAACCTAATTCGTTTACTTTGGTGAGCATGGCGGTTGCTTGTTCAAATTTAGAAACTCGGTGGGGTGTCATGCTTGGGAAGCAAGTTCATGCTTATTCTTTGAAAATTGGGGAGAGTATGAGCTTTACAAACAATTCTTTGATGTCTATGTATGCAAAACTTGGAAGAATTAATGATTCAGTTTCAATATTTGACATTTTTGCTTGTAAGAACATGGTTTCTTGGAACACAATGATAAGCTCACTCTCACAGAAAGATAATTTTGAGGAAGCAATGGGTGTTTTTCAACTTATGATTCTTGAAGGAATGAAGCCTGATGGAGTTACAATTTCAAGTGTTCTTCCTGCTTGCTCTCATTTGGAGTTGCTACATTATGGGAAGGAAATTCATGCTTATGTGTTAAGAAACACTAACTTGATTGAAAATTCATATGTGTGTAGCGCTTTGGTGGACATGTACTGCAATTGCAGACAAGTTACAAGTGGTTATAGAGTCTTTGATGGTCTTGTGAACAGAAGTCTTGCAAATTGGAACGCCATGCTTGCTGGTTATACACAAAATGGGTTTTATGATGAAGCATTGGTTCTTTTTCTTGAAATGGTTGAGTTTTCAGGGCTTTTTCCTAACCCCACAACCATGGCAAGTGTATTGCCAGCTTCTGCGCACTGTGAAGCTTTTCATGATAAAGAATGCATGCACGGTTATGTTGTGAAAATGGGGTTTTCAAGAGACGGGTATGTGCAAAATGCACTAATGGATTTGTACTCTAGAATGGGAAAGGTTGATATATCAAGAAACATATTTGATAGCATGGAAATTAAAGATACGGTTTCTTGGAACACAATGATCACTGGATATGTGGTTTGTGGATGTCATGAGCACGCATTAGATCTGCTACACAAGATGACACAAAAAGATGAAACAAATGTTCAAAATGAATGTAATGATACCAATAAGGTCACGTGTAAACCGAACTCAATAACACTAATGACAGTTCTTCCAGGATGTGCTGCCTTAGCAGCTCTAGCAAAGGGGAAAGAGATCCATGCTTATGCGATTAGAAACCTGTTGGTGTCAGATGTTGCTGTAGGAAGTGCACTCGCAGACATGTATGCTAAATGTGGCTGTTTAAACTTAGCACGCAATGTGTTTAACAAAATGTCTATAAGAAATGTGATCACGTGGAATGTTATGTTCCTGGCTTATGGTATGCACGGGAGAGGCGATCTAGCCCTATCACTTTTTGAAAACATGGTGGCAGAAGTCAAACCAAATGAGGTCACATTCATTACACTTTTCGCAGCATGCAGTCATTCAGGAATGGTAAACGAAGGCCTAAATTTGTTCCATAGAATGAAAGATGAATTTGGGGTTGACCCAACTGAAGATCACTATGGCTGTGTAGTTGACTTGCTTGGTCGAGCCGGTCAGTTAACCAAAGCCCATGAGCTCATCAACAACATGCCATCATGGTTCAGTAAAGTAGGTGCCTGGAGTAGCTTACTTGGTGCTTGCTGGATTCACCAAAATGTTGAACTCGGGGAGATTGCAGCTCATCATCTAATTGACTTGGAGCCAGATGTTGCTAGCCACTATGTTCTTCTTTCAAACATCTACTCATCTGCTGGATTATGGGAGAAAGCAACAGAAGTAAGGAAAAACATGATCAGAAATGGCGTAAAGAAAGAACCCGGTTGCAGTTGGATCGAGTTTGATGATGAAGTTCACAAATTTGTTTCTGGTGACTTTTCACACCCACAAAGCAAGCAGCTTCATGGGTTTCTTGAAACATTATCAGAAAGACTGAAACAGGAAGGTTATGTTCCTGATACATCATGTGTTCTTCACAATGTAAATGAAGAGGAAAAAGAAACTTTGCTATGTGGGCATAGTGAGAGGCTTGCAATAGCTTTCGGCTTGCTCAACCTGCCACCTGGCGTCCCAATTCGGGTTGCTAAGAATCTTAGAGTTTGCAATGATTGTCATTCTGCAACCAAGTTCATTTCCAAGGTTGTTGAGAGGGAGATAATTGTAAGGGATGTCAGAAGATTTCACTATTTCAAAGATGGGAAATGCTCCTGTGGAGATTATTGGTGAGATCAAGATCTAAGCAGAGTTATTTGTTATTTTAAATGTTCATAATTGTGGGTTACAAATTCTTTAAGCTTGTAAAATCATGAATCGAATCGATTTAGCCTTAGATTAGCTTCAAATCTTAGTAATATAAATAAGGTCCTATGAAAAATTGTTGGGCATACCTTGATAAATCATGTTTCATAATTCATAGCATGTACTTGTCAATATGAGTAGTTTAATTAATTGATCATAGGGATATCCCCTTTCTGACTCTAATTGTTCTATATATAAAGATCGATGCTGATTGCTGAATGTGGATGATGTCAGTGAGGCCATTGTCAAGTTGTCACATGACTAATGGGTTCAGTTTTTAAGTCCATACAATTTTTAGATGGTTCAGGTTATGTAACATTTATAATGGGTTCATTTAAATAGAGCAATTTCTTGTCACCCTCTAAGCTTTTAAAATTATATATTTTACTCAAACAATAGTTAACGCCCAATTTGCACTGCACGCATATAATATATGTATGTGTGGGCTCTCAACGGGCAAAAGTAATATTGGACTAATTTTAACGTTATTTTACTTATTTTGTGAAAATAACGTTAAAAGCATTGGGATGATCAACTTCAAACGATAACTTTAAGCCGGGGACTCATTCGGAGCAGCCTCTCTATCCCAATTGGGATAGTTGTAATGTTTGTATCCATCCTTCCCTCCCAGACCCTACTAAATAGTGAGAATATACTGGGTAAGTTTGTTTGTTACTCAAACCATAATTAAAGAGCACTCTACATTTTGTTAAAAACTTATACTGTGTGATTTTACATGCTTAATTGGAGATATATGTAATGCACCCTAAAAGTATAGCATAAATGTAACAAATCCTTAAAATGTTGAAAAGATTTGAACAAATTAGTGTATATGTGAATTATATACAAAATAATCCCTCCTTAATGCATAAGCACAACAAAAAAATCTTACCTGATGCAATATCATCAAAACCTCATGATGATTATCAATATGTGAACATGTAACTTCATTTTAACATCAATAAACGTGAAAATCTTGTATTAAAACGTCATTACAGACTTTTAAATTAATGTAATTGATGTCCCATCCGACATCTTTCAGTTGCTGCAAAAACCTGTCAAACTTATGATCTAGTTCTTGCAGACTATCTTTAAGTTGATCAAATGTATATTCTTGTCTCCTTTGATTCTTGTAAACCCAATATGCCTGCCAAATGCTTCGCAGCACCGAGAGGCTTGTAGCTCCATCCTATGGTTTTTTGGGTATGAGAAGAAAATGTGGTCATGTTTTTATGTTTCCAAAAAAAAAAAAAAAAAAAAACACACACACACACAAAGGGATCAGGAATGTTCAAATGAAACCCATCAAAAAGATTAGGAATCCTTTGAGCCATTTTCAATCTTCGATCATGGCATTGACAAAAGGCGGAATTAAAGTATTGAACTCACCACTAAATAAATAAATATGGTACCCACATCAAGAATGGAAAACGATTGAAATAAAAGCATTAATGTTTGCAAAAATGTAACAAAAATGATGATTTTCTACAAATTATGAAATTGAAAACGCAAAAAATGGCAGTAATTGGCCATTAACTCTATTTTCAAGAAATGAGACTCCATAAAACAGTATGTGCGCATTGGGATACAGTCATACAAAGTGTCAATAGAACGAGGGTTTTCAGAAGAACAAAATGTCACTTTTAACCAAAAAATATGACCAATGCAGAAAAATGGTTAGGATATAGAGCATATGGAGCAAAGAAATTGAATTTCTGATATATTTTTTAGCCAAAGACTATTGTTATTAGATAATTAAATGGGTGGTATTTTTCCAAAGGAGACAAGGATACCTTAAAGGAGACAAGGATTTCAAAATCTTTGAAAGGCTGCTGGTTCATCACAAGGATATATTTCTCCTTAGCATAAAGTTCCAGAAGCTTCTTCACCTATCAAAAACCAATAACATAAACCACCTGTTAAAAGAATAATGTCACTGAAATGACTATTTAATTATAGCAGGAGTCAGCTTTCAAATTTAGTGAAAAAAAAAAAAAAAAACTTTTGATTCTTATCTATTAAAAAATGGAACATTCTTGTCTCTATTAGAAAAGTGGAACATTCCTGTCAAACTTGTTTCAGTTTTGTTATGAAACTAAAAAAATTAATGAATTAATATGTTTAAACTGCAAAATTTATATGTGAAAAGAAAGCAGAAAATAACTTTGCATGTCTTAAAGACATTACCTTGAGGCCTGATTTATATATGGAAAGAAAGCAGAAAATAACTTTACTAAACATTTCTTAAAGACATTACCTTAAGGCCTGATGCTTCACCTCCAAGCATGTCAGACAAAGACGCACCAAAAATTATTCGGGGTACTGAAAACTTTTCCCATGATAAGATATTTTCCATTTTGTTGCATTCCTCGCATCCTAAGTCCAAAATATTATTTAAGAATTCATAAACTACATTCTCAATTAGACGTTAAAATCACAAAACTTACCCAAAACTATTGAGCTTGAGACATGCATGCTCACCAAAATCCGAGCCCGCTTTAGATTTACCTGAAAAACAGATGTCAAAAATGCTGAAAAACACGTGATATTGGTATGTAACATTTTCTTTATACTGTTTCTCTATCTCATTTATAGGATGGGTGAATATTAACTGATTGTTGGAGAATTTAAAGATAAATTAGAAAAAAAATTGATAAACAAACTATACTAAACTAGAGAAATAAAAGTAAATTTAATAATTAATATGCATTAGCATCTCACTGTATTGAATTGAAGAACTGAAAGAGACTGATAACGTAGCCAAAGGTGCAAAAGTCGCATGGTCATCCATGTTGATGCTAAAACTGGATATGAATTCACAAGCCCAGGTGTCGACTGCAACAAGATTATAAAACTACATCACATTTTAAAAAATCATACTGATCAACAACAAATGTTGCAAAATGGGCAATTTGGGATGCAAGTTAAACATGCACGTCAGGTTGGGTTACTTTGTACACATTTTTGTCTATTTTTTTGTTTTTTTTATTAATATGTAGTGTGCTAGTTTTGAACGCAAATATATATGTGTGTGTGTGTTATTTAATGATCTAAATATTTGAATAAAACTCTGATTATGGAGTATTATGAATAAAAATTAGAATTTCGGTGACTCTAAACTCATTCGATGTTGTTCCCTTTTTATCTAAAAGTAATTATTTGACCCATTTGGAATTATAACAGAACCAAAATTGACCCATTTATAACTAAACAGGTTGAATAAGCAGTGTGTAATACCAAAATCATTATGCCAAGACCAAGGCCAATTAGCTGTGCAGATACTTCCCAAACTTCCTCCTGGAAATATTTAGTCAAAATAATTCTGTTAAAAAGACGTGTAGTTAACAACTTGATGTGATGTGACTTTTTCTTAAAGTGACTAGGAATTATAAATCACTCATGAGTCATGAGGATATATTGTTTGTTCTTTATAAAACTTTTAAAGGCAAAAATGCACCAAAATGTATCCAACTTTAGGGTTTCTGTTATTGCATGTGTTGAGCTTCAAACTTTTACCTTTTTGATGTACCAGTTTCTATTAGTATTAATATTTTTTGGTTTTAGTAAATTCCTTTGATTTTATTTATGATCTAAATACATGTTTGACCAGACATGATTTTGGTTCTGTTTGACTGGTTATATAGTTCAAAACCCAAAACAATTACTAGTTACATGCTGTATAGTTTATCTGTTGCATTTAAAGGTAAGTTTTTAAAAACTGATATATCAAAATGCTCACTTTTAAAAACAATGCATACAATAGCAATAGGGTAAGGTAGTATACATTTTGGTGCACTTTGCCCAATCCAAAACTGATACACCAAAAGGCACAGTAACACCCAACATTGCTTTTATTCTGAGACAAACAAAGTTAAAGGGCATATTAATATGTTATTACATACCTTTGCTGCCACATCTCCAAGATTTCCAGAAACAGCAAAATGATTTTGAATCACTCGAAATGAAGGATCTTTTAGCCCTCTTGCTACAGCCTGATCAAATAGTCAATCACACCAACTAATGAGAATTTAAACCATAATCGGTGGTAGCAGACCAAAGTAAGATCTCGATTCCATCTCAAGTCAATCCTAATAATTCTATTTTGTTGGAAATGGTTCTCGTATGCCAGTACTTGGATCGGGTCACACTACCCATCCCAACCACTTGCACTTAATAAGATTATTTATACACCCACTGCCATCAAAAAACTTGTTTTGGTAAGTCGATCTACAATTGATAACTAGATTTATGTGGAATTTGATCCTTTTGGTTTTTCTATGAAGGGTTTTCAGGATGGGAAGATCCTGAGTAGACATAATAGCTAAAGTAACCTCTACTCTCTCACCAATAATAATATGACATCTGCTTATGTGGCATCTTCCTTGCCCAACTCTTGGCATGGTCGTCTTGGTCATCCAAGAACTCATGTCATGGATTTTGAGTCTTCTATTATTTTTATTTATTGTAATAAATCTAGTAGCATCTTTTGCTCACCTTGCAACATTGCTAATAATAAAAGATTGTCATTTACTTTGTCTACTTCGTGCACTTTATTACCCATTGATATCATTCATTGTTATTTGTAGTAGACCTCCTCCCCCATCCCTAGTAAACCTGATATAAATACTACATGATCCTCATGGATGATTTTACACACTATACTTAGATCTACTCATGCCAGCTCTTTCTACAGTTTAAATTCAATTTTAAGCATCTGCCTGTCTACTACTCCAACTATGGGAGCCTATAACTTATTAACGTAGCATATTTGTGAATATATTTGTAATTATTACTCGATAGTGTTTCCAACCCTACTGAATAGTGTGACTTTACTATGTATGTATGTTGGCTTGTTTGTTTGTTTAGTTGATAGTGTTTTGATTTATATCTCCCATTCGGTTGAGTTATTTTTTGCATATATATTACTTGTTAATGAAATGACCATCGAAAACTTAAGCATTTACAGTCAATTCATGAAAAAAAAATCAAGAATCAAATTACTAATTTCATTAATCATGAAGAATTCTATTTCTAAAATGCTTTATACAACATGTACAAATATCACAAACATTTAGTGAGGTATCACCATAGAATCTTTTGGAATACCTTAGCAAGATTCCCTAGCGATGCCAGTGGAAGGAAATATGCAGGGTAGAGCGGTGTACATAGATCAAAAATGCTGCATCACATTCAAAACAAAAGAAAAGGTGGTGGAAAGAACATGTAATGGTTCCCACTGGTAAATACAATTAAATTGCAATCATGCATCAATTATCAGTCACCTTCCAGCACTGCCAATGAAGTCAGCATACATGCGCCAAAGTTTTGGATCATCATCAAAAAGATTTCCAAATCGTGCGCCTATTGAAGGTGATCATGATTAGTTAAGGAAAAGAATCAGTGTTAAATATTAATGTCACCATTTTTGAGAATTTGATGAGAAAGTACCAATGAAAAAACGCCCAACAGCACCAATTCCATCTTTTGACACCCATCTGCATGTTTTGGTAATGTCACAAGCCATTAACATCTTAGTCATATCAATATCTTTGACCCACTATCTTCTCAAACTCTTTTTGTAACCAAAAACTTGGAAAGTGGTTAAAAATCTAAAATCCACCAAAATTAAAAAATTATAAAAAAATTAGAAAACTATAATCTTGTGAGCCAAAATCACATGTTCTGATAATCATTACTGATGGATAAGCATGTAAAATTTTGGATTAATGCCTAAAGGAAAAAAGAGGAAATGTCAGATATTTTGACACGATCCTGTACTTAAATTGTTAATATTGAGTCAGTAAGGAGAGAGTAGATAAAAAATCACCTGATGGCAGCAGCAGAAGCTGCAGCTGTAGTTCCAGAAGAATAGTCCAAACCAACAGCCTGCACATCATTGCAATTTGCATAGGTTTATAAAAAGGTGTAAAATCAAAAACAACAAGACTCATGGTCCATCAAAGAACATTATAATATTCTGCTTTGTTTCAGAAAAACTAAGGTTCAGCTGTAAGCTTGCAAGTATTAGCAATATAGCAAAAGGAAATCATAAAATCAACAAAAGAACAAATAAGAAATAGAACCTTAAAATTGGATTAAATAATAATATTACAAGGACAAGGAAAGAATTAGAAAATCAAATGCTTGTCAGTGAAAAGATGAACAAATAAATAAAGCTAATCAGAAGTACTGGCTTGAGTTAGACTGACCTGCCTTTAGAAGACTTGATGTAACCAAAGTGTGACAGATCCATGCAGTGACGTTAGTTGGGAACTGTAACAACATGTATTCCAAGTAATCATCTGATACAGACCCTGCATTATAAATTTGAATGGAAAAGGATTAAAAGAATTAAAACTTTCTAGTTAAATAAGGAAATGCTGTACTTGTTTTTTTTTTACTTGCACAGCAAATATACTTGTGTAAAAATTTACAACTTGCAGCTTCCAAGGAAAACCGCATAAAGTTACACAAGTATTTTTTATATGTACCCACTCCATTTGAGGCTTGAGCCATATAAAGCCTATTAAAGCATAATTTGGTTGGTCACTAAACGAAGAGTGACGGCTTACATGTCGAGCTCAACATCAATTAAAAAATTAAAATCAGGTCCAGGAGAGAATTGGCTGTACAATATTGTGAAAGAATCAAGAAAAAATTGGGGAGAGGGATGCAAATGTAAAGGAATAAAGCCAGTTACCAATTAATGAAAAACATGAATGACAAAACTATCCTGTTTTAGTAGAGATTACCCATTTTTCATTCAATAGAACAAAACTATAACAAGAAAAAAATAATAACCAAAAAAAAGTAGGAAAAAAGGATAGGATGTTATAAGAACAGTTGTTTGTTACCAGGGAAACCAGCAGGAAGAACAAAATCTTTAACTAAATCAGGAAGCCATGGCAGTTCCTTTGAAAAAAATCCTTTCGATTTGGAGTCATCTTCAAGATAAGTTGTTAGTTGAAATTTATCATCCAGTATATACCTGACTTAAGGAATAGAACTTTCAGGAAAAATAGAAGATCTCTCACCAACATCATAACAAAGATTTTCCTAATTCAATCCTAAACACAGGATCAATTTCATTTGCACAATGTTTCATGGAAAAAATGCAAGGAAAAAATAACATTTTAACGTAAACTCATCTGAGATAGATGACTATATTTATGATTTATGAAGTAAAATCTTCAATTTTAATTTATGTGTGTCTTCATATGGGAAAATTTCTTGACAAGAATATGGCACTCGTAAAATCATGGACATAACGTAAGATTTTTTTTTTGATGGTTTAAGGGTATGAAATTATGACCCATTAAAGTTTATGTTTACATTCGCAAGTAGATATGCTCCTACGCATATCGAACTTCATCAATGTTCAATCAAGCATAAATGTAAAAGTATTTGCCTATATAGCTAAGTATCTAATAACATGGAAAAATAAAGAAATCTTTTTAATCATAACAATAATGTCAGTTTCTTGTTTCCATGGTGATATTTAAAGAGTAAAAGATACTTCATATTGAAAATTTACCAAAAAAGGGAAATGTTTGTCTTTAATTTAGGACATCCCAAGATTCCCAACAAAAGAGCTGTTGGGCATGCAACTTTAGCTCAACATGAAATATAATCATTCCAACTTCAACCTGGTTCATAATTTACAAGAAGAATTGCAAATGCAAATACCTCTTTGAAGTTCCATTCATGTATCTTTCCACCAACACAACTTGATGCTTGCTACTATCACTACAGCCAGAAACAAAAAAATAATAATAAAAATAATTACGTGCATTGAAAATTAACATATATATTTTGGAACTGGTCTACAAAGAAGAGAAGCATCAAGTATGAAGTACAAAATCAAAACCAACACTATTCTCAATTTCATCAACTTATGAAAGAGTTTCAACCCTCATTCAAATTTAAAAACTACACAAATTGAAAAAGATAGCATTAAAACATTAAGTTAGTGGAAAATTTAGTTTGGACAAATATGTTTTTCAACCTTGAGTTCGTTTCTGTAGCATAATGAATCACTTACAAATGTAAAAAATTCCAAAAAAAAAAAAAAATAGTATATAGATATACCTCATTGACTATTTGACTCAATAGTCAAAATCACACAATCTAATGACCCGTCTGGTTAAAAAGGGAAAATTTTATCGTTCTCTATCATAATACTCTATTCTATGTTCAAGATGTTTGACCTCCGGTTACGCATGATATTGATTATTGAGGACAACCCAAGATCCCAAATCAAATGAAACCATAAATTCTATCCCACCAATAAATATAAACCGTAAATGCATAGAAACAGTAATATACGCATACAGTAACCCTTGAATAAAAAAATCAACGACAGTGAAACTGGTTAATAAGATGATCAAACTGCAATGAAAACCTTCTACTCTCTGAATCATCTTCAGATTCTTGATTCGAGCAATGAGATTGATCGGAAGAAGTGCATGAAACCTGAATCCTGGGTGTAATTGTAAGCTTCGGCACGCTATCATATGTGAAAATTGGGAAGGAAAGGTGCAGAGCGAATGGCATTTTGTAGTAACGGTGTTAGGGTTTAAATTAGTTCTCCATTTCTGTGGAAGGAAGCGAAGCTTACAATGGTGGATGGAAACTCTATCAAAACTGTTCCATACCCCTTTAACGAATGAAGATATTATTATATGTTGTAAAAATATCAGTGTATATTCATATAATAAAATAAAATTTATAATTAATTTCATGTTTGGTTTTACACTACTGCTCTGTTTTAAAAAATAAAACGAAAAAAAAATTGAAAGAGAAAAAAGGAAAATATATATATATATATATATATATATATATATATATATATATATATATAGGGAATGTAATTTTTTATAACCCTCATCTTTTGCTACAACTACATAACCATCATCCAATGGTTACTTTAAAAAGGTAAGTGTATATGATCGTACCACGTGTCAAGTTCTTTGTTTTTAGTATGAAGGGCATTTAGGACATTTGTCATCAATGTAAAGTTTACCCCCTTGTTTTTTAAACATTCATAACTTTTTTATACTATATTATTTTTTTAAAAAAATTGCACCATTATACTCATCTCATTTTTCACTTTAATTTCGTTATAGTCTCGACTAATTTTTTTTTTATTTTTTTGATGTCATGTATTTATATCATTGTAACGAGCTTAACGATAGCAAATTAATTAGAAATTTTTTCTAACAATGGTAAATTACAGTAATGTAATGAAGTAATTTACAATGACATAATTAACGGTGACGTAACACATTATTTACAATGATGTAATTTTTCTCTTTAATTCTCGTTATAATGTTGACTAGTTTTTTTAATTTTTTTTCTCATTGTCCATTATTAACATCAATATAACAAGCATAAATATAACACATTATTTTGAATTTTTTTCTAACAATGATAAATTACAGTGATGAAATATAACGCATTATTTTATTTTTTTCTCTAACAATGATAATTACAATGATAAATTACAGTGATGTAATATAACACATAATTTTGATTTTTTTCCTCTAACAATAATAATTATAGTGATGTAATTTATCATTGTTCGAAAAAAATTCAAACTAATTTGTTGTATTTAGGCTCGTTACAAATTAGGGATGATTAACCGAAAAAACCAAACCGGAACCAAATTAACCGAAAAAACCGAACCGGAACCAAATTAACCGAAAAAACCGAAACCGAATTTTACGTCAATGTAAATTACATCACGATAAATTACGTCAATGTAAATTACATACTGTAATTTATCATTTTTATAAAAATTTCAAATAAATTTGTTATATTTAAGCTCGTTACAATGATGTAAATATATGGCATCTAAAAAAAGTAAAAAAAAAATTAGTCGAGACTATAACGGAATTAAAGATAAAAATGAGACGAATATAATGGTGCAATTTTAAAAAAAAATAATATATTATAAAAAAGTTGTTAATGTTTAAAAAAGAGTGGGGGAAATTTATAAAGGTAAAATGACTATGACACCCTTTTTAATATTTTAATGAAAAGCTTATGTGTAAGTTTATGATTGGTTGAAATGTGTTATGTAGTTGTAGCAAAAGATGAGTGTTATAAAAAAATTTCATCCCCTATATATATATGTGTGTGTGTATAGGGTAAGGAGTAATTGGTAACCCATGATAATTAAGATTACTTATTAACCCAATTTGATTGGTTGTCTAATTTAATGAATTTGAAATTTATGGTCCATATTAAATCTGGGAAAAATGAGTGGTTGAGATTTCTTTAAGGGTATTTTGTATATTTGTTAGGTGTACTTGATCTGATTTTTAAAATAAAAGTTTACCCCCAATTTTTTAAACTTTCATAACTTTTATATACATTATTTTTTTTTAAAAAAAAATTACACCATTAAATTTGTCACATTTTTATCTTTAATTCAAGTATAGTTTTGTCAATTTTTTTTTAAAGTTTTCGAAATTACACTGATGTAATGAGCTGAATTTTTTCAAAGTGTTCGTGATTACACTGACGTAACGAGCTTAATTTTTTCAAAATGTTCATAATTACACTGATGTAACAAGCCGAATTTTTTCAAAGTGTTCATAATTACACTGATATAACGATTCGTTACATTGATGTAACGAGTCGTTACATTGATGTAACGAGCTGTAACTTATTATTTTTTTTACGTTACAATTATCTAACTTTCTATCTTATTTGATATAAATTTATTTAATTAGCTAAATTTTATAATAAAAAATAAGTTTTTAATATATATTTAAGATGAGAGAAAAAAATATTGATGGAAAATTTTTGAAAAAAAGGGAAATTATTGTACTTATGTTTTTTACGTTAGTGTAATTACGAACGCCCGAAAAAAATTTGGTTAGACTATAATGAAATTAACGAGAAAAATATGATGAGTTTAATGGTGTAATTTTTATAAAAAAATAATATATTATAAAAAAGTTATAAGTGTATAAAAACCAAGGGGGAAACTTTAATTTAAAAATAGTAAAATAGATGGTTTTTCAAGAGTGTGACACTTGTCACGCTTATATTAAATCTGATTATTGTAATTAACACAAAAGACCATAATACCCTTTTGTATTAAAAATTAATTAGTGACACATGTCACCATTAGATTAAATTATATGATCCCTTCCCTATATATATATATATATATGTGTATATGTGTGTGTGTGTATGAAAACTCAGCAAACCGCATATAAAACATACGTAACAAAACGTAAAAACAAAACCATGTAAAACATACGTAAAAAACGTACAAATTTCGTCAGATCTGACGTAGTGTTACGTATGTTTTACAATGTAGAAAAATTTTATAAAATATTTTTTTAAAAAAAATTCTTCGGTGCTTTTTTGATTTTTTTTTTTTATGAAAATGTGTCTAATAATGTTACAAACCTATAAAAAAATTTCAAAAAAAAAAACGTTTGTTTTACATGAGTTTTCAAGGTTTTCACAATAAAATAAGGTTTTCAATTTATTAATCCCATATATATATATATATAAATGGTAAAACTTTATATATAGTTTTTTTATAATTTCCTTCTACTTTCTTCTATTTTGTAAAGAAAGTTACTACTTACTACAATCCCTTTTTAGAAAAAAGGTTGCTAAACTAACGAAAGAAAAATAGAACCAGATACATTCTTAAGAAAATGTTATTAAAAATCTTTCTTTCACCTTTTTTTTTATTTTCATCTATTAAAAACTTAAAATACAAAATTTTTTGTAGTTTTATTTTACTTCTAAACAACTCGAGAACACAATGTTATATTAGGACAAGATTTCAAGTTTGGTTACGTTTTATTAACTACAAGTTTGGTTCATTTTCAGCACACCTTTGTAAACTTTTAACCAATGCTTGAAACCCTTATATTTTTAGGACCTTATATACACGAGAGAATGTATATATTTCACAAACTCTTTTCTAAAGTGTAAACACGTCAAAGATCGATTAAAATCCTTGTTTTATTGTTATAATATAATTATTATATATATATTCAACATAATATTTTGTCTATGTATGTATATAAATTCACATGTGTTGGAAAATAATAAATATGTATTTCATAACTACACATAATACCAATTACATGTTTAATAGTTTCTTAACACTTGTGAATTTACACTTGTATATGTGATAATTATATTTCAACAATAGAAATAAAGACTTTGATTCATCTTGACGTGTTTTCGCAAATTTTATTCAAGAGAAGTTTTTTATATGGAGGATTTTATATAAAATCAAAGCAAAAAACAAATTTTCTCCTCCTCCTCCTCCCCCCTCCTTATATTATTATACACATTTTTTTTATTTATATTGTTTAGTTGTTTTTAAGTTTTCTTCTTGTTGTCCTCTTTTAATATACTTTTATATCATATCTCATGATTTTTATTCTTTATTTTATTATTTTAACACATTTTTTTTTTCTATTTTTTTCATTCTTTTGATACACTTTGATTCTTAGAGTTAAACTTTCTTAATCAATTTTAGTTTGATTTTAATGTTAATACATAACAACCTGGTTTTTTGATAGAAAAATCATCTAGTCTAGTTAATAAATTGATTAGGTATTATATAAGTTTCTTCTTACTAATTTTCATGTTGAATAAAAATTAAAAGTACACACTAAAAAAAGTTAGACAAGTAAGTTTTATTTTGTTTAGTCATTCAAAATAGTTGATGTGACCTTGGTTTCGTTACATTACAATAACTAAAGGTAGATTTTATTTGGAAACCCCACTTTTTTATTTTAACACCTCAGCAAATTTATATGGTCCTTATTGGTTAGTACGGCCCGTACTGGTTACTACGGCCCGTATAGGGTACAGACAAACATTCCAGAAGAATGTTTTGAATTTAGTAAAGATTCTGTGGGACGGGCCGTACAGGTCAGTACAGGCCGTCTTGGTCTTGACTTATTTTTTACAATCCAATTTGGGTCTCAACCGGTGTGGAGTAACTATATACGGCCCGTACAGGGCAGTATGGGACGTATAAAAATTATTTATTTTATTTAAACTTAATATTTGCCCGTCTCACCAAAAACCATGTCGTCTCACCCTAAAACCAAGTCATACTGATCAGTACGGCCCGTACTGTTCAAAATTTGATTTTTTTTTAAAAAAAACAGACAATTCAATTTTATTACATTTAAATTTTGGGGTGTTAGTTTAACACAACCCATACAACAAACTTATCATTATGGGACCGTACATGTCCAAAAATTTGTTTCATATAATTTTTTTAAATACATGTTTTAAAAATATTATTTTTATGAAAATATAAGCCAATATCCCTTATATTAAATAAGTCAAAAAATATTAAATAATTAGTTATGTAAAATTAACAAAGCATAAAATGGTATTTAAAGATAAAATATTATTGACAATGCATATAAATGAAGAAATTAATAAAACAATCATATTATATATAAAATTAAAGAATATTATTATTACTTCACTAAAATGATTTTTAGAAAAAAGCTAGAGGTAATAAGTTCAAGTCTTAAGAATAACATAAATGAAATATTTATCCTAACATGAGTTGTAAATATTAACAACTAAAAATTGAAATAAGAGGGTTTGAATGTTGACTCGTATATGATCAATTCTCATATGAAACAGTGCACTAAAATAACATTTTGTTATTTATAATAGTACTTTGTTTTTTACACTTTTTACAAAACTAATAATTTGTATTTGATCCTAACACTACGATTATATACACACCTAGTTGTGTTACATACATTAAGTCCTTGTGGGCATGCGCCCATTGATTTTCATGGAATCATATACCCACGATATACGTCTATTATTTAAACTTTGAACGATATATTTCTATTATGTTATTTTAAACGTTATAAGTTTGTTACGTTATTATTTTAAACGATATTAATTATTTGCGTGTTCAAACTAAATCTTTTATTTTATAATTAGTTTGTTTACGTTAATTTAAGTTAGACGTTATAAGTTTGTCGTGTAATTATGAAAAAAACAAAACACAACCAGAAACAATACAAATAAAAAACGAAACATACATATATATACACACAAATCATCATCATGTTGGCCAGCCATCATCTCGTCGTCCATATCTATCATAATCGCTGCAAAAAGAGAAAACCGACTTAGTAAATTTCAAAAAAAAAAAGTTAAATACGGTCCGTGCAGGCCTAGACGGCTCGTACTGAGGTTGCCTGACTCACCCAAAACCAGGCCGCCTCATCCTAAAACCAGGCCAAAACTAGGATGTACAGGTCAGTACGGCCCGTCTAGCCCAAACCAGGCCAAAACTAGGCCGTCTGGGCAAAACGGCCCGTACGGGTCAGTACGACCCGTCTTGATTCAAATCATTGTCCTATGATGTCAGGGAATGTCTGTACGATGAATGAGACCGGCCGTACTGACCAGTACGGCCCGTCTTGTTGTCAATCATTGTTATAGGATGTCAAAGGAATGTCTGACCGATGACTGAGATGGGTCGTACTGGACAGTACGGCCCGTATTAAGGGTGTATTTTAAATTTTGGGATGTTAGTCTAACATGTGGACGCTAATTTTCTTTTTAAAATTTCTGTAAATGATCAAGATTCCCTTACATAAATTAAAAATAACATATATTACAAGAAAAATATCTTTCTATTCTAATAAACAAAAATAAGTTTT
Organism: Mikania micrantha; assembly: GCA_009363875.1. NCBI lineage: Eukaryota > Viridiplantae > Streptophyta > Magnoliopsida > Asterales > Asteraceae > Mikania > Mikania micrantha. The sequence continues at coordinate 61,911,424 of CM018696.1, read as the reverse complement.
GCCACATGTCATGTTCTCATGTTTTTTTGCCACTTGTCATTTTTCTATAATTTTATTAAATTCTCTATCTTAATTATTAATTAAATAAATTCTCTCATATTAAATACTTATAATATTAATGAGTAATAATATTCTTTGTCTTTTTACATGCAAGAAAATAATTTTTAATAAATTAAAATCAAATATTTTTATTAAAGAGCAAACTTCAAAAAAAAGTTTATAAAATATGAAACTTTCTAAAAATCATTTTTTTAAAAAGTTAGAAAAGTTAGTATTTTTAGAAAATAAAAGTTTGATAAAAACAATTTTTAAAAATTAAATAAAATACCCTATAAATCATAGTTTTCAAATACTGGTATTTTTATAAACAAATGATGTTTCTTAAAACAATTTTTTTAAATAATAATGTTCAACCAAAAGTTATAAAAATGATAGGAAAAATTAAACTTTAGTTATTTATGTTAAATGATATTATCAAATTAAGTTATTTAACTTTAATAATTATATAAATTATACATTATTTTCTTGATTTGTAACAATTAGTTTTTAATAGAAAAGTAAATGAATTTGTAACATCAATTAGTTCAAAAATATGTATTCTTTCAAAACAAGTAGGTCATGTATTATTTCTTTAGTTATTAAAAATTTTAATTATTATTTTATTACTTCAAATACTCATTAACGCGTAATCTACTTAATTTATAACAAATTGTTTATTTTTTTAAATTTTTATTAATAATTAGTTAATGTTTTATATTTAATCCGTGTATTACACGGGGTAATAATCTAGTAATATATATAAAATAAGAACCTAAAACACAGCCAGGTCCCTCCCTCATGTCATTATTGCCCTCCAACATTAAAGTATTTGACATTTTCCCCTTCCACATTTAAGTATTTGACACTGCATAACCAAAATACGAACTCATTATAGGCCTCTTGGGTGTTATCTATGTAATATAATTAATCAAGGTTTATAAGTGTCATGTAGCTCTCAATGAGGCACCTTTTAGACTCTATTTCCCTCTCAAACTATCTCTACATTATTAAATTATTCAAACCATAATTTTAATAAATTGTAGCAATAAAATGGCATGAGTGAACTTATTGGCTTATTGCAAACCCTAATAATTAATTTGTATACATAATGACGTTAATAAATTATTCTCACTGTTATAGTTGTTTTTCTTGCGATTCTTTTTTGGTTTTTTTATATGGAAATTGTAACTGGTATTCTGAAGGGTATGTAATGAGATAATTTGATTTATATATGAAAAGCTCATTTTAGTGAAAAATAAAAAAAGAACAAGCAAGTTTTTATTATTATTTGTTTTTTTTCAGTGGAAATCTAATGATATTAGAAGTAAAAAAATGTTAGAATTTTTTGCGAAAATTATGGTTTTCACTAACAAAGCTAAGATGAATGTGATATCGATACTTTAATTTGTGTGGATTGGTTGTGCGCGTAGTTATAGTGTGCATCTGTGTGACGTGGTTCGGGTCAAGTTGTGAATCAAGTGTCTATTCAAAAATTTAGATTAATAGCTATCATATTAATCTATAAATTGAATCAACACTAATTACATTACATGTTCTATTCAAATTCTAAATTAGTAACTTTCATATTAATCTATTAATTGAATAAAAACTCTTTATTTTACATGTTTTGATTGCATGTATTAAATCATGACTCTTGGCAACATTTTCATGTAGTAAAAATATTCAAGTTTCGCTTTAATTTTAAATAGGTCAAAATCGCTCAAACCCACGTTAACAAAATTAAAATATTCAAGTTTAGATAAATGACTCGCGTGTAAAATGATTTTTACTATAATATATACTACTTACTAACTTACCCCTTGAAATTTTGAATTGGTTTGTTATATATTATCATTTTGTATTAAAAATATGAACACGAGCAACCCCAAGGAGCAAGGAGCTGCTGCTGTCAGTGTTTAGGTTTGAAAGAAAATTATGATGTAATTTAGCATTTGATGTTTAAGAAAAAGAAGATTTGGATTTATGTGTGCTTGTTTCATATCAAATGCAAGTGGTGATGCTTTGTTTTTCATTTGATTAATTTATGATGCATTTTGTGATCTAAAAAAGATGTGTTACACGGGTAATCATTAAAAAATGTTTTGGACTATATTTCTCACTTTACCCCATTACCTATTTTCATTTAATTTGTGTGGATTGGCTGTGCGCGTAGTTATAGTGCTCATTTGTGTGACGTGGTTCGTGTCAAGTCGTGAATCAAGCATCTATTTACAAATTTAGATTGTAACTCTCATGTTAATCTATAAATTGAATCAACACTAATTACATTATGTCGCACCCCGAGAAATCCCGTCCCGAACGGGGCGCGAGCAACAACAGATTGTCAGGATCGCAGTCTCCGGTCACACAACGTTGCGAGACCTACATGTCTGGTTACATACGTACATCCAATAACTTGGATAAAACAGTTTAGTAAAATCAGAGTTGCGGAAGTTTAGTATTATCAAAACAGTTTAAGTTCATAGGTTGCGGAAGCATAAGATCAATACGGTTTTCAAAACGATACAGATATTAGTTTGCGGAAGCGATTAAAATTGCTTAACAATACAATAAGTAACATAACAAAATGTTAACAAATATTTAATAGTCTAAGACACATAAGCAGATGCATGCGACTCCAGCCTAGCATCCTAATCCTTGTGCGCGTGCCTTAGCTACCTGAGAAAACATGCGAGTAAAAGGTCAACACAAAGGTTGGTGAGAGCACATGTTTTTCATAAGCAATAAACATCCAATGTTTAGAGTAACAGTTGTGATTTACATATCATTACAATGCAGTATCGATTGATAGCTAGTCAATACAGTTATATTATATGCGGGGTCGTACCGAAGCTGACAGTTGTGCCTCCCGCCATGTCCATCACAAGACAATGACAAAGTGTTGGTCAATATTGCACCCATTCCGACCTACAGTCGGGTTGGCCTCCCAGGCGCGATGGGTGGGGCTTGTCGCGCCCAAATAGTACTATTCAAGATTACCACGCTAGGCGCTACTAACGGTCCGTAGAGTATCGCGAGGTTTTTTAGTTGTGATGTGGTCCACACATATACATATATGATAAAACATGTTCATACGTAAATGAAATGAGTTGTTGTTTGTAAAACAATTTAGCATGCAATGTTTTCTCCCCCAAAGGTAGAAAAGTAAAAGGGGCCGTGAACTCACCTTAGTGATATGAATGGAAGTATGCGTAAGCTCCTTGAATGGTAAGCGTGTCGGTCACCGGCAACCTATATCGTATACCGTACGTGAGTTTGTGTAAGTGACCGTGCTCGTGCTCGTGTTTCATAACCCTTGGTTGTTCATTTTTGACCGTGTTGGTACATAATGACCATGATCGCTCATGTTGGTCCATATTGACCGGGTTTGACCGTGTCAAGTCAACAACCCGTTGGTAAACCATGTGACAGTTGTGAATCGTGTAACAATCATGTAAGCGCTCGTCGTGTGCAAAATGCGCGAGTCGCGTCTATGGACAACTTACTGTTTATAGTAAGTTTCCATTTATAGCTAGTTTCACATAGCACATAAATTTTATAGTTCTAGTATGCTCGTTCGTCCTACGTGATCATGTTAACACATAGCACTTCATCATACGTAGTCTCATAAGTCACTTAGCATGTCCGATTCATACAAAACATTCATAAGTTGATAGTTTGCAAAATAAAGTTACTATAAATAGTAACTATGGCCATTTACATACAAATGATTATCCTAAACCATTTTTCATACCATAGATTATCATAATAAACCATTAATCATCATTTGAACATACAAACATAGCCCAAATCATTACTTAACAACATTTGGTCCACAAAAGTTACTATATTTAGTAACTTTGTTAAAAATACATCCAAATTATATTCCTAAGCTTCTAATCATCATATTATCCATCAAACAACATAGTGACATACATGCATGTTCATCATATTCACCAAATCATCAACTTGTAACTAAAAAGTTACTAATAATAGTAAGTTTGCTACATATTCCCATTTTATCCACAAGAATCATGATCTAATCTTGCAAAATCACTTATACATTATCAATAATCATTTCTACACAATCAAAATCATCTAGAATGCCTTGGATCATACATGCATGGCATTATTTCATCATGTCATGACCAAATCACACATTTTAATGACTCACATCATCATGGATCATTATAAATCCTTACAATAACATCATAGATCATCAAGAAACACATTTATATCAACAAACCCAGATTCAAACATCACAAAATTCGTGCATGCAAGGCTAGAGAGATTGCATGTGTGTTTTGAATCTTGCATGTGTGTGAAATGGTGTTTTTAGGTCACAAGGATGCTAGGACTACCTTCTAATGCCTCCAAATCTCTGAGATGATGCAGAAATCAGCCTCTAAACCTCCTGGATTTGCTGGGTTTGATGGAAACGAGAGACTAGTGGTGGTGTTCAAGCTACAACCTTCTTCTTCTTGTTCTTGGTGATTCTCAAGCTTCCAAGCTTCAATGGAGGTCTTCAATGGCTTCCCAAGGGTCAAATCAAAGTGCATCAGCTGTTTGGGAAGAGAAATGGCCGAGAGGTTGAGTGTGGGATAAGTTAAAATGAGTGTGTAGAGGTAATGATGTGTTTTGGGGTTTTAAAAATAAAAATCTGCGAATCTGACCCCAGGCGCATCGCCTGACGAGGTGCATTGACACCTAGGCGTACCGCGCGAGCCAGCGGTCAAGGGACGCTCCTTCTCCTTCCGCGCGCAACACCCCGGGTCGGGGTTTGGGCTCAAGCGTACCGCCTGGTCCATCTGAGAGGCCCAATAACCAGTTTTCATGCTTTCGGTCCGTTTCTCCTCGTTTCTCGACTGTAATACATTGTTTTAGCATCATCGGAACTCCAATTATCGACTATTAGCCGTAATTTACTCGTGGGGTGTTTTCGTGTTTAAATTGTTGTGATGTTCACCAACGTTGTGAGACTCGTGTGTGTTTCGGTAATTCCTCGAATTATCTTCGATAGTTTGTGTTCGTTGCTAACGAAGTGTTTGCACGCTTGATTAATCCTAATCAACGTGTGATGCACAATTCAATAATTCCCCGAATTATTGTTTTGTGTTAGTGTTGTGTTTGCCACGCTTGGTTTCCAAAACCAATGTGCAATGTATGATTCGATAGTTCCTCGAATTATCGTTTCGTAGTTGTTTGTGTTCAACTCATCCAATTAAACATAATTAAATGAAATGCAACAAGTATGAATGTGAAATGTAAAGAATGTAAGAGTCGCAATTTACCTGAAATTGCCGGGTGTCACATCATCCCCTTGTTGAAAGAAATTTCGTCCCGAAATTTGATTGTTGTTGGTAGTGTTTGAGTAGTAAGAGTGTTTGAGAAACAAAAATTTTCTGGTTGTCACATCATACCCTTGTTGAAAGGAATTTCGTCCCGAAATTTATTCGCTATGGTCGGCGTTCGACGTTGTATGTTTGAAGAGATGGGGATATTTGCGCATCATCTGATCTTCACGTTCACACGTGAATTCAGGTCCGCGTTTCGAGTTCCATCGGACTTTAACAATAGGAATCTTACTTTGTTTGAGTTGTTTGACCTCACGGTCCATGATTTCTATCGGCTCTTCCACGAACCGTAGTTGTTCATCCACCTGGATTTCATCCAGTGAAACTACAAGTGTCTCATCAGATGAACATTTCTTCAGGTTCGAGATATGAAATACGTTGTGAACTCCATCAAGTTCGGTTGGTAGGTTGAGTTGGTATGCCACTGGACCAATCCTCTTCAGGATCTCGAAAGGTCCAATATACCGTGCGTTAAGTTTGCCTCATTTACCAAAACGAATAACGCCTTTCCATGGCGGAACTTTCAGAAGGACCTTATCTCCTACCTGAAATTCCAGAGGCTTTCGACGTTTGTCGGCATAGCTCTTTTGACGATCGCGAGCTGCTGCCATGCGGTTTCTGATTTGCACGATTTTCTCCGTTGTTTCATGTATTTAAATAAATTATTAATTTACAATAGATATACATAATGTATGTCTTTAAATTATTTAATATAATAAAACTTTTTCCTTAACTAATTTGAGACATCAACTTAATTTAACATAACATTATCATTATTATAGGTTAATTTTAGTCAAATTATAAGATTGATTTAATTTACTATGTATAAATTTAATCAAGTATTTAAAATTTTCTTTGATAATAAACTGTTTACAATGAATTTATTTTCCATAAATATATGTGCTTAATATATTACATAGATATAATAATTTTTATTTATTAAATATAATGATAATCATATTTATGACAATTACATTCGTAACGATTATTTCCAAACGTGTTTAAAATGCCTTTAAATTTTAACTATTTATCTAACTGAATAAGCCAGTGCAAGAAAGTTTAGCTTCATCTAATGTACTAAATGCTCTTAAAATATCTGGTTTGTCAAATAATAAATTAGTACTCAAGGTTAGAGTTTCTGTCATGTTGTTAAAAAACATTGATAAAAAATGGTTTATGTAATGATATTAGACTTCAAATAGTATCATTTGGTAAGCATGTAATCGAAGCATATATCATATGTGGTGGCAATGTTGGTACCAAAACATTCGTTTCATGAATCAATTTGATTCCATCTAACAAGGTACCATTCAAGTTTCAAATGAAACATTTTCTAATTTCAGTTTGCTTTGCAATGACAAATAATAAAGTTGCAAACAATCTCTTTCACGAGTTGGATTGTATTTGAATGAACCGGTCTTCACACATGGGCAAATTATCATGCACTTTCAAAACTAAAAAGCAAAAATGGAGTGAAAATATTAATATTATATAGAGATGTAAACGTACAAATAAGACGTTAAATATTGTATATAAGGAAATTTTTAGAAACTTGTAATACATTTAAATCTTTGTATGCAATCTATCTTTCGAAAGTATGAAATGTTTATCATCTTTTTTTATATGATATGTAACAATCTTTAAAACAATATTTTTATACCATATAATTAATTGCATATTTTCTTTTATTCCACTCGTGTAACACACGGGTTATAACCTAGTTTTTACAATATATCAAGCATTTAAGTATTTAACATTAAAGCCTTGTTTGGGATTGCTTATTTAAGTTCAAAAGGACTTTTTGTTAAAAGTCCTTATTAACTTATGACTATTTGAAATAAAGTTTTAAAAATGTGCTTGGATTAACTTTTCAAAAATAAATTTTTAAAATGACTAAAAAGGACATTTTTTTATTGACATCATTTAAAGTTATTGGGTAAAGGGTAGGGGTGTTCACGGTTCGGTTTCAAACCGTGAAACCGCCCAAACCGGTCATCGGTTTGGTCTCACGGTTGGTTTTTTTGCAAAATATTTGGTCGGTCGGTTTCAAAAGTGTAACATCCCGTTTTATGGATATAAATAAAATATTGTTTACGATTAAAATATTATTAGTCAAAAATATAAAAAAAAAAAAAAAATCAATCAATTAAAACGTAAGGTCTCGTCTAATAACATAAAATAATTTATTTCATAAAATATGATTATTCGCGAGTATAAAAATAAGCGTTTAAAATTTTAGCGTTTGTTTAAACGAATAAGTAGGATGAAACGATTATTAGAATAATCATTGATTGAACGATCAGTCACTGTTATATGAGACCACCTAAAATTAATAAAATGTATTATAATTAAATTTTCTCCGTTTTTAACCAAACTTAGGTCAAAACGAAGAGAAAAATAAGCTGGTTCTAGCAGTATTTTTAAAATTTTATAAAACCTTATATTTTAAAAGTTATAAGAGAAAAACAAAATTTAAGTTTAATTAATTATTATTATTATTATATATGTGTATGTTTGTTGTGATGCCAGCGAAAGGAAAAAAAAAAAATACGTACATATATATATAAAGTGCACGTGTGATTGTGTTGTCAAAAGAAACTACAATTAAGATAAGCAAATGCTTATCCATCTATTTCATATATCTCAAATACATGCATACATCATAAGTCTTGGAAATGAAATAGAAGGAAGCAGTCGATGGAAAAGTTCATAAAATTATAGAACTAAAATTTTCTTGAGCATACAATCATAAGGAATTCCTCATAAAGTAAGGAGTCGGTACGTAAATAGGTATGTAATCTAATCTTTAAGTTTAACTCATAAACTTAAGCTTTTGTATGTTATTAGTTATAGGGTTAGGGTTAAGATCTAACCCCATATGTATAATTGTATTTTAAACTTATGATATATTTTAGGATCAGAAAAATAAACTCATCAGGAATCATCCTTGCAAATAGTTAGAAGAATAGATTAAGCAGAAACGCTGCACAAATTCATATTGAGAAGTTCTAAAGTTGTTACCCAGCCAACCCAAAATTCAGGTGAATACATCTAACTTGTTTTTAAATATAAATTTATTTTTGAGCATGGTTTGTTTAAACTTTGACGCATAAATGGATACTATTAGACCAGCATTTAGGCCATTAGTATACGTACGATTTGCAAATTGTATCCGCTATGGGTGAAATTCCCATACGTGGCTGGTAACGTGGGCTGGAAGGTTATACGTAAGACGCACTCCGCAGGCAACCTAACCAGTGACGGGCTGTGGGCTGGAGGGAACAATTGTAAGACGCACTCCGCTGTTGTTCCTAACCAGTGACAGTACAAGCCAGGGTATGCAGTGGTTGTATCGATCAGTGAAATAACCTGCTAAATGTGTAGTATTGCCATTAATAATTATGGTTAAAGGACCGAACATGCTATGCTTACCTATCGAGTCTGTTATTTGTATTCACCAACTTTATGTTGACGTTTTATTTTCAAAAACTTTTCAGGTAATAATGAATGACCAATCAGAAGCAAGATTAGAGATTTAGGGTCTATGATACCTTAAATAAAAATCTTGTGGCGAAACCGAGGAGCGATTGGAGTTATATCTCCAAGTCCCATGTAACCAATATATGTAAATATATGTTTGTAAAACTCGGTTTAAAATGAAATAAAATGTTGTGTTCATATCTATGCGTATGAAATTTTATAAAACCCTGAAAAGTTATTTACAGGCGATAAAAATGTGGTTTTTCATACCCATGCGTATGAATTATTTGTAAATTATGAAAAACGGATTTCACATCCATGCATGTGAATTATTATAAAATTTCAAATTCATGAAACAACGCTTCCGCTGAAACATATTATAATGAATAATAAACTCTGACCGAGACTGTAATAATCAATGAAACCAATCGGGTCGCAGCGCCCGGGCCGCCGAGAGCCCGGGGTGTGACAGGTTGGTATCAGAGCTCCTGGTTTTAGCGAAATAGGTACTAATGATTGTATCTAAGCTTTAACCAAACTGAGATAAGTGCCTATCAAAGGAATAGGTAGAGTAGAATAGTTGAAATACTAAGAATGATTAACATGATGAATTTTGATTATAGCTTATAAGCTAAATTACGATGAAGTATTTTAAGACCTTGTCAAATATCATATTTTGTAGACAATGTCTCGAAACCAAAATTTTGATGGACCATCTGCAAATACACGTGGGCAAAAGAGAACGCACACGGATGCTAATGAACCTGTGATTCGAAAAGCTGAACTTCAGGAAATAATAGCAAAAGAAATTAAAGACGCAATACCTACGATTATTGCGGCTATGAAAGACAATGAAAATTCAAATCCAGAAAATACAGTGACAAAAGCAAAAGAGGTGTCGGGTTCGAACAATGAGAATACCAAAGCTTCTAGTGCAAAAAGATTTAGAACTGAAGGATGTTCATACAAAACATTCCAATCTTGTAAACCTCCTGAGTTCGCTGGAACAGAAGGAGCTGTGGTAGCATTAAGATGGCTAGAAAAGATTGAAGCGGTAATTGCTATTAGCAAATGTGCCGAAGAAGATATGGTTCTGTATGCTTCGAATTCCTTTAAAGACGGAGCATTGGAGTGGTGGAACTCCATTATTCAAACCAAAGGCAGAACCAAGGCGTATGCTATGACTTGGGAAAGTTTTCGAGATCTCGTAACTCGAAAGTTTTGCCCAATGAATGAGAAGGAACAAATCGAGCGAAAATTCCTGACTCACCGTATGGTCGGTGCTGGGCATCGTGAGTACACTTCCAAGTACTTTGAGTATGCTCGATTGGTGCCACATCTTGTGACACCAGAATCAAACCTGATCAGTCGCTATATCTGGGGACTTGTAAGTGAAATTAGGGATATGGTCAAGGCGGCGATGCCTCAGACCATTGATTCAGCTGTTGAGCTTGCAGGGTTGCTTACTGATGGGATGGTAAGAACTCAAGAGGAAAAGAAAAGCCAAGAGGCACTCCAAAAGGTTGATCAAAGTTCAAAAAGGCCTGTAGGAAAATTTGTGAAGAAAGAAGGTGGCAGTGGTACATTCCCGCGATGTAAAACGTGTGGGAAAAAGCATCTGGGAAAGTGTAATATGGCAAAGTATTGTAGCCACTGTAAAATGATGGGACATTCTTTGGAAGAATGTAGAAGGAAGGTGATGGTGACGTGCTATAACTGCAACGAACCGGGACACTACCGAAATGAGTGTCCTAAATTGAATAAAGTGAGCGGAACTAGCGGGGCTGGTGGTTCAGGAACAAAAGCTGATACAAATGCAAAGAAGACGACTCGAGCTTTTGTTCTTAATGCCAAGGAAGCTGCAGACATGCCGGATGTCATTACCGGTACGTTTCTTATCAATAATGTTTATGCTAAGGTTTTGTTTAATTCGGGAGCAAATCAAAGCTTTATTGATTATGAATTTTGTAAACTACTAAATGAACCACTAGTGAAACTAGAGAAGCCATATCAGGTAGAAACCGCTAATGGTGATGTAGTCAAAGTAGATGAAGTATTAATAAATGGTAAGATCACACTCTTTAAGCACAACATACCTGTAAAATTCTTACCAATGAAGTTGGCTGGTTTTGATGTGGTAATCGGGATGGATTGGTTAGCTACAAACCAAGCTTGTATCTTATGCGACACCAAATCAATTGAAGTTCGTGTTCCAACGGGAGGAAAGTTGATCATCAAAGGTGATAAGCCAACAAATAATGTTGGAATCATTTCTATGATCAAAGCTACAAAATATCTAAATAAAGGTTGTTTAGCTTACCTAGTCTCAGTCACAACTGAAGATCAAGAAAAGAAGAAACTGAAAGACGTACCAGTTGTAGCCGATTTTCCCGATGTGTTTCCAGATGAATTGCCTGGTTTACCACCAGAACGTGAAGTAGAATTAAATATCAATCTGGTACCATGTACTGCTCCAATTGCTAAATCTCCTTATAGATTGGCACCGACGGAAATGAAAGAGCTCAAGAAACAATTAGACGAGCTATTGGAAAAAGGTTTTATCCGACCCAGCTCATCACCTTGGGGAGCTCCAATCTTATTCGTCAAAAAGAAAGATGGGTCGATGCGGATGTGCATTGATTATAGGGAGCTAAATAAGGTGACAATTAAGAATAAGTATCCACTTCCACGAATTGACGATTTATTCGATCAACTTCAAGGAGCTTGTCATTTTTCTAAAATTGATCTTCGATCAGGATATCATCAACTGAAGGTCCAGGAAGAAGATATTCCTAAAACTGCTTTCCGTACAAGGTATGGGCATTATGAGTTCACTGTTATGCCATTTGGACTTACTAATGCTCCAGCTGCTTTTATGGACATGATGAACCGGATATGTAAACCTTATCTGGATAAATTCATCATTGTGTTCATTGATGATATTCTTATTTATTCAAAAACACCTGAGGATCATGCTATACATCTTAGAACTCTACTTGAATTACTAAGACATGAGAAATTGTATGCTAAATTTTCCAAATGTGAGTTCTGGCTCACTGAAGTACAATTTCTAGGGCATGTTATTAATGCTCAAGGTATTCAAGTGGATCCGTCTAAGATAGAAGCTATTACCAAATGGGAGAACCCCAAGTCACCAACAGAGGTGCGTAGTTTCTTAGGCTTGGCGGGTTATTATCGACGATTTATTCAGAATTTCTCCCGAATAGCCGTTCCTCTTACCTCATTGACTCGAAAATCTGTAAAATTTGAGTGGGGTACTAAGCAAATTGAAGCATTCCAAATTCTTAAAGATAAGTTAACTCACGCTCCAATCCTAGCATTACCTGAAGGTGTTGAAGACTTCGTTGTCTATTGTGATGCTTCTCATACAGGATTAGGATGCGTATTGATGCAACGAAACAAAGTTATTGCATATGCATCACGCCAATTGAAGACTCATGAGAAGAACTATGTGACTCATGATTTGGAGTTAGGTGCCATAATCTTTGCATTAAAGTTATGGAGACATTATTTGTATGGAGTTCATTTCACAGTTTATACTGATCACAAGAGTTTAAAGTATATCTTTGATCAGAAGGAACTGAATATGCGACAACGAAGATGGATGGAAACTTTGAATGATTATGACTGTGAAATTATCTATCATGAAGGAAAGGCAAATGTGGTTGCCGATGCCTTAAGCCGAAAGGAGATAGAGAAACCGAGAAGAGTACGTGCTTTACGGCTAGAACTACAAGTTGATTTGTTTAAACAAATTAAAGAAGCACAGAAACAAGCCCAAGAAGATGAAAACAAGGAAAAAGAAGGAATGAAGGGCATGACTGAACAACTGGTCAAAAGAGACGATGAAATTCTTCGAATGAACACAAGAATCTGGGTGCCGGTCACTGGCGGCTTAAGAGAAAGAATATTGGAAGAAGCACATAAATCTAAATACATGATGCACCCAGGAGGCGATAAAATGTACAAGAATTTGAAAGAGAACTATTGGTGGATTGGCATGAAGAAAGATATTGCCGCATATGTTGCAAGATGTTTAACTTGTTCACAAGTTAAAGCTGAACACCAGAAACCTTCTGGTATGTTGCAACAACTGGAACTACCTGTTTGGAAATGGGAAATGATAACTATGGATTTTGTAACCAAACTTCCTCGAACAAGTCATGGAAATGATACTATTTGGGTTATTGTTGATAGATTGACCAAGTCTGCTCATTTCCTATCAATGAAAGAAACTTACTCTATGGATAGGTTAGCACAATTGTATGTAAATGAGATTGTATCTCTACACGGTGTGCCATTATCCATTGTGTCAGATAGAGATAGCCGTTTTACGTCTCGATTTTGGCAAAGTTTTCAAAAAGCTCTCGGAACACGTTTGAACTTTAGCACTGCTTATCATCCACAAACTGATGGGCAGAGCGAAAGAACAATCCAAACATTGGAAGACATGCTTCGAGCTTGTGTGATAGACTTTGGAGGAAGCTGGGATGATCATTTACCTCTGATGGAATTCTCTTACAATAATAGTTATCACTCAAGTATTCAGACTGCACCGTTTGAAGCTCTTTATGGAAGAAAATGCCGAACACCAGTCTGTTGGTCTGAAATTGGTGAAAATCAGTTGTCTGGTCCAGAAATCGTGCAAGAAACAACTGACAAAGTCTTTCAAATTAGAGAAAGATTGAAAGCGGCTAGAGATCGTCAAAAGAGCTATGCAGATCGAAGAAGAAAGCCATTAGAATTCAATGTTGGTGATAAAGTGCTGCTCAAAGTTTCACCATGGAAAGGAGTAGTACGATTCGGTAAAAGGGGAAAGTTAAGTCCACGTTTTGTCGGACCGTTTAAAATTCTCAAAAGAATCGGACCAGTGGCTTATCAACTCGAATTACCAGATGAAATGACCGGAGTACACGATGTGTTTCACGTCTCTAATCTTCGAAAATGTTTGGCCGATGAATCCTTGTTAATGCCTCTACAAGATGTTGAGGTAAACGAAAAATTAAAATTTATCGAACAACCACTTCAAATTGAAGACCGACGTGAAAAGAAACTCAAGCGTAAAAAGTTGGTGTTAGTCAAGGTTAAATGGAACTCCAGACGTGGTCCTGAATACACATGGGAACTGGAGTCAGAAATGAGAAAGAAATATCCACACCTATTTCAATAATCTCGAGGACGAGATTAAAACAAAGGTGGGGAGGATGTAACATCCCGTTTTATGGATATAAATAAAATATTGTTTACGATTAAAATATTATTAGTCAAAAATATAAAAAAAAAAAAAAATCAATCAATTAAAACGTAAGGTCTCGTCTAATAACATAAAATAATTTATTTCATAAAATATGATTATTCGCGAGTATAAAAATAAGCGTTTAAAATTTTAGCGTTTGTTTAAACGAATAAGTAGGATGAAACGATTATTAGAATAATCATTGATTGAACGATCAGTCACTGTTATATGAGACCACCTAAAATTAATAAAATGTATTATAATTAAATTTTCTCCGTTTTTAACCAAACTTAGGTCAAAACGAAGAGAAAAATAAGCTGGTTCTAGCAGTATTTTTAAAATTTTATAAAACCTTATATTTTAAAAGTTATAAGAGAAAAACAAAATTTAAGTTTAATTAATTATTATTATTATTATATATGTGTATGTTTGTTGTGATGCCAGCGAAAGGAAAAAAAAAAAATACGTACATATATATATAAAGTGCACGTGTGATTGTGTTGTCAAAAGAAACTACAATTAAGATAAGCAAATGCTTATCCATCTATTTCATATATCTCAAATACATGCATACATCATAAGTCTTGGAAATGAAATAGAAGGAAGCAGTCGATGGAAAAGTTCATAAAATTATAGAACTAAAATTTTCTTGAGCATACAATCATAAGGAATTCCTCATAAAGTAAGGAGTCGGTACGTAAATAGGTATGTAATCTAATCTTTAAGTTTAACTCATAAACTTAAGCTTTTGTATGTTATTAGTTATAGGGTTAGGGTTAAGATCTAACCCCATATGTATAATTGTATTTTAAACTTATGATATATTTTAGGATCAGAAAAATAAACTCATCAGGAATCATCCTTGCAAATAGTTAGAAGAATAGATTAAGCAGAAACGCTGCCCAAATTCATATTGAGAAGTTCTAAAGTTGTTACCCAGCCAACCCAAAATTCAGGTGAATACATCTAACTTGTTTTTAAATATAAATTTATTTTTGAGCATGGTTTGTTTAAACTTTGACGCATAAATGGATACTATTAGACCAGCATTTAGGCCATTAGTATACGTACGATTTGCAAATTGTATCCGCTATGGGTGAAATTCCCATACGTGGCTGGTAACGTGGGCTGGAAGGTTATACGTAAGACGCACTCCGCAGGCAACCTAACCAGTGACGGGCTGTGGGCTGGAGGGAACAATTGTAAGACGCACTCCGCTGTTGTTCCTAACCAGTGACAGTACAAGCCAGGGTATGCAGTGGTTGTATCGATCAGTGAAATAACCTGCTAAATGTGTAGTATTGCCATTAATAATTATGGTTAAAGGACCGAACATGCTATGCTTACCTATCGAGTCTGTTATTTGTATTCACCAACTTTATGTTGACGTTTTATTTTCAAAAACTTTTCAGGTAATAATGAATGACCAATCAGAAGCAAGATTAGAGATTTAGGGTCTATGATACCTTAAATAAAAATCTTGTGGCGAAACCGAGGAGCGATTGGAGTTATATCTCCAAGTCCCATGTAACCAATATATGTAAATATATGTTTGTAAAACTCGGTTTAAAATGAAATAAAATGTTGTGTTCATATCTATGCGTATGAAATTTTATAAAACCCTGAAAAGTTATTTACAGGCGATAAAAATGTGGTTTTTCATACCCATGCGTATGAATTATTTGTAAATTATGAAAAACGGATTTCACATCCATGCATGTGAATTATTATAAAATTTCAAATCCATGAAACAACGCTTCCGCTGAAACATATTATAATGAATAATAAACTCTGACCGAGACTGTAATAATAAATGAAACCAATCGGGTCGCAGCGCCCGGGCCGCCGAGAGCCCGGGGTGTGACAAAAAGTTTGAAATTGTAGTGAACGGTTTGGTTTACGGTTTTCACGAAAAACAGGTCGTTAAAAAACCGGACCGGACCGTGTGATATATATTGGGATTGTATTTTACGAAACCTAATATTAAAGAGTTTACTATCTTGGTCATCTATTTACAATTTTGAAAATAAATATGTAGTCTACATTAAACCACATTAAAATTGATTTGTTTATTCAAAACCCAATTTTTTAATCAACTTTAATATAAACTACATATTTATTTTTAATATTCCAACTAGAAGGCCCAAATATCGTTTAAGGGTTTTCTCTATAAGATTGAAT
This sequence comes from Mikania micrantha, assembly GCA_009363875.1. Taxonomy (NCBI): domain Eukaryota; kingdom Viridiplantae; phylum Streptophyta; class Magnoliopsida; order Asterales; family Asteraceae; genus Mikania; species Mikania micrantha. The sequence goes on along the minus strand of CM018696.1, from coordinate 61,895,113 downwards.
TTTCACATTATATAATCCATATATAGACACACACACATACATATTAAATAATAGATTGATAAGTTCGATGATTTAGAGGTCATTTGCTAAAAAAAAAGATGTGGACGCACAATGTAAATAGTCCATATCAAATCTTGAAATGATTCAAATTTAATTTTGAACAGGTAAAAAAACATAAAAAAATAAAATGTCCGAACCGTGAACCAAACCGTTAATATCGGTTCGGTTTGGTTCGGTTTTTATTTTTTAACGGTCCGGTTTTGGTTTTCATTGTTCAAAATCCGTTATTAATGGTTTGGTTTATGGTTTCACTTAAAAACCGGACCGTGAACACCCCTAGTAAAGGGTAAGAGTGGAGTAGATTTGTAATTTTATGTCAATAAGTCATAAGTCATTTTGAAAAGCTAGAATTTTTAGCTTTTGAAAAACAACTTATTACCCTTTTAGAGAAAGTTATTTTCAAAAGTCCTTTTAAGTTTGACAAACAACTTATTCACTTATTGGCTTTTTGAAAAATCCAATAAGTCAATAAGTTATTTTTAAATGAAATCCAAACAAGGCCTAAATGCCACACTATGTCTTATTACTTAACAAAAACACATTAAAAATCATTTTATAAGATATGTTATACACAACAATGTTATAAATAAATCACTCGTTTAGCCATGAGACACACATCAAAAAAAATTTTCCTTCCATAATAACTTAAGCTAATGTGATACGCTTCAATATATCACATATAGATGTTAATGTACCCATGTAAACAGTGATACCTAACATTAGCGGTAAAAAAAAGATTAATCTGTACTTGACCCTATATTTGACCTTTGGACTATTAATTTAAGTAACCTTCCTCTAATGCCTTACAACTTAGTAGTATTGGTGCTGGCCATATAAATAAATAGTATGAGCTTTAATCCATTTTTTGAAAGGAAAAAATGGATTTCAATTCTATTGGAGTAGACGTGTGTTTCCAAACAAACAAACTTACCCAGTATATTCTCACTTTTTGGTATGGTCTAGAAGGAAGGATGGATACAAACCTCACCCCTATTGGGGTGAGCAAAAAACCAAAAAAACCGAACAGGAACCGAATTAACCGAAAAAACCGAACCTAAAAAACCGAACCGAATGAAAAACCGGAAAAAACCGAACCGAAAAAAACTAAACCGAATTTTTCGGTTCGGTTTTTCATAATATAAAAACCGAAAAAACCGAACCGAACCAATTTTTAATCTTTTTTAAAAATTTATATATATATATACTTATATGTTGCTATTTTCATACTTATTTAATGGGAAAAACACACAAAAAGTCTACTGTTGAGAATGATAAATGTTTAGATTAGATGAAATATACCATTTTAAAGGTAAAGATCGAAATTATTGCATATTTAGTTATTTACTTTTGATTTTTTTTAAATGTAAGAATATGATGATAATTATATAGTTTCATTTTAACTAGTGTTAATCTCGCGCGTGTTGCGGCGCACTAGACTGCTAAAAAACAAATGATATTTTCATACGAAAATAAAATAGTAGTTATATCGTCCAAAAGAGTACTGAGAAAGGAGTTTATCGACAAATCAGTTGACAAATTCAAAAACATTTGTGATACTTTTAGTATTTCTTGTTGAAAATCTTCTTCGTTTTTTGTAAAGTCATTTCCTTTCATAATCACATCATTGGCAGCCTGCATTTCAAAGAAGTTGAAATAATCAAGTGGTCATCAAACATGTTTCAATAAATTACAAGTAAATTATGTAATAAAAATGAAATCATGTTTCCAATAGCAAATAACAAAATTAGGTTTTTCTTTTCTTTCTATCTCCAAAGCTAGAAGAATAAAATAAAAACGAAGTTGATGATGGTATTTTCTTCCTACTTACAATGCCATGATAGCATAGGTTCCATACCATACCTATTTGTTAATTCATACGTGGCCTCTTATTTCATACGGTGCCATAATGCAAGATTTTCCGTACCCATTCCTATTTGATTATTTCATTTTTGACAAAACTTAAAAATCCAAATAATTCTATTGTGTCAAATTCCAAAACTTTATAAATTACACTATTCCTTTCATGAGTTTTAATATATATAGATATATTCTCCCCGCGCATTGCGGCGAGTTATCACGGTATACTCCCGAGAACGGGTATTATATATCAATTGCAGAAATATAAGTTACATAGTAAAATCAAATCTTTTATCACGATTTTTATACAATTTTTTCATAAAAACATTAAATCATACAAAATCTTCACAAATATGTTTTAAAAATAACAATTACTCACAAAATCCTTCTTACCAGCAACGAATCGTTTGAATTAAAAAAAACTTAAATATTTAAGCAAATCTCTCAAATTTAATAACATTATATCTGTTTACTAATTTTCAAAGTTAAAAACTTCTGATGGTTCAAGTGTAAATTTTCAAAACGTCATTACATGGATCGGACACTTAAATAATATATATATGATCTTGAATATACATAGATATATATATATATATTATAATAAAATAAAAAGTAGGACTACTTACTATATAATAATATTATTACTACTTTTTTTTTCATTTATATTAATTATATATATATATATATATATTATAGTTATATGAACATCAAAATACCTAAATTACCCTTGTTACTATTCCTTTCATGCTTTTTAATATATATAGTAATTAGTTGATGCTCGATCAATTAATTTATTAATTATTAATTGTTAAACATGTTTGCATTTTCAATGTTAGGCGTAAAAGAGAACAATAAAAGCAAAAACAAAAAAAACCCGAAAAAACCGAAAACCAAACTGAAACCGACAAAAAAACCGAAAAACCGAACGGTTTTTAATAACAAAAAACCGACTATGTCGATTTCGGTTTCGGTTTTAGCCAAAAACCGAACCGTCCAGTTGGGATAGAGAGACTGCTCCAAAAGAATCCCCTGCTCAAAGTTATCGTTTGAAGTTGATCATCCCAACATTTTTAACGTTATTTTCACATATGTTTCCAATCAACCATAAATTATTAAATTAAAAACATGAAACATGACAGCTAACAAAATGTATAACAACAAATATTGCGAACAATCAAGAGTCCTCACGTGTGATAAAGCTGATATTTGAGCTCAAATCATAATATTTATAAATAAGACACTCAGGATTGATTAAACAACCCAAAGATTTATGATATTTTAAATAACAACCTAACTTGTGGAACTTGAAACTAATTTGTGTTCATTCCTGTTTTCCTCCAAGATTCTTTGGAACTCTCTCTCACTTGCTGCAATCAACCGCTTCAAAGCATCAAAGGTAGTGAGCCTTATGCTGCAAGAACAAAGCAAAAGAAGTCAGATTGGCCAAAGGATATAAGATGCATCGGGTCAACCGGCTAAAACCCATTTTGACACATTACCCAGCCCACTTGTGATCAACACGACGAAATTATCCATTTTGACACATTACCCCGCCCACTTTTGATCGTCTCATACATCTTTTTAACTTCTATAATGTATGTTTTTCATTGTGATTACAAAAAGAGTCAAGTTTTTATTAAAAATATAATTTGAGATTTAAACCTGCTGTTTGGTAAAGTTTTCAAAGCGTTTGGCACAAAACCCCTGTATAAGCCAGCAACACCATCCCGAGCAATAATACCTGCGTAATATAATCAAATATAAACGATTAACAGTGTCTGTTAATAAATTTCGAGCAAACGATTGGCTTAATTAAAGTTGATATTCCATATGGTCAAAGATACATACACATACACACACATATATTCGGTTTATTATCTACAACATGTTCCTATAGCAACGCCCCATTTGCGGTGCACGCATATAATGTATGCATGTGTGGGCCATCAAGAGGCCAAAGCAAAACTTGCACTATTTTTAACGTTATTTTACTTATTATATGAAAATAATGTTAAAAGTGTTGGCATGATTAACTTCAAACGATAACTATGAGCCGGAGACTCCTTCGTAGCAGCCTTTTTATCTCAACTAGGATAGGGACATGGTTTGTCTCCATCCCCCCCCCCCCCCAACCCTACTGAAAAGTGAGAATATACTTGGTAAGTTTGTTTATTTGTTTGTTATGTTCCTATAGCAGACTCCTAGTTCATTTACATGCTTGAGCAAATCATTTATCATTTTCTATTGTTGAATAAAGTGCATTTGACAATTTTTGCACTTAGACCTTTGAAGGTAACATAATTGCTAAATAAAATGAAAATGTGAGCCAAAGCTAATGTTGTACAAGATGAACCAGCTCATGTAAGCCAGAGTTGGTTAGGAACCTAATGACTTGCTTTTACATTTTTTTTGAATAGCTAAACAAGTCCTCGGACCCAACAACCCACGTGCTGCGACCACAGACCGCTACCAACCTCCGGAAACATTTAAAGCCGGGCGTTGGCGAGTGCCGAATCGAGGAACCGCCACACCATTTAGGAGGAAACTCACACTGAGAAAACCCCCTAGCTCACCCAGAACAGTTTTTGCTTTAGGCGAGACTCGAATCCAAGACCTCCCATTGCTGGTGGTCAAGGAGTATCACTAGGCTATAAGCCCAATGATACTTGCTTTTACATAATTTCAAATGTAGCAATATGGGCAGGTCAGGTAATAGACTAACAAGTCAAAACGAGTTATGTTTTAGAACAAGTCGAAGCATAGCGGGTTGGGATGGGCTGGCCCACGTTTAGCAAAATCTTATAAACTTTAAACGTGTTAATAACAACTAAATACGCAATATTATTGCAAAAATAATCGAATAAGGTTTATTATGCATTAAGATTTATGTGATCTATCTGAGATTAATGAAAATTATTCTAGCAAAAAGTGTGAAAGGGCGTATGAAATTACCTGAAAAAGCATCCAAAATGGTATTGTAAGGTGTACCCCTCATTTGCATTTGCCTTCTTATAGTATCCAACGGGTAGCATGTCACTGTCGCAACCGTAGCGGCCACGAAGGCTGTCACTAGTGAAGCTTTAGTTTTGTTTCTATATCTTTCCGGTAATGACTTCTTCACCCTGTTATTGGTCAACAAGTCAACTTTAGGATATACATTTGGTCAACACGTTACGTGTTAACAAATTGTGGTTTAAAGCACTTGAGAACATGCTTTTCATGAAAATATATAACTTACAATTTTTAACTGGAGTATATAGATTTGTGTTTTTTTAAATAAATTCTTGCTTTTTGTCTGTGCATGCAAAAAGTATTAATAGAGGCATAGTCAAATGAGATATTATAAAATAAAGGTTTGTTGCTCAATTGTATAACTACTAATAAGAAAAAATATATCATTTGAATGGTTCGGGCAAAAAATTCGACATCTCTAACTTGACTCTAACAATGTAATAGTAAGCTCACAAGTCAAAAACACAAAAGTTGACTGCAACATAGGGGGCTATACTGACGAGTGAAGGCACAAGTCCCCTGTAAAACGACCCAAGTCCTTCCTCTTTTAGCATACTTGCAACAACCTGTAAGTAGAGTAACACCTAAAGTTAGAAGGCTTTTTGACTTTTTACAAAAGGTCAAAATCAGTCTTACATTTGTTATAGTTTGATGCCCAGGATCAACTGCCATTCGTAACCTAAGGACATCTAATGGGTATGTCACCTGAAAACAGTCTCAATATCAATGTTTGAACAATAAAGCTATAATCAAACAAATCAAGTGCATTGTAGGTAGCAATTTTGAACCTTCACCTACAATTCTACAAATGGGTCAATTTGAATCAGGTCTTATCTCTAAGAGGTTAAACAGGTTAATCAAAATGATTTATTTAAGAGGAAACGTCAAATGAAGCGCTAATGCATACATAACCTCATAACCTGATTTACCAGAGAAAGCTGGATCATTTGTGCATTATATAGCTTTTGAAATCATGTTATAGCACATTAAGTATCTACAAGACATTAAAAACTGGATAGGATATGGGTCAGCCCAGCCCACTTCGACCCGAGCCTGTTTTGACCAGTCACCAAATCTGGCCAGTTCATTTAGTGACCTCTAGTTGGTATGATGATAGGAGACACATAGGCAATGTTGTTTAAAAAATTGACAACCAGTCAACCAATTCATGAATTAAGGAAGTATCCATACGGTAAACAAAATCCCGCTATTGTTATATGAAAAGGTGGAACATTGGGATTATTAAACATGGTAAAACAGTCAATAAATTAATTCAGATTTTAAAAAAAAAAAAAACAGAAGAAGAAAAGACAAGATAATCTTACAAAAGTTGATGTCATGCCAGCAGAAGCACCTGCAGCTAATCTCCCAATAACAGAAAGTTCATCATCCTTTCCCCTATAAAGTTTCTGCAAAGTTGAGACTAATTTAAATTTTATAGTTTAGCAACAAAAACATATTTTGCTTGATATTACAGGGATGTTTGGATCTAAATTTTGGAATTAATTATCTGAAGTCAAAATAATAAGCTTTTACTCTTTTGGTATTTATATTATTGGATTCGGCTTATAATTATCTAAGTAATAAGTTTCATGCTAGCTGAGCAGAACTGTTTATTTGAGGGTAAACTTTAATTACCTATTTACCTTTTGTTAATATGATTTGACTATTTCTCCTTTTCCCCAATAATGTTCTTTTTGGTTATTTTAACTAAGTTATTCTTTACAACTACAAACAGATAATGCATATCCAAGCATTATCTTCTATATCTCAATTTATCAAAGCTAATCATCTTTTTCTGATTATTAAATATCATATAATTACATTCAAAACACTAAAGATTACTGTCGAAAAACGTATATGCACATACCTTATAGGACTCATAGGCAAATAGCTGAACTGCACTATAGGGAAGAATACGTATCACCTACAAATAGAGTAAATTACTGTAAGGAAACTAGATAAAAATAAAATAGTTAATTAAAAAAAATTGAAAATTAAAAAGATTGTTCAGATTAGCACCTGAGCAAGATTACCCTTCCAGTACCCTTTTACACCACTCTCCTTTGCTACAGAAATAACTGCCTGCAATTAATTTCAAATATCAACACCAAACAAAAGTGATATCAGCTACTTCTATCAAATAATCTGCAGAAAAAAAAAGGTACAGATAACACTGTTTTAGTCTACAAATCCCTCTAACATGTCCTTGAGGTGTTTTAGATAGTTGACTAGAGTCAAAAATTATCATTGGCCTATAAAGCAAGTCAAAAGTTGCTTTTATATCTATAATAGAAATTGTTGAACAGAAGGAAAGTAAAAGTACATAAATTAACTCATATCAATGTGTAGAAATTTAAGTAAAAAACTGAAAAGACTTGAAGAAATAATCATAAATTAACTCATATCAATGAACGGTCTCCTTCAAATAATCATAGGTAATATAATATAAGATACCTCTATGAATCCGATGGTTTTCTTTGCACTTTCTTGTCCTGCTCTCAGTCCATGAGTCTGCAAAAAGGCTACTTAATTATCATCACCAAGTAACAAAGAATGCAACAAAATATACCACATATTCATAAAACCTATCATCAATTCTCTTACACTTGCTGATTCTTGTTTTTCAAATTTCACGAATTATAAAGTAAATATTTAAAAAAAACCCACAAAAACTCAAAAACATTCAACTTAGAGCATCTACAATGCTAAATATATCCCCCTCCCCACACTCACACACACAAAATTCACTTGGCGCGTCAGATTATCATAAATTTTCAAAAACCCTCATTTTCTACAAGATACTACATTATTTTTCAAGCATCCTTTCACTAATCCACAATGCTGCTAAAATTATGGTTCAATTGGTAAGTAAAACAAACAAAATCTCAAAATTAGGTGGAATATCACCTGCATGATGAGTTTGATCCTGTCAAAAGGCGCAGTAACAGTCTTCGCGGCGGCACCGGCGACTGCACCGGCGGCGAACAGAGCAGCATCTTTAGGTACCAAAGCCACAACCGCTAACGGGTGTTTTAAGATCTGGGCCGCCGTAGGTGTGAATTCTACAGTCTCCGGAAGTATCTTCTTCTCCGGCATCGAGACGCAAGCGAACCGAGAACCACCGGTGCTGCCACATTTGTGCCACAGAAGGGTGTCGCTATCTTCATGTGTTAACGGTTCAAGACCCGGAATATTCTTCCAAATTAACCTGGGTTGGTTGTTTTTGGGAATCATTTTGGGGGTTTTGAGAGTGAAATTGGATTGGGGAATTGACGAATCAATGGGGTTTTGTTGTTCGGTGGAAGATAAGGTAAAACCCAAAGACATATGCAGAAACCGAACCGTCTTATACTGCTGTGGCGGTAGGTGTAATGATTTATGTTTTATATAAGAGGGAGTGTATCACGTTGCACAAATTTAAACAAACAAAGTTGAATAAATTTATACAAATGTTAGGTAGTGTTTGTGATTAAAAATATGTTGGCCCTAAAGTCTTAAATGTCATTTATGATGTAGAAAAGAAAAACTATATATCAATATGTCTTTTTTAACAGGAAGCATTTATATGGGATTATTCAGTCAAATAAACGCCTCTTTTAATTAGACACCCCATTTTTATATTTTAACACCCCAGCGGTACAAGACGGGCCGTACTGATCAGTACGGTACGGCCCGTATAAAGTATAGGGAATTTCTTGGATTTAGTGAAACATTCTGTAGGACAGGCTGTACTGACCAGTACGGCCCGTCTTGGCCTTGACTTATTTTTGCAAGCCATTTTTGGGAGTCAAGCAGTTTGAGCCACTTGATACGACCCGTACTGGGCAGTACGGGCCGTCTTAAAGTTATTTATTTTATTTAAACTTGATTTACGTATTTAAATGATTTTTAATGATATACGTTTACTACGTGAATTATTTAAACGATATACGTCTATTATGTTAATTAAACGTCATAATTTTGTTACGTTATCATTTTAAATGATATTGATTATTTACGAAACCGTTTTAACTAAATATTACATTTTATAATTAGTTTGTTTACGTTAATTTAAATAATTTAAACGATATAAGTTTGTCGCGTAATTATTAAACAACACAAAAAGAAACAAAACAACACAACCAGAAACAATACAAATGAAGAAAGAAACATACATATATACACAACATAAGTTTTACATACAAGGAAACAAACTACAAAAACACAAAAGTAACTACGAACCTCCGGATGGTCCAGCGGACGATCCGTCGTCTGGGTAGACGCGTGGCTCCGGAAACGGTGAAAGCTGTGACCCGTCGTCGTCACAAATCCGTAGTATAATGCAAAGCACCGTGCAAAGTTGCACGGCCTGCAAGTCATGAGTGAGTGAAGATAGAACAAATCCGTCGTCATCACCCACTCCTGGCTCTGTCCGCGACCTGAGATGGTCGTCACGATGCACCGGTGGATGTATCGAATTAGAGGATCTCTGATGGTCGTCGCTCGTAATCGGTGGCCGATGAACGGCGTGTCAGAGATCGGCGCCCACCAAGCCCTCATAACCCCGTCCTCACCCTGCGTCAACCCTTGGGTGAATGTGTCAGTCACGGTCTCCGGCTCGTAGTATATACCTAAGTGCACGGCGAACCGCTCGATCGACATCTCCATGTGCTGTCCGCATAACGAGAACTCAATATCAGGAGAAACCTCCTTGTCCTCCTGCTCACGAACTGCGACCTGGTGAGCTCTGTGTCGAAAGGTCGATAGAAACTCCATGGTGATCAGCCTGTATGTTGGCAGCTCGGTGATATCGAATAAACGAGTCCACGGCGTGTCCTCGCCTAGGATAGCTCGAGCACGCTCTGCCTGACCGGCATCTGCTAAAACTGTAACAACCGGTTTTAAAAAAATCGAATATATTGAAATAATCACTAATAGAACGATTGTGAATGTTACAGCTTGAAAATACGCGAGAAAGCATGAATGTGGGAGAAAACCGTGCTCGAAACGGAGTTACGGATTGTCCGGAATCGCGAAACGAATAAATATCCAAAAATTTGAGAAAACTGGTGCCAGGCGGTACGCCTTGCCCCAGTAGCCCCCGCTAGGCGGTACGCGCGGGGCCAGATAAGAATCTGGAATTTGTTTCTCTCGCGCGCTACGCCCCGGGCCAAGCAGCCACGCGGGGCGGTGCGCCTGGCACGGTTTAAGTCGACAAATTGGTTTAAAGATCAGGATCAATTGCAGAAGAGTTTTTTTTAAAACTCTTTCTCTCGAAAATTCATCAACCACATGCTAAATTTGAACTGCAAATCGCAGTTTTGAAGCCGTTTAAATATACGGATCGTACCAGAGAACATATCTGCAACATCTGATCGTTGTTTTGCTACTGAAAATCTGTTCAAAAGGGTAACGATTAGATCTCTCTTACTGATTTGATAGTATATGGATTAGATATGGTATTATAATAGTTATGGGTGTTGATTATTGCCTAGATGACGGCTAGGAATAATTAGAAACGAAGAACTGGATATTTTAACAGTGAAATCTTCGTTTTGAGCCGTTATAATGTCCAGTTATTATGAAATCCATATCATTGTGTTTGATAATTAGTAGGGTGATTAAAATTATGGCTTTGAATGAGATATGCATCAAATTTTGACTAATCTTGTATAAAAATAATGAATTAGTGAATTTGGAGTTTAAGAGGAGGTTGGTTGGTGTTTAAACATCACCAAGATTAGTTAAATTAATGAGTACACGTCAAGTATTTGATTAAATGCTTGAGAATTGAAGGTCAACGATTTTGACATAAATATAATGAGTAAAATAGTAACTTGACTTATGAACACCACATAATGAATAATGAGATTCAAATGAGTTTGAATCAATGTGTTACATGTATAGATGTTGTGTGTATTGAAACTAGTTGTATATATGTGAATTACAACTAGGTGTGGGTGGTGAAAGTCAATGGACAATTCACAGAAGTGGTAAAGAGGTTGTATAAAGTGAACAACCGTTTGAACCAGGTAAGTTACCCAACTTACTGTAACGTTACATATAAGTAGTAGAAAGAGTCTACCTGCGTGCTTGAAATATACGAATGATGTTTAAATATTTGATTGAAACTATTGGATGAGAAATCCATTAGATTAAGAAATCATATATGCAATATATTTTATTAGAATAACCGGATGAGCCAGTGATTGGTTAATATGATTCTGATGTTATATAATGATTGTGCATAACGTAACTAATGAAACTATTGGAATTAAAAGACCTATAGAAGGCATTATTAGTTTCAAAATGAATGTTATGCTGGATGTTGTATACGTAATATAGATAACATAAAAATTAGCCGGACGAGCCGGTGAAATTGATCAATTGAACCACAAATGTGTGGATAGCTAGAGGTGCTAGCAAATGTTTTAGATGGAAGGACCGGTGTGTGAACATCTTAAGACTTAATATATATGTGAACCATAAATGTGTGGATAGCTAGAGGTGCTAGCAAATGTCTTAGATGGAAGGACCGATGGGTGAACATCTTAAGACTTATTATATATGTGAACCACAAATGTGTGGATAGCTAGAGGTGCTAGCAAGTGTCTTTGATGGAAGGACCGGTAGGTGAACATCTTAAGACTCAAAATATGTATGAAACCACGGATGTGTGAATAGTCAGAGGTGCTGACAAATAACTATGGTGGAAGAACATGAATGTGAACACCATAGTGTGATTATGATTAAACTATTGCAAACAATACTTGATAAGTAATAATATAATATTATTACATTAAAAATTAAACCACAGGTGTGTGGGTAATTGGTTGAGCCAATAAAATATATATATGGTGATTATGATGTTTTAAATTAGCCAGAGATGCTGGTGATAGAGTTGGATTAGATAATATAATCATATTTGTAAAAATGGCACATTAAGGGAAATAAATGCACAATGTGTGTTGTGTGTAATTTGATGTTTGAATATGATATATTATTATCTAAACATGATAAACGTCCATATGATATGTATGTGGATGTGTTAAAATGAGTGTTGGGAACTTTGGGAGGGGTTACTTACTTAGTTCATATGAACTAATTGTGACCTTATATGTGATGTTACAGGTCAAAGATAGATATGCATCGGGCGATCAGATCGGGCATGTTTTGAAGCAGAACCAAGTGTTATGTGAAATCTTTGGTGGTATTAAACTTAAACACACTAGTTTTATTAATCATAAATGTAAATGTTATGAAATTAAGTGTGTTTAACTCATGAAATGGTAATTTCACGCTTCCGAACATACTTTTACGATAAAGTTTAATCTGGGACCTAAAATTGGACACGTGTAATCGTGTGAAATGTTTGGGTGTTACAAAAACTCCCCAATCTATGCAACGTGGCGTCGCCACGCTCATCCATAAAATATGACGGCACCTAATCGTTGTCGCCGAATCAGGCACGAACTACAGCCACTCGTGCTACGACAGCGTTAATGTCTCGGCATCAAGGGGCACAACGACGTCGTCGGGGTGTGGAATATCGGCCTCCATCTCAAGAAGTAAGTAAAAGCTAAAAAACGAAAACCGAGCTAACGTTAAAAAAAAGTTCAAGACGGGCCGTGCAGGTCAATAAGGCTCGTATCAGTGTTGGCCGTCTCAAACAAAACCAGGCCGTCTTAGTCCAAGACGACCCGTACTGGTCAAGACTGCCCGTCTTGACCAAACCAGGCCAAAACCAGGCCGTCTGTCAAAGACGCCCCGTATTGGTCAAGACGGCCTATCGTGGCCAAACCAGGCCGTCTGTCCAAGACCGCCCGTACTGGTAAAGACGATGTCACACCCCGAGGAAGGTTCCCGGGGCGCGATATCGTGAGTGATAATCGTGACGATCAGATTGTTTACATAGCATCAACATTGAGAATAACTAAAGCACAAGTAAGCATTCAACTAGGATTACAAAGTTAAATTACAATATCAATGTTCGGTAATTTAACTAAGTAAACCTATCAAAAGAATCAAACGTTTTTATCTTGTATATGTACAAGATGTCAAAAGTGATTCGTATCAATAACAAAAGATGTGCTTTTCAAAAGTCAACTAGGTCCTCTATCTGAGCATCCTAGTATGCAATGCTGAAGCCTTAGCCTATTCCTGTACGTCACCTGAGAAAGCATGTAGGAAAACAAAGTCAACACAATGGTTGGTGAGTTCATATAGTTTATAAGTTTAAAATAGCTTTAGCAAACCTCTTTCGGTAAAACCTTAACCTCATTAACATCACATGTAATATCCAAATCGGTATACTTATATATAGGGCATACGAAAGGGTCGAGCTTACAACCCGCCCAGACGCCATCCCACCACATACTAATCCGCATATGACACTGTTGTTAAGGATAATTAAGCATTTTACCTACCATTCAATCCAGTCGTCATCGTAGCTCTAGTATATTGTTTCAAAGTTTACAAGTTTATAGTCTTCATGTGTATTAGCTTTAGAGTATGTTGAACAAACATCATTGTTTTATGCATCATAGTTTAGCTTTCACCAATCTCATGCGTGCGTACAAGCTTTGCTCTAGCAATGTTTAGCATTTACGTAGCCCACGGCTAGATACAAGCTCTGCTCTAGCAGTGTTTAGCCATTACGTATCTCATGAATTGGTTTAAGCTTAGCATCCGTATAGTCTAGCAATTACGTGCCTCCTATATAAAGATACAAGCCTTGCTCTAGCAATGTTTGGCAATTACGTATCTCATACATAGACACAAGCTGTGCACACACAAATAGTTTAGCATTGACATATCTCATATATAGACACAAGCCTTGCTCTAGCAATGTTTGGCATTTACGTATCTCATATATAGATAAAAGCTTAGCATTCTCATAGTTTAGCTTTCACATATCTCAATGCATGGGTACAAGCTTTGCTCTAGCAATGTTTAGCAATTACGTAGCCCATGAATAGATACAAGCTTAGCATTTAGCATACAACCATAGCTTTGAGTATTTAGTTTCAAGTATTAGCATATAGTTTGAGCATAGATTTTATAGCATAAGCATCAAGCATCTAGTTTAAGCTTCAAGTTTATAACATAAGCATCAAGCATCTAGTTTAAGCTTCAAGTTTGTAGTATAATCATCAAGCATCTAGTTTAAGCTTCAAGTTTATAGCATAAGCATCAAGCATCTAGTTTAAGTCTTAGTCTTTAGCTTCCCAAATAAGAGTTTCAAGCATAAGCATTAGTATAAGCATCATGAATAAGTGTAAAAGCATTTAATAAACATTTCAATAAAATCTTAAAATATATAACATGCTTCTCAGTCCCGAGGTAAAAACAAATATGTTTGAAAAAGGGACAAATGAACTCACCTTGTGTTTGAAGTGGTTGACTTATCTTAACTAGAATGCACGCGCTTGTTGTAGTATTCGTTGTTGTGTTCACGATCCTGTATTGATTTCATGTTGTATGTAGTTCATAAGTATAAGTATTTGAGCATGTGTTTGTGTGCGTGTTTGTGTTAGCCTTAATTTGACTAACACCCACAAGTCTTGTTCATTATCCGGCTCGGAGTTCACTACATTATGTAATGGTGTGTTGAATCTCCTTCATTGGTTGCAAATTTATACTTACGATTTAAATTTACAAGTTATAACTTTTAAATAGGGTTTTAAGTATTTGCATAGTTTGTCTAGAAATTTTGTTATCACCTTTGTAATAACCAACCTGATAATCCATGCATGCGTTTATCATTGATTTTAAACGTTCGTTCGTGTGTTTGTTACCATCGTGAATTCATTGGGCCGGATAATCCCTTGGGCCAACTTATGCGTAAATGGGCCGAAAGAGTTGTATGGGCCTCGTGTGTTTTGTGGGCCAAAACTACCATGATGGACCCACTAATTGGGCCGAGGAATTTCTAGGCTGCATGATGTGGGATGTGAACAATAAAATGGACATGGGCACTATGTTGGGCCGAAACAACTATATTTGGACTGCAGAAAAGGGATGGCCCAATTATCGCTGAGTAAATCGAATAAGGTGTTGGCTAATTGGATCTAACATGGCCAAGAAGATTGGGCTTAGACTAATCAACGGGAGGAGTTTCCATTTGCAGCGAACCCTTGTTAGGGTTCGGTCCTCCACATCCGGACGAACCTGTTAGCCACCTGAAGGTTCGTTTAGGATAGTAGGTTCGTGGTTTTCCCCTTTTAGGGTTCGGTGGTGATCAAAGACTCGTCTGACCACCACTGTCCCGCATGGGTTCATGAGGCCATGGAAGGTTCGGCTAACGGCTGTTTCCCACGGGTTCGCCAGATGAGAGGTTCGTAGATGGAAGGGTTCGTCTAATGTGAGGATAGGTTCGCCTGATGGTCCGAGGTTCGTGGCTGTCTAGAGTTCGCCAGTTGGTTAAGGGTTCGGCTAGGGTTAGCATGAAGGTTCGGAGACCACAGGTTCGCAGCCAAAAAATGGTTCGGCCATGGTTTAGTTGTCAGATGGTTCGGTGCTGATTAGGTTCGCAGCTGATGGTAGACATGCAAGGTTCGCAGCCCTGGGGTTCGTTGCTTTGGGAAAGGTTCGGCCAAAGTCCACTGATTCGTGGGGATGATGCACACAGGTTCGTTTCATGCTCTTGCAAACTATTCCAACATCATCATCTTCATCGGACATGGTGAAGTGGTAGGGTTGTCATATGGCTATGCTACTAGTGTTTCTCATGGGCTTGGGGTTCGAAACAGCAAGGGTTAGCAGGCTAGATGAGTGGGTCGAACAAGGATTCAAGAGAAAACCCTATTTTCCAGATTTTTCATGGCTTCATACCTCGTTTTTGGCTGGATAAATCTTCAGATCTGTTGTACTTCTTGGTAGAGGGCATCAAGAGCTTCAAGTGGACACCAAGAACGCTCGATTTCGTTCCCAAATGAGTGAGATATCGCAATTTGAAGTCGGTTTCTAGAGTGAGAGAGATAGGTTCGGGAATATGGGTTTAGAGAGAGAGTAAGATGCAATAAATGAGAAAACCTTCCTTATTTAGTCCTTTTATACTCTGAGGGTGTTCGAGTTTGTTTCGGTTGCTCGGTTCTCGTTTTCGTCGTATTTCCGGCACGTTACGCGCGTGTTTTATAAATTAAATAAAAAGACTTTATTTTAAATGTTTGGAAGGGGGTTATTTCTAGTAAATATTTTAAATATCATTTTTCTTGAATTATTTATCGTAATTTATCATTTTACGCGTTTCGTTATCTCTTTCGCGTATTTTACGCATTTTAATTAAAATAGTTTTATTTTAATTTATTTCTGATGAGTTTCAAAATTGTAAAATAGGAATATTATATTTTCTTAAATTTATTATCGTTCGTATCGTTTTCGCTTTCGTTTCGTCAGAACGCGTCACCATCGCGCGTATTCGTTCGAATCGTCATTCGAACGAACACCACGAAGGTTTGGCTTTTTGATTCTTGTTTTCTATATTCCAGTCATCATTTCAGAACTTTAAACTTTTAGATTTTATTCGTACAGATCGTCACCTATACGAATAATTCGTCGGTTTAGCATTCCGTAACAACAACCGTTATGGTTTTGTTCTGTTTAACCTCACATACGTTCATACCTAGCATCATCAAATCAAGCATCTGCGTGACAGTTCTGTGTTGTCTGATGTATTTCTAACTGTTAAACCATGAGGTTTAAAGCAGATTTCAGACCAATAGTATAATAGTTTCGTGTTAAGCAATTAGTGTCAATAGCATATACATAGTTTACGTAGTGTGTACCTGAGTTACTGTAGAGATCACTGTTCCGGCGACGGGTCCGACACTGATGTTACAGACGGCCCGTACTGGCCAAGACGGCCGGGCCCGTCTTGGCCATACCAGGCCAATGGTCACCTTCTTTATTTGTTGAACAAGACGGGCCATACTGGTCAAGACGGCCCGTCTTGATTGTTGTCTGGTTCAAATTTGAATGAACAAGACGGGCCGTACAGGCCAAGACGGCCCCCGTCTTGTTCATATTTCGAAATTTTAAAATCGCAAAAAACAGGTCCTAGATCATTTTTTAGCAACTAAAACACATATATTCATGATCTACGAAGCAAAATACGTACATGGTGTCGAAAGATTGAAGATCAAGACAGGTGTATAGGCCAACACGAGAGAGTTTGTGAGTGTTTTGTGTGTGATAAAAATGAAACTGAAATTCAAATAGGCCGTACTGTTCAAACTTTAAATTTTTTTACATATACACAAATAATTAATTTTTATTACATTTAATTAAAGAATTTGTTGTTTTTACATTTACACGTCTATGTAGTCGACCAACTTATTTTCATGTATAAATCTTCGATATTCTTGCAGCCTGTCATGATATACGAACTCCGAGTCGGATGCGGCATCATTTCGGTAACGTTTCCATTTAGGATTTACCGTTGGCATTGGATAATCTCCTTGTAATGTAACATTAATGAAATGGACGCCAAGATGAACTACTGATACGACGTTATGTCGCACCAAACTATTAGCATATGTCCACAAAGGGAAAATGGTTTGAGCACCTCGATTGCTAAAAAGGTGAACGATTACACCAAATCTTTGAGCAATTACTAAGCCTGTGTGAGGCATAAACATCCAATGTTCGGCAGGAGCAGGTGCAATCTGTTGCCAATTTATTGTGTTGCGTAGTACATCATAAGATCCTGGGTCGTAGGAGTTAAACACATATTTGTACAGATCTGTGTTGAATTCCAATTCTTGGAAGAGTTGTTGTCGAATAAATGCCCAATGGTTTTCATCGAATCCTAAACCCACGGTTACAGAACAAAAACCACAGTTACCATCTGGCTTGACATCTTGTATGTTTATCACGTAAGGTTGAAATATAGGAAGGATGTGACGACCGAAGCGATAAACATTGTTTAATCCTTCTGCCTTCATGTTACGTGAAAACGGAATTCGTTTTGACTTTGCGAGTCCGATGGTGGCATTCCTTTTGATACCGATGTGGAACGACTGCGCCGAAATACGTGTTTCTGACTCTTCTCGGTCGCAGCTATAAACGAACTATGCCTCGAAGGTTCAAATGTACTTTCTTGGGACGCTAAATTATCTTTAACTACGTCTTGCTCTTTTTGTTTCTGTGTCTTTAAAGTTGGACGACCACGTGTATCTTTTTGAACTAAAGACGCCTTTTTGTCGCTTTTATTTGGAAATACCTGCGACAAGACCTTATTTATTAGATTCTTTTTTATTTCAGGAGGTTTGGAATTTATTTCTTCTGTAACCAAACCCATTTGTCCTATAACATCAATTTTTCTTCTTCTAATAGTGTTGCGTTAGTTGTGTTCAGTTTTGTCCAAAATATGTCTATCTCAGAAAACGGTATCTTCGTATCTGCATAATTTATAATTTAAAATAATATACCAGTAGCTACGTGTGAAACATGTAAGATTTACATTTAATATTACGAACCTGTGTTTATGTATTTTGATATATGACAAGCGCACGGCAACCCACAACTCATCCAAAGCTGGTGGGCACACGTCATATTTGAGTCGCGCATAATTCTTATTTTATCTTTTTCCTCGACCAACAAATCAAGAGCTTTATGGGACACCTTTCCTCGAAGGTTATCAAATATTGGTAATTTATGATGACCCATAGTTTTAATCAAGCTCGTTTCAAAATCGTGATTCATTTTTACCTCTTGTGATTGCACGATTTCATTTACGAAACCGATAAGCGAGGCAAGCGTGCTGTTTGTTGATCTGAGGTATCGTTTTAGGTTTGAGTGCTGACTTTCCACCCGGTTTGTTGTACGTTGACCAAAGTTGCGCGTTCTATTTGTCCATGTTGTTACAAACATATCTCTGTAACTGTTTAACCATGTGTGCGTCAGATACTCCAGAACCCCTGAAATGAAATAAAAAACCAATGATGATATGATGATAATAATGATGGTATATGATGCTTACTTTTTTGTTGTCTTTCATAAGTCTTTCGTACAGACGGTTGTAGTTGTAGTCGTATAACTCTGTTGTCGGAGAGTTACACAAATTCGCCCAGCGACTTTTGAATTTCTTCCAGTCTGTATCCGAAAAGCTTGCCTTGCACTGTTTGGCAATATTTTCATCTATGTGCCATCTGCAGAGATATTTTGCAGCTTCTGAAAATACCTTACGACACGCACTCATAACAGCAAGGTCTCGATATGTTATGATCACACGTGGCTCCGTACATTTATTCAACATACTCTTAACCATTTCCAACACCCAGACGTAGTTTTCCTCACACGCTCTGCTTACGAACGCGTACGTGAGCAATACTAAACGTCTTGTCACACCCCGACCGACGGCGGAATACGTCGGGGCGCGAGCTCGACTGTTCATTAGCTCATGGTACTATTATATATTTCAATATTTAATGCATCAATATTAATCAATACAAACATTAAATCCATAAAATTCAAATTACATTACAAGAATTTAAATATACAATCAATTACAAATGAAATTCTAAACATCGTTTTAAACAATTAACTAGGTCTACTATTCCTATTCCTATGTCTTCTCCATGTCTTCATCTTAACCTGTTACATATGTAAAATAAAGGTCAACTATTTGCATAGTTGGTGAGCAATTATATAGTTTAATACGATAGTTAAAAAGGATGCAAAACTATTAAACTAAATAGAACTAGATCTAAATCATATGTAAATTTCAAGTAGGACAAAGCAAGAATCCAAACAAATGATCTTACAAAGTTTAAGTCAAGACTAGCTAGGTCTTAACTTAAATAATGTAAATCATAATGTTTATGTATGTGTATTTTTCACCTTTTTCACACAAGACATAAGTCAATGCGAAGAACGTCGCTACATTCTTAGGCTACTAGATACTGTTTTTGTATGAAACGTCTTCTAACCTAAATCCCACATAGCAATTAGCACATAAGTTTACATAGCATTTAAATCATGTCTACCAAGCTTAATGGTTTGCATCATGAATATGTTTTGACTCTAAGAACATGTTTGTGTCTATGACATATGTAACATCCCAAAAAAATTACAAAAGTAGAAGGGAGTAAGAATTAACTCACTTGTGTTTTGTCTACGCTTGTCCAAATGTTTATTGTATGAATGAGGGAGAGCTATCAATCCTTTCCTAATGTTTAAAGCATATGTCTTAGACTAAGTTCAAATGATTGCCTAAAATTTCAAATGTTTGCCTAAAAGTCTATGGCTTCTATGGAATCCCTAATGTTCTAAAGTGTGTATTTTGAATAATGGTTTAGGATTATTTAACTATATATTATAATTAAATATCCTCCTTTGTTTAAATAAATAAATTGGAATACTTTTATTATTCCATTTATTTATTACAAAAGTCTAAGAATAATTGTTTTGAAAATATTTAAATAATATTAAATATTCTTATTTGTATATAATAAATAATGAAATGTCAAAGCATTTCATATTATCTATTATACAAAGTTTATGGATAACTAAGTTTGTGCCCCAAATGAATATGTTAGTTTGGAATTTATTTACACAAAATAGTTAAATAAAATGAAAGCTTTTTAACAAAATAAAGTTTATTGTTATTGTATCAAAACCCTTATAAAGTTTTATAAATCATAAAACTTTAATTGATTCAAAGATGTTTATTTAAAAAATATATATATGTTGTAAAATTTTGAAAAATTTATAAATCAATTTGTAAAAGTGTAAGATTCTTATAACAAAAGTTTCATTATAGTTTAAAAGGTTTTAATAAATATAGTGTTTATAAATTAAGTTATTTTGTTTTAAAAATGATTTTTATAAGGTTATTATTATTTTAAAACTTATATTTGTTTTAAGTTTGTGTATAAAAATTAAAGTTTCTTATAGTTTATTAAAAATATTATAAAAATTTGTAAGAATTTAAAGGTTATGTTTTTACAAATGTTTTAAAAGGTTTTATGTTTTGTTTAATATTTAAAATTGTTTTCTTTTTTTTATATATAAAAGAAATAACTGTTATACAAAGATTTGTTTTAGTTTATAAGAAAAGAAGAGAAAAAAAAATGTAATTGAAATGGGTTTAAAAGGTTTTAAAAAAAGAAACTATTAAATGGGTGTCAGGTAGGTTTCGAACCCCCGATCCATTGTTTCAATGTGGGGCGCTCAAACCAGTGAGCTAGTTCCAGTGAGCTAGTTTGTGTTTTTCTTTAACATATCTGATTCGATTAATACTTATTCAATCACAGAATTTGAATCTTGAATCAAATGAGCCCTAATCCAAATCGTTCCCGAATTCGTTCAATGTGTTCATTGTGAGGGATCAAAAGCATGGGGCTTTTGATTCCCATGATTCTACGGTTATAATGGGATATGAATTACCTGGATTGGTTCTCGTTTGATATGGATTCGAATCACGCAGAAGGTCGGCCGGTTCTTGGTTCCAATCGCGATCACGCTTCGTTTGATGCTCCTGTTTCTTTGCCCAGATAGTTTCTTGAGGTTCTTAGGATGCGAGTGATAAAATTTAATCGAGTTTTTATAGAGTTTTCGACAGATTTGGTATTGCGGTCGAGTGGGTTTATTTTTGGAACGAATTTTTGAGTTTAATTCGATTGATTTTCGATTAAATGATGATCTCCAGATGTTAACACGTGAATATCCTTTCCAAATTGATAGACGATGGATTGTATTTGAGCTGGATTCGATTGGATTCGGAATATGGGTCGAACGGCTTCAAGTGGATATCCAGGTGGAGAAGTCGGGTAAAGGGGGAGGGAGGTTTGGGTTAATTACAGGTTTAGTCCTCCTTTTTCCTTCTTGTTTCAGTTTAGTTTTAAATCTTTTTCACTCATATTTTAAGTTAAAAAGATGCCCCTTTTAGTCCCTCTAGTTTGATTTTAATGTTTTAAATCTTCTAACACCTTTTATTAGCCTTTTTATAAATTATGTTTTTATAAACTAAATAATTTGTCATTTATATTATTTTATGTTAAAACTAAAATAAAAGTTTATAGGGTTACAAATCTTTTATTTATTTACATGGTTGTTGTTGTTGTTGTTGTTATTATTATTATTATTATTATTAATATTAATATTGTTGTTGTTGTTATTAAACATAAAAATAATGCTTGAAATGTGTATGTATATTTCATATATATATATATATAAATTATTCAATAGTTTAACTATTAAATGCATAAAATATATCTTTATATTAGTTTTTAAAATTTTTCATCTAATTTGTTTTTTTTTATCAATATACGTGTATTAAGTTCAATCTATATGTATAAATTAAATACATAAAAATGTGAATACTAAAATTTTACTTTATTAGAATTTAATCATGATTACAATTATTCGAATTTTAAAATAATCCGAGGGATTACATGTCTGGCGTGTGGAAGTCACGCCAACAATTTGAATAAATGGAAGCCTGTACTGGTTCGTTTTATACGTCGCTTCCATCATCAGTACGTGCGGAAATGCATGCCACCAGCAATGCGATTTTGGATGACAGAAAAAATGTCTTCCACGACGTTCGTTTCAGGATCTTCCCGGGCATAGTAAACGCTGACTATGAAGCAGGTTTTCCAAAACCTGCATCGGAGTATCTCCGAATTTCTTCTTGTTTTTCATTTTCTGCTGCAAATTGTATACATCTCTAGAGATGGACACGTTTGCAGGGTTATGTTTCATTATGCTCGAAAGAATGTTACGAGGATCCATGTGCTGCTCGGTCAGATTCTCAACCATATTTTGTTCCTCCTGAGTGAATCTTCTAACATATGGATGACCCTCTAGATGTTGAGCAGGTTCGTGATTGTGATTGTCGTTTATCACCTGTAATTTCCAGGATTCACGAGCTTCATTGTATAACCCTATCAGCTGAAACGGGCAACCGATTTTCTTGCTGCCTACCGTCTAAAGATTGCGATGCTATTATGCTCGCCACCACGGTCACACATGAGCTAGACTTTGATAATCATTATAATAAACTCCTAACATATAAAAAAAAATAAATACCATAAATAATAATCATTATATACAATCATCAACATTTATGTTTCA
Organism: Mikania micrantha; assembly: GCA_009363875.1. Classification (NCBI taxonomy): domain Eukaryota; kingdom Viridiplantae; phylum Streptophyta; class Magnoliopsida; order Asterales; family Asteraceae; genus Mikania; species Mikania micrantha. The sequence goes on along the minus strand of CM018696.1, from coordinate 61,872,124 downwards.
TTTAAGTTACCTCTTTTGTTTCCCAGATAATGTTTGAATCCGCCGGCTTTTCTTCATAAGCCTCCTTTGGGTTACTTTGTTTACTGTCATCATACACGAACCCATAATCGTTTTGTTGCGCATACGATGCTTGACTATCAAAACCGACATCAGCGTTAGGTTCAGCATTCAGATCTATCGTGCCGTATGAATACTCAACAGGAGGTTCTTCATTCAAATCTGGCACATAATCGTTGAAAAAACTCCCATCGCAGAACGACATCGTTACAAATCTGAATTATCGTGAGATATCTTCGAAAACGTATGCGTTTGTTTGAAACGATTCAAGCTTATATAGAAATTTCAAATTTGTTCAATATGACCCATACTTGGTCAAATGAATGTCCTTCCATGTCAGCAGTGTCATAATTGAAAAAGCAAGACGGGCCGTACTGATCAGTACGGGTCGTCTTGCTCTCAAATTATTGTCCTATGTTTCAGGGAATGTCTGTATGATGAATGAGACGGGCCGTACTGACCAGTACGGCCCGTCTTGCTCCCAATCATTTTCATAGGTTGTCAGGGAGAATGTTTGACCGAGTACTGAGACGGACTGTACTAGGCAGTACGAGCCGTCTCAGGGGTGTATTTTTAAAAAATGGGGTGTTAATTTAGCACAACCCCAAATAAATCATCATTTCGCTCGAAGGGCAGAGTGTGGTAACTTGACTCGTCCGTCCATGATGAAACTTATAACTAGGAAAACCCTTGGCTTAACCCATATCAATATTTGTTATAGGTAAAACTCTAACCCAAAACCACTCATAAGAGAAGTAAATGGTCTATTATTAACCTGTAAGCCCTTTGGTAGTTTTGTATATATCAATATGTGAAAGAGTTGGTTTATATCTTGGAGCCAAGTTAAAAAAAAATGGAATCATTCTCCAAGCTATAAAAACTGAAATGAAGTTTTATTTGAATATTCAAATAGTTTTGGATCAATTAAACAAATTTTTTATTCGGATCATATCGGATATTGGATATATAAAAACTTGATTTTTGGATCGGATATCCGTATTTAACTAAATAAGCTACATAAAATATGTTTATTTAGATATACAAATCATGTTTAGTCGGATAGATTCATAATAGTTAACCATATTTCTTATTAGGGTCATATCAGATATCGGGTATACAATAATTTGTTTTTTTGGATCATATATACAAATTATGCTTATTCAATTTACTTATATATAATTTTGATTGGTTAAACATATTTCTTATTTGGACACATATAAAAACTTAGTTTATCGAATCGTATATCCAAATTCAACCGAATGAACTTGTTTATTCAGATATTCAAGCCGTGCTTATTTTGTTTGTTCGGATAGATTCTGAATGGTTAAGTATATTTTTTATTCGGATCAGTTAGGATTTCAAACACGGTCATAAAGTTTTCAAATGTTAATAAATTGATCAAACGCCTAGGCTTAAGGGTACATACTAAGTTAAACTATTCTAAAGTTTTATTACATGTTAAAGTTTGTTGTAACACACTTTTTTTGTTGTTGTGCATGCACAAATAAATGAGTTATGTGTGGCAACCATGAGACCATTCACACATATACATCTCCCTTGTCTTTACCACAAGTTGATGTCTAGTAGACAATTTTTGCATTGAATTATAAAAATCAATATGACCTAATTATGAAAACCTCATGGGTTCTTTTCATTTGTTTGTGATCAACTTTTGTTTTTTTACCTTACTTTTCAATACCCGAAATACAGGTCGGCTCATATGTCTTATTAGAGCAAACTAGAGCTTGGGCCACTCAAAAAATAAGGCTTTTAATTTTTTTTTTAAAATATAATATATAAATATACATGGGTTCGTGGGCTTATTGTTTATTCTATAGTTCTTGGGTGATTGGGCCGGTTGACGGGCCTCAACAATATGCATGTATGAAGTTTTACTTGTCCACTTGGCCACTTGGGTATCAAGTGAGAATTAGAGGATAAGAGGATTGAGTTATTGAGGAGTTCAACTGATGGCAAGACACAGAGCAAAGGTCAAAAGGTTGACCCTTGAAATCGAGGAGTCGAATTGTCAAAGGGTCAAAGGTCTATAGTCTACACTAGGGGTGTTCGTGGTCCCGTTTTTAGGGTTATTAAGGGGAACCGTAAACCAAACCATTAACTGTTTTGAATAATGAAAACCAAAATAGACCAAACCGTAATGTTATCAATGGTTTGGTTTACGGTTTGAGCTTTTGATCCCTCTAAAAATAAATTTGAATTAAACAAAACCTTTTATAGATCAAGGCGAACTAATCATACTAAACCCAAATGTATTTTTTTTAAATAACGGATAAATCATGAACTCAATGTATACATACATACATATATGAATATGTATATATGTATATGAATATATGCATATATCTATATTTGTATACTACACCTACGCACATACGGTTTGGCCCGGTTTTTGACGATCGATTTTTATCAAAAAACCGTAAACCAAACCGTTTATTACGGTTTTAAACTTCTGAAACCGATCGATCAAATATTTTGGAAAAAAAAAACAATCATGAAACCAAACTGATGACCGGATTTGTTGGTTTCCCGGTTTGGAACCAGACTATGACCACCACTTGTCTACACTCTGCATACGAGGAGTTGAATATGGACGAAGATCAATCGTCACTTAGGGCCAGCTGACTAAAGGGGTGAAGTTCAATCAACCACTACTGGGCTTCAGTTCCTTCAAATTTGGCTTATATAAGGCTTCAAATCTTCAGTTCTTCAAATCTAAGATTCTGTCACACACACATCCTAACCACCAGTTTCAATCGGAGACACAAACCACCCTTGTCAACACTGTACGATCGCCACATCGTTGCTGCTTCACTACGAGGTGGTGCTTCGGTTCAACGGTAAAAGAAACCGACCTGAAAATTAAATGTTAAAAAGATTCAACTCCCTAGCTATTTAACCGATTAAGTATACGAATTAAATATCGTTAAACTAACATAAAATTACACAAAAACACAGAAACTAAATCGCTAGAGGTTTGGACTGCTTACGAATTACCTGAGATTGATTTTTTGTTTATTTGCTAAGGCTAAGGTACATATTTTATACCTTTGCCTCATAGTATTTTCTGTTCTGTAATATGTTTCTGTAATTATTAAATTTCATTTCTGTATTGTTAAGATTTCTTATTGACACGATATAATATCGTGTTTCTCCGTTTCGTTTAACATGCAATAACTATAAATTATATTATATTCATTATTGCATGATCCTGATTATCGCTTAATTGGTAGTTTGACTACCCTACTGAATTTTCTGAACTTGTATTCTGTTACCTGAGCATGCCCCTACTTGTAAGGACGGCTATAGACCCTTCATGGTGGCAACCATGATGTGAAACCATCCGTGATGGTTAGCTGAGTTTACGGCGTCTCCATTAGTATCATGATAGTACATTGTGCACCTACTAAATTATGTGAAGGCATATGAACTGGTCCTAAAGAACCAGATAACTGTAATGATCAACCCATCTAAATGTTATCTATTGATACAAGGCTGAAGGCTATTTGATTGAGTAAATATAGCAGAGCTAGCCCAATAAAAGAGGCAACCAAGAAGGGTTTTGGGCCCCAGTTTTTTTAAACGAGTTAAAGCTTGTGCGTAGTTAAGACTTGAGGGTTTTTAGCAAGCAAAATGAAATGTTTTTTATTTGGTAAACTTTTTTTCAAATTGTATGAGACAATTTTATCACTTAAATTAGTTATAGCATTTTAATAACCTAAAATATTTTTAAAGAGCAAAACACAAGTTAAAACAACATACCAAATAGACTATAATTATTATTATTTTTTGTGTGTAAAGCAAAAGCTTAATAATAAAATTTACAAAATGATCCCTAACTAGAAGCTTGCATTAGGCTTCCAAAATACTTGAGCCGACCCATCATTAGAGTTGGTCTTTCCCCATATGTTTAACAAACGTCCTCGTCAGGACATATCGGGACACGTGGTCGATAGTGTAATCTTTTCACCAACTAGTGAGGCGAGGGTTTAATATCCATGCTTGGTGACATTGGTTATTGGACTAAATTAGGTACCAGTCAAAAAAAATATATTTGACAAGTAAATGTAAATTTAGAGAACATATTTGATCACTTAAGACTTCCCACAGTGGGTGAGCCGCGGAATCCGCGGGGACGACGTGGCCAGCGGCTCCCGGCGGGAACACCGCTACACCATCCCAGCGGCAACGAGATTGCAGGTTGCACGGCTCCCGCTCCCCGCTCCCACTCCTCTCATTTCATTGGTCAAACATATTTTTAGGGCCCACATGCTGAAGCTATTTCTTGTTCGCCGGAGAAGAAGACCGGAAGTGGATCGCCGGAGAAGAAGGCCGGAATCTTGTTGGCGTCGGATGGCGAAACAGACACCACCGATGGAATCCTCGCGACGAGAGGAGAAAGATGGTGTAGAGATTGGTGGATGGCGCCGCCGTGGTTCGCCGGAAACGAACCGGCAAGGTGGTGGTGGTGGTGTTTCTCTCTCTTGATCTCTCTCTCCACCGCCTCTCTCTCTTCTTTATCAAAATGGTACCGTTCAAGAAAAAAACAAAAAGCAAGATATACATATTTTTATTTTTGAACGGCAAGATATACATATATATATATATATATATAAATAAAATTATAATTAAAAATATTTTATGACGTGGAATAGTGGGGAACGGTTTTCAGTGGGGTGACCATTGTGGGTGTTTAAGATTTCAGTGGGGTGATGACGTGGCATGAAATTTCAGTGGGGAAGAGTTTTCAGTGGGGTGACCGCTGTGGATAGTCTAATAGAGCTTCATTACCTGTTGAAGTGAACTCTAAATTTGGTCAATTTCTATATAAATCAAGATGGTTAATATGAAAATAAAAATAAATATGAAGTCAAAAAGGTAGATTGGAGCTAACGTCTACTTCACAAAAGAAGATAATGCTTACGATGATAAATATTACTTTACCAATGGTTAGTATAAACTGATTTTTGCTTCTACTTCCACTTTGCTTTCTCACGTTTATTTATAGTTTTACTTTTAGTTGGTGTTATTACAAGTTTATGGCATGTTACATTGCTCGTTTGTATGTGTTTGCTTGTGTTTGTGCTTGTGCTTAAAAATATGTAAAGTGTCATATTTGAGTCGGAGGTCTTTATAGAAGCAGTTTTTCTATCTAAATATGATAGGGGTAATGTTTACCTTTGTCCCAAACTTCCCGGACCCTACTGATAAGTGGTACTTTACTGTGTATGTTTGTTTGCGTGTCTGTTGTAATGTCACACTTATAAACATGTAATATTACTTAACCAGTCGTATATGAGTGTGTCCTGAGATTCCCTTGAGGGCTCTTGATCTTCTCTTGCTTGCTTGATAATGAATCAAGAAATTCACTCAAGAATATGCCAAGTATACCGTATAATTATAATTTTATTTGTAAGAGATGAGTCAAAATTTGAGGTGAAGGTTTGTTCAAATAGCTAACAAGAGATATATAGAGAGCAAATTTTATCCAACATTTGGAATCATAATATTTTTACTCCTTTTGTCTCAAAAATAAGCATGTTGGAGTGTACGTGGCCAAAAATTCAATTTAACCTCTTATAAGAGGTTTTGGATTCGAGTCTCTCTAAGAGCAACTGATCCTGGATGGGCATGGTTTTTTTGAATGTTAGGTTTCTTTCTAAATTAGTGAAATATATGTGGTGTGGTTTATGTATAAACCCTCTTTGAAACATGTTAGTTAATCAACTGTTGTCTAGCAAAAAAACACTTTAACAAAGATTAGCACTGATAAATCATATACATTAATTATGGTTTTTTCTTGATAAAAAAGTAGAGAAATCAATACTTAATATGCTAAGCATCTTTCTTTAGGTAAAAGAATTGAATTCTGTCTTTTCCCCACAATAATAAAATTTATTTTTACGATTTATGAATAACTAATGAGAGACGGTCTGTCATAGACCCCATGTTTCCACGGTTACACTTACGTAATAAAGTATGTAAAGAGAATTTTATGTAATTAATGCAATTTGTTTATAAATATCAAAACATAGATAAAAAAAATTCATGATAGTATACTCAGAATCTACTAATTAGTTATGCCATTGCAAAACGAATTACGAAAGCTGTATGTTCGAAAATACCGAGATAAAAAAACTTTAGTGAAACACTTTACAAACTTGGTTACTAAATATAATTAAAAATAATAATTTTAGTAAAATAAACTGTATAACGTGCATTAATTTACGTGTAATGAATATATGCTTTTTTCTTTATTTGTTCCGGTAATGTGATCAATTTTGTTGTGACATGATTATTAAAAACCAACATAACCAAGTTGTAGTATCATATTCACAATCTATTTTTAAAACATGAAAATAAATTGATGCTTAGATTCAAATTTTCCAATTTTTTATATATTTTGTATTTGCATTCAAAAGTAGAGATACTAGTTGTTTGGTTCTAGTTGACGACTTTGCATTATTATCCACAACAGCCTCAGAACACTTGTTTGCTAGATCGAGTGAGAATGGTTGGACCAAGAAGGCCACAATTCGTGCTATTCGGTTCCTCAATTGTCGGATTTAGCTTTCGCGAGGAAGGCTGGGGTGCGATTCTTGCGGACATTTATGCTTGTAAGGTTGGTCGTCCGGTTTTCTGTTGGTTCTTATGTAAATCCATCCAGTTGTGTTTGAAGTGTTAGTAGATGATATTATTGTACCCGGTAAACCTCGTATATAGCAAATTTATTGATAGAGTTGGTGATGGTGGGACGCGGACGGATCTAGTAAATCTCGCTCATAGCAAAGCTATTGACATGGTTGGTGATGGTGAGATAAGTAAATCCCTTTCATAGCAAAGCTATCGATATGGGTTGGTGATGTTGAGATGCAGATAAATCTCTGAGACAGAAAGACTGCTTCCGATGAAGTTTTAAGTTATGCATTTACAAATTTCTATAAAATTTCAAGTGGTGCAGGCTGACATATTTGTGCGCGGATATACGGGTTGGAATTCCAGGCAAGCTGTGCAAGTTCTAGATCAATTGTTTCCAAAGGTGTTTTCTTCATTTTATATTTGTCACAAATACGTCCTATTTGCGATGCACACATATAATATATATATGTGTGGGCTATCAAGCGGCAAAGTAAAATTGCTCTAATTTTAACGTTATTTTACTTATTTTGTGAAAATAACGTTAAAAGTGTTGGGATGATTAACTTCAAACGATAACTTTGAGCCATGGACTCCTTCGGAGCAGCCTCTCTATCCCAACTGGGATAGGGGTAAGGTTTGTGTCCATCCTACCCTCAGACCCTACTAAAAAGTGGGAATATACTGGGTAAGTTTGTTTGTTATATATGTCACAAATGATCACTAATGTCATTAGGCTACAAGGTTGTAGATTTTATGCTAATCAAATGTTCAAATATTCTTATTAAATAAGGGCAGATCTGCCAGAACTCACAGTTTTTGCCACCTCTAATTCTGCTTAACAACCCCCTCTACAGGTGCACAAATCAGGTTTTTTTGGAACCGGTTCCGGTTTCAACCGGTTCCAGTTCCAGTCAACAAAGTCAATATCCGGTTCCGGTTCCAGGTTTCGACCGGTTCCAACCGGTTTTTGACCCATTTCGGTTTTTGGCCGGGTACAGGTGGAACCAGTTTCGGTTTTTCAGTTTCGGTTCCGGTTCCAATTTGTCTGAAAAACCGTACCCATTCGTACCCACCGGTTCAGGTTGTCGGTTCCGGGTCCCCTTTTTTGCCCACCTCTAACCCCCTCCCCCCTCCTCACAAATTTTCCATTTGTAGGATGATGCAGTACAACCATCTCTGGTGGTAGTTTATTTTGGAGGTAAAGATTCAACCCGACAAAGCCCAGACGGTCGTGGTGCTCATGTACCACTTCCTGAGTATGTTGAAAACATGAGGAAGATAGCTATTCATCTCAAGGTTAAATTTACCACAACATTTGTAATGTCTGTATTGCACTGATAACGGGTCAAAACTTGTACACATTAGGTTGATTTGACCCAAAACACCTTAAAAAATGTCCAAAATGTCCATCTTGATCAAAAGTTTTCCCAAAATAACCATTTGACTTTCAAATGCTAGTTTTGTCTATGTTATGTACGGGCGTTGGCAGCAGTATGTACATAGGCTGGCGCCGATACAACCACTACTTAAAGTTGGCAGGTGTGTTATATAGGCGCGAACACCCGTATACTCTGACTTCCGCTCGTAAGTTCATAATTTTTGCCATGGGCATCGGGCCCACACTGACACTATTGTCACGGGCGGACGCCTATGAAGAATTTTGGGTACGGGTTTTTTTTTATCAGGCGGGCGCCTGTATCATACGGGCGGGCGCCTGTGAAGAATTTCAGGTACGAGGTGTTTTTTAACAGGTGGACGAGTGGTTCATTCAGTGTCAGTGTGGGTCCAACGCCGGTGACAAAATGTGAGAAATTACGGGTGGGAATCAGAGTATACGGACGTCCATGTCTATATAAGACACGTGTCAAATTTTAAATGATGGTTTTTACAGGCGGCCGCCTGTATAAAACACAGGCGCCCATACAGAACATGGACAAAACTAACATTTGAAAGTCAAATAGTTATTGTAGGGAAACTTTAGGTCAAGATGGACCTTTTGGGCATTTTCCCTTCTTTTAATCCATTTATTATATTTTTTAACTTTTTTGTATATAGTTAATGTGGCAAACATGATTATTCCAGTAATGACTGAATTTCTATACAAGTGTTATACATCAAAGTCCAACTAGCTAATGCATTTTGATGCAACCCGTGTATTACCAGAGTCTCTCAGAGAAGACGCGCGTGGTGTTTCTTACCGCGCCTCCTGTTAATGAGGTTCAACTACAAGCTTTGGGGTGATATCCATGATTATAACTGACTTAACTTTGTTAATTTATCTTTTTAACATAAACTTATGGTTCATTGGCTAACACTTCATTTGTTTTTCAGTTGTATGATCGCACAAATGAGTTGTGCCAAAAATATGCAGATGCTTGTGTAGAATTGTGTCAAGAGATGGAGATTAAGGCTATTAATCTTTGTAACGCATTCAAGCAAAATCAGTACTGGATGACAACCTGCTTTACGTGAGTATATATGCTTTTATATGGTAGCATGTAAAATCCACATCACCATTATGGTACTTAGTATATCCTATCATTAGCAAAACTAAAGTAGAATCCGAGGAGGGTAAGTTATAGACAACCTTACCTCTACATTGTAGGAATAGAGAGTCTGCTTCCAATGAAACCCCCGGCTCATCATGCCTAATTAACCGACCAACCCAACTCTTTTAACGTTATTTTCACAAAAATTAAGTAAAATAACGTTAAATTAATGCAATTTTACTTTTGTCACTATAGGGTCAACATGACGACACATATATATGTTATAAGAACGCACTGCAAACGGGACATATGTGTAAAATCCACAAATAATATTGAAAAACCACTTAAAAGTCACTCCGTTTTTTTATTTATTATATAAACCTCTTAAATCATTTTATTCAGACCATGTTTGAGATTTCATGTAAAAACAATTTATTAACTTATCGGCTTTTACAAAAAGTCAATAAGTTAATAAGTTGTTTGTCAAATCTATAAGGACTTTTGAAAATGACTATTGTAAAAGGGTAATAAGTTGTTTTTCAAAAGCTAAAAATTCTAGCTCTTCAAAATAACTTATGATTTATTGACATAAAATTACAAATCTACCTCATTTTTTACCCTTTATTCAATAAATTTAAAATAGTATCAATAAAAAAATGTCTTTTTTGGTCATTTTGAAAATTCATTTTGGAAAAATTAATCCAAACGCATTTTTAAAAAATTTATTTAAAAAAGTCATAAGTTAATAAGCACTTTTGACAAAAAGTTCTTATGAAGTTAAATAAGCAATCTCAAACAAGGCCTCAGAAACCAGACTAAAGTTGACCAATGATATGACAGAGATGGGATGCATTTATCACCAACTGGTAGCAAAATAGTGGCAAAAGAGATACTAAAAGTCCTCAAGGAAGCTGACTGGAAACCAAGTTTATATTGTGAAGATTTGCCTGTATATGAGTTTGCTTAGCATCCATCCAAGATCCAATAATGTTATTGGTACTCATGATAGCATCATCTATTCAAGTGGCATAATTAAAACATGATCATTTAATCTATTCAATGAAGTTTCAGGTTGTATGATATCGTTGTTGGTTTGATCCTTTTATTTTTTTTAACGGCAAATTTGTTTCATCTTTCTTTTTTTGTTCGTCATGAGACTTATACACTCAAGCTATTTTAGGCCCCTCCTCAATCCATTTGTTATTTATGTGAAGTTTTTTAATTGTTGAGTTTGAAATTCACGTATTTTATTCCAAACTTTTTACAATTATCCCATCCATAGTTTAAAAGGTTTGAAATGTTAACGTATAGAAGATATAGGCATGTAGGCTATGAAGTCTCTAGGAACATATTAGGTAGTTATTGATCAAATTAATCATAATGGAATTCAGACAAGTTAGAAGATGCAAAACGTATGTGTGTTTGAACTTTGAATCTATTATTATTTAAGGTATTTAGTACGTTTATCGGGTATTTAGCAATGGGGGTTTTTAAGTTCTCTTTTGGATTCTCAATTTGAATACGATTTTTTCCATTTTTATCATATAACACCTCTCTTTTAGTTCTCTTTTGAACTCATATAAATCTTCATAATTACATTTTTCCACGTCATTAAAATTACGTATAACCTCAACTTGGTGCTTCGTGAACTTGAAAGTTGAAACCAAAAAATTACATATATTTAACGCATACACTAGTTTTGTTAAATGAATTTATTAAGTAAGTACCGGTCGATTTTAAAGTAATTATTCAAAAAGCTTACTGAAAAGAAACAAACATATATAGTAAAACCTTACCAATTAGTACGGTATATGAATACAAGGACGGAGCTTAAAAAGGGCTCGGGGGTGCCCCAACTTCCTTGTTTTTCCGGTCAAAAGGGTCGATTTAGTAGTATTTTGTCGGAAAATACTTCGAGCCTCTTTCATTTTCTTCCTAAAAATCATTCGCCCCCCTTTGTTTTCTTCCTAAAAATCCTTCGAAGCCCCCTCTGTTTTCTTCCTAAAAATCCCTGGCCCCCTCCGTTTTTCTAGTTCAAGCTCCGTCAATGTATGGATGAGACAAAAACAAACATTACCCATATCTCAATAAAATAAAGATGATACCTTTGTAAAGACCCATGACTTAAATGCGACACATTACTTTTATTTATTTATTATTATGATTTATTATACATATATTTACACACACTGTAATTTTTTTTATATTTTGTAGATATGCAAAAACACAAATATAAACATACAAACAAACAATATTGCGTATGTGGAGAAACACGTAGCATAAAACCAAAACAGAAGAACTCAAAGCAAAAATAGAAGAAGAGTTATTTTTTGAATGATAAACCGGTGAGGCTTATGATGCCAAAGATACAATTTGTTGTTTCCACAATATCTCGATCATTTTTAGATAACTAGCCGGTACGTTACACACTTACACTCACATTTCACGACGGAACATAGATAAAAACAATTACATCGCAACGGTATATACAAACTATGCTAAAACGGTATATTTTAAAATTTGTTTGAGGAAAACAAAATAGTTGTATAATTAAATATGTTAGAAACGCTAAAACGGAGACCGGCTTAGTTTTATAATGAATGTATAACCCGAAAAATAGATAGAATTAATCACATTATGAAGCTATGTTCGAAGTATATTAAAACATTAGATTTTAAAATTAATTAAAGCAAAGAAAAATCTACATAAAATTTAAAATATAATTAAAACTGAGTCTTACTCAGTCATGAACAAAATTTGAACTAAAACGTCGATCAAAAGAAGCACTTAATAATAAATATATTCGAAGATATTAAAATATGATATATATATATATATATATATATATTCGATTTTTTATGTTTTTATTTTATGTAAAACCAAAACCAACCTATAGTTTCGGTTTTTTAGAAAACTTAGACCAAATCCATCAGTTTATATTTGGGTTTAGTTATTTCAGTTTGAATTTTTTGGTTTGTATTGGTTTTTCGGTTTCATGCACACCCTTAGACCATGGGGTATGCCCCATGGTTGGAACCACTCCACCTAGGCGCCATGTATGCATCCACCACAACCACCCGCTCAACCACTTGTGGTGAAAATGCCCCTTGGTTGGCCACGCCCAAGTCACCCACTCCAAACGGTCAAAAAAATTAATGGTCTTTAACTGTCGAGAAGCATGGCTGTGGGCACACCCAACCAAGCCCCACCCACGCTCCGTTCACTTGGCACACCGCGTGGTCTTAGGGAGGGGATATATGTCATGTTTGTTTTAATGTTAGGTGAATATGTAACTTAAAAAAGTCAGAAATAGAATATATGTTTATTTTAAACGTTTTAATTATGGGAAGGGATATATGTCATTTTAGTTTGAGTAAATTACTGAAATGGTTCATGTGGTTTGCTAGTATTTCATTTTTGATCTCTAGATTTCATAAATTACCCATATAATCCCAAGTTTTAAACATTTGTAACACATAGTCCTTGTATGTTAGGATAATTTGAAAACTTAAGGACTATATGTGTTACAAACGTTTAAAGTTTGAGACTATATAAATAATTTATAAAACATAGGAAACAAGAGTTAAACACCAGCAATATATCAATAATTTACTCTTTTAGTTTTAATGTTTGGCAAATATGTTGCTTAATTAAGTTGGGAACAAAATATATATAATTTTAGTCTTAGCCTCTTAGGTAAGGCCAATATGCAATTATATATAAAACGTTTAAAATGAAATACATGTAATTTTGATTTTAAACTAATGAAATATGTAATTAAGAAACTTGTAAAAAATGTATGAAATTACACGTAAATTAAAACCATCACACAATCAACCATTGCTAAATTAAGCTAATAATGATTTTGCAAATATTATAATCTCTTGTAATTCGTATAGTTAAAATTGTATTAATATTATTGTGCACATCTATTTATCATGATGATGCATTCCTTCGTAAAAATTATCGTTTACAATAGTATAACATTGAAAGTGTTTATATTATAGTGCAAGGCTTGCACTATAATATAAACACTTTCAATGTTATACTATTGTAAACGATAATTTTTACGAAGGAATGCATCATCATGATAAATAGATGTGCACAATAATATTATGGACATCTACCGAATTGTATATGGACATCATTTTTGGAAACTCATCATATTCTTTTTGGTGTAATATAGAAAAATATTATTATCATAATATAATGTTTTAGATTGTGGTGAAAAAGATCAAATTTAAACAAACAAACTTATTCAATATATTATCATTCTTCAGTAAGGTTTTAGGAAAATGATGAAAACAAACCTTATCGCTATCTTTGTTGGGATAGAAATGTTGTTCCTAAAGAGTCCCGGCTCAAAGTTATCATTTGAAGTTAAAATCTCAACGCTTTTAACGTTATTTTCACAAATAAGTGAAATCATGTTAAGATTACTGTAATTTTACTTTTACCCCTTTTTAGGGTTCATACATTATATACAAACAATCTACAAAACCAATTATTACAACTAAAAATAATTAATAATAATAATAATTAATTAAAGGGATAACTTTGTAAAAATGTAACAAACTTTTCATTTTGTTCCAATCAAGTCACTCAAACTTTTTTTTGTCCTAATTAAGTCATTCAAGTTACTTTTGTGTTTGAATTTTATGTTTTTAACTTGAATAGTATGTGATACATGTTGATAAGTTTGAGTGAATAATTTTTTTCAAAAAAATGAATTGATTTGAATCAATAATTATAAATTTTAACTAATATCTGACAAAGAAAAAAAATTAATAATCAATAATTACTTATTCAAGTCAGTCATTTTTAAAAAAAAATTATTCACTCAAACTTATATCAATATGTATTACCTACAATTCTGGTTAAAAACATAGAATTTAAACACAAAAATAACTTGAATGACGTAATTGGGACAAAAAAAAAGTTTAAGTAACTTGATTGAACAAAATGAAAAGTTAATTACATTTTTACGAAGTTTTTCCTTAATTAAATAAGGATTCAACATAAATTAACAATGTAAGGCGCTCTTAGTGGTTGGGGCTCCAAAAGTGAGAAGGTTGCGGATTATAGTCCCACCTTCAACAACTATTTGTTTTTTTGGTTATTTTTTCTTTATTATTTTAATTAATTAAATAAGAATAATAAAGTATGTATGATAAATAACAACTAGAAAAGTAACCCGCGCTTCACGGCGGATTATAATAAGTGAAGAGAATTATGCGACGTTATAGTGACTCAATTTAAAATATTAAAATGTACAAGTAATGATGATAATTTCAAATAACTAAGCAATGTTTTTAAAACCGAACCGGGCGTCGAACCGGTTTCTTTACCAGTCAGCGGTCGGACTGGTCGGACCGGATTTAAAAACCGGATGATGTTATAAATATTATATAATATAATTATAATATATATGATATATTTGTATTAAATAAATATTACATATAATCATATTTATATATTCATATATAATTGTTTTTTGTTGAACGCCTGAACGGCATGTATTAAACATAAATATATATATAGCTTTACACGTTAATACTTACCAGCTTTTCCAGTTTTCTAGGCTTTTTCAAAAACACTCTCTCTCTCTCCCTAAAGTGAAAACCCTAACCGAAGCAATTTCCGTCACCCACCACCACAGCAGTTTCCGTCACCCACCTCCGCAGCAGTCGCTGCACCACTCGGTTCTGATCATACTCCGTCGCTCACCGCCGCACCAGTCGACTCACCAATCAGTTCTGATCTTGCTCCAACACCCACCGCCGAATCAATCGGAACTGATCTCGCCCCATCGCCGCACCAACCAGATCTGCTTGGTCTCGTCGCCCTCTGCCATCCGCCGCACCAACCGGAGCTGCTGACACCCAGTCGACCACGACAACCGCCGCACCAACCGATCTGTTAATCACTTTCGTTGCCGGATCTTCGAGTGTGTTGATTTAAGATCATGATTTTGTACCAGATCCCGGTCGAATAGCCGGTTTAACGGTCAGCCCACCGGCTGCCGGTTGAACCGCCCGGTTCCTTCCAAAACGATTCTCGGCACATAACCGGACCGCCAAAGCTACCGAATCCTGGTCCGATCGGCCGGTCCGGTCCGGGTTTGAAAACATTGTAACTAAGTAACCAAAACACAAAATCTAAATTGGCATTTCAATACATAGTTTCATTTCAAGATCACAATTTAAAATATCTGGATAATTAAAACACAAAACCTTAGTATTTTAAACTTTAATTTATTAAAATACTAGGTTAGTACCCCGTGTATTACACGAGATGAATAAAAAAATATTATTAATTAATAGTTACCAATAAAAATTTAAACTATATAAGATATTTTTTAATATAAAATATGATTAAATATAATTTCATAGATTAAATAATAAAATAATTATATTTTTTTTTTAACACTAATTTTTAGAGTTCGTTTCTTTAAATATTTTGTTTTGTAAAACTATTATTAAAAATTTTAAATTTTATAATAATTTGGTATTTTACAAAAGTGTGTTTTTTAATATTAAAATATTTTTAATGTATTAAAAAAAGTCTTATTTTTAATTTAAAATTGTGTTAAAAGTATATTTAATATTAATATAGGATATTTTAATAGAAAATAGAGGCGGGAAAAAAAATTAAGGTGCTCTAGAAACACGCCAAATGTCTCTATAAAACCTTTATTTATTAGTTAAGTAAGATAATATTTTATGTAAATAAAATATTATAACAAAAATGGAAAAATAGTAAACCAAATAAAAGTCAAAACATATAAGTTACGATTCATTTAATTGACACAAACAATTTATCGTTACATTTGTACCATAAAAAGCTTTTCATTTTTCAGATAGATCGCAATAATGAACCTTAGTATTGTGAACCTGCTTTGTCAGTTTGTGAGGGAGATGATCAAATTAATTTTTTTCATTAATTAATCTCTTAACCTTTCTTCACAATGAACACCCACTTGCCACCCTACGTATGACCACTACCCACCTCTACTACTACCACCATATATTCCCACACCACCAACCTCTCTCTATATTTAATATGTCGCAAGACCACCAACACCGTTATTAGACATCACATCACCTCCACCCTTGTACCATTTTGTCTTTCCCTTTTATGTTCCTCACCTCCCTCTCTGTAACTATACCCAGCAGGCACCCATAAAGTTATCACATTCTACCACCGTTCTTTGTGCTACCATCGCCTAACTACTACCACTGTCCACCAGCACCATTCCACACCCACTACCGCCATCACCACTCCCACACCACTTACCGCCGCTGCTAGACTCACCATGCCGCCCTATCTTTATCTCTCTATATCCGATTGCAATGACAAATTTTTCATGCTAGAAAAGCCATCAGCAAAGATCAACGGAAACGATGTCGTCTCGCTTAGCAAGAAAAAAAGGTCCTAAACCCACACACAAAAAAACGAAACAAAATAAAAACCTCCCATATTCGAACATGGATAATGTCACACCCCGAGCCGGCGGGATAGGATCGGTTGTCCCGTCGGGCGGAAGGTTCCCGAGGCGCGATATCGTGAGTGATAATCGTGATGATCAGATTGTTTACATTGCACATGATATAACTGAGAAATGCTAAATATAATAGAATTACAAAGTTAAATTACATCAGTATTGTTTATAATTTAACAATGTAAATCTACCATCAACATCATAAATTTTCTATCTTGTATTTACACAAGATATACAAAATAATTCATATAATGATGTCTTCAAAAATATGCAGGTCCAAAATACTAAGTCTTCTATCTGAAGTCCTAGTCCCAAAGGAAATAACTCCTTAGTTGACCTGTTCGTCACCTGAGAAGTCATGCAAAAATCAAGTCAACACATGGTTGGTGAGTTCATATAGTTTTATGATTTGAAAATGATTTGAAAACCTCTTTTGGTAAAGACCCTAACCTCATTAACTCCACATGTAATATCCACATCGGTATGCTTATATATAGGGAATCACGAAAGGGTCAAGCCCAGACGCTATCCCACCACATACTAATACGCATATGACACTGTTGTTAATGATAATTAAGCATTTTTACCCAACACCTTTGTATTTGATTATGATTTTGAAACCTGAATTGCCCTTGATCCTCTTGATTTTGATCATAGATATAAGATTTTCCAAAAGTCAGTGATAATAATAATATGTCAAATATTTAATTAAATAATTAAATAAGACATTTAAGTACAACTAAGACATGATGATTGAGTAATTTTTACTCAATCAATTAGACTTAGTTGTTGGTGGTTGTCCAAGTTGTAACCTCTCACACGTGACCCATGTCAGGCATAACTCACAAGGAGTACACCTGAACTGATCGGGATTTTAATGTTTTGCCCTTACAGCTTGACCCAAAGGTCTTCTGTACAAGCGGGGACTTTAATGTTTTGCCCTTACAGCTTGACCCAAAGGTCTTCTGTACAAGCGGGGACTTTAAGGATATCCTGTGATTCTTGATCTCTTGATTCTCATGATTTAAACTTTGATATTGATTTCAATGATTGTTCACGTTATCGCCCGTTACAGCCTGACCCAAAGGTCTTCTGCTTCTGAGTGGGACTTTATATGTGTGTTACACGTGATCTTGATTCCATATACAACTGACATCCACCATGACTTGAGTATTAATGAGTTCATTAGATTATAATGATTTCATTATTTCAATGAGTCACACACATTTATGGTTTCTGATCTCCTGAGTCTCTTGATTCTTGATTCTTTGAATTCCCATGATTTCCAATGATGATTGATTTGATTATGATTCTAGGGCCTCAGATCACACACTGAGTTATGATTCCCTTGAATATGATTTATTGATTTTGTTCATTTGATTTCACTTTGAGTTTAGGTTCTTGAATTTGAACTTGATGGACTAAGGGTTGAATTAGGATTTAAATTTAAGGTATTACTCATAAGAGTACTTAAATTTATTAGATCACTTGATCTGTTCAATAATTTCCTAAACAGGAGTCTAGGAGTATCCACAACATATATATATGTAAAACATATAATAAATAAAAGCATTTAAATAAACAGTTTAAATAAAAACAGTTTACGCATACTTCTCAGCCCCGCGTTTTAAAACAAAAATGTTTAGAAAAGGGGCAATGAACTCACCTGTGTTGCTATGCAAATGAACCACAAAAGATATGCGCGCTCTTTGAATGTTGCCTATGTATCTTTAGCACCTGAGTTGTTTTAAAAGAATTCGAATACTATAAGTATATACGGTAGTCGTTGTAACTAGGGTTTGGTCTCGGAGTGCAACTAAGTGTCCTAGATTACTACTAGGTTTCTAAGATTCGCTCTATCTAATTTAAATGCATTACCCATACATAAACCCTAATCCCGCAAACATCCTTTAAAGCCTTTAAGTAAAGTGGTTTCAAGTTAATTCATTTTAAGTTAAAAAATATTTATTTAGGAAATCATTTACTTTAATTTAATAAAGTTTATAAATCGATTTCTATAATATTAAAAACATAATTACTTTAAGAAAATGAAATAAAACATGATGGGCTTATATATTAAACCCATTGGGCCACCCTTGGCCCATTATTTAGACTTTGATTTATTCATTGTATAATCCATACTAGATAGTTCAAATAACTATCTAATGTAATTATATGTCATTTCGATTCTAAGTGTTAGGAGTTACTCGTAAGAACAACACCATGACATTAGACTAGGTTTCTTTGTCTCTCGATGCATTCTCATATACATTAAATCCAAAAGATGATGCCTTTAGTATATAGGTTATAATATGATTTTCGAAAACTCACATTTAGTAAGACTCTACTATAGCTTTCATTTGATAATCCATATGATTTAACCCATCCCAATTGATATGACTCCCATGATCATTTAAAAGAAGTTTAGTTTCCCCAACGTTAGTTGCTCACAAGGGAAACCCTAATTAGTTCCATGCACACACACACTTGGCTAACCCCCATGATGCTCACGTAACCCACCCATGCATCATCGATCATCCTTTATTTCCTTGTTCATTAACCCTTGACCTAAGTGATTCTAACCAAACCGAGGTTGGGCCGATTAGAGAAGGTCCGGATGATGTGGACTCGTGCGAATGAGGCTTAGACCGAAGGAGTCATGGGCGACTGGACATTGGCCGATCGAATGAGTTCTGTCGAATGGAGGTAGCCGAAAGAAGAAGTAATGGTCCAATGAGAACCTCGGCCGAATGAGAAATCCTACTCCATTCGCCGAATGAGATTGTGTTCGAGCATGAGCATGCGATCGAATGGGGGGGGGGGGTGGCTCATTCGCCGAATGTGGTTGCCTTCTTCGGCCTGCCGGCCATTCGACCTAAGGCTGTTTCGGCCAAAGTCATTCGGCGGCCTGTGTTGGTCATTCGGCCAGTCGAGCTTCAAAGGGAAAACTGCATGGTTTTCAAGAAAATCGACTAAGGGTTCGCAGGGGGTTGGTTCCTACCTCATAATATGGTGTCGTGGTACGCAAACCCTAGGGTTTGCGTGGTTTTAACCGGCTAAAGATGAGGGTCGAACTTAGGGTTTGAAAACCCTAAAAACCGTGACATAGAACTCGATTTTACCTCGAATCCGTCGGTTGGAAGCTTAGATCGGTTGTACTTTCGTGATCTACAAGTTGTGATGGTTGTTTTGGCACCAAAATGGCTCGATTTGACTAAGAAATGAGAGAGATCTTGAAGAGAGAAGGTAGAGAGAGATTCTAGAGAGAGAAAGTGACGGTGGGAGAGTTTTAGAGAGAGAGAGTGAAGAGATTAAATGAGGAAGAAGACTCATTTGGGGTATTTATACCCCGGGTGAGTTCGAGTTCGTTTCGGTTGTTCGTTTCGCGCAAAACGTCGGTTTCGTTTCATTTTCGTAACGAAACGTTACGGTTTTAAAACAAAGTTTCTAAATTTATTTAAGGTTGTGATTCCTAATAAATTAACTAATTACCTTTTATTTATTTTAAATTACAAAATATTTATTTAACGTTTTAAATCGAATCGCGCGGTCATCGCGCGTATTTGTTCGAATCGTCACTCGATCAAACACGACGATAACTACACTTTTCAATATTGTTTTCTAATTATTGAATATCATTCAGAATGTTAAACTTTCAGATTTATTCGCACAGATCGTCACCTATACGAATAATTCGTCGGTTTAGCATTCACGTAACGACATTCGTGCTGTTTTGTTCTGTAAAGCCTCACATACGTTTATACATAATAAAATCCTAGCAAATAAACCACATGATGGTTCTGTGTTGCCAGATAATTATCTGACTCAAGAACCATTGTTCTGAATTGAATTCTCTGAAATGACTGTGAATTCACTGTTTTGATAATATGAAATGATACTGAGACTTGATATGCACATGAAATACACTGAATTACATAAGATTTGTACCTGACTACTGTTCATGTACTGTTCACGATCACTGTTCCGGTGACGTTTCCGGCACTGATGTTACAGATAAGTTCCTAAAAAATGCAAAAGTGCGAAAGCTCTACCGCTTGACCAGACACGCATATGTTACTTTTTTTTTTTCATTAGTAAAGGTATATGTTTAGAAGTTGTTGGTATCTCCACCGCCGACTTCCAAATAAAGGTTACAAGAAATGTAATCGTCTCAGACCCGTGTATTATGGCGAGACCGTTGATTATACTCGTACTTTATATAAAAATGGAAATTAATTTATATAGGAAATGAAACGGTTGTATACCCGTGCGTTATGATGAGACCATTGACTGTTCTTGTTACTTTATATAAAAAAATGAAAGTAGTAAAAAACCATTTGAAATAAGTTAAAAAGCCTAAATAAAAAGAAAAAAACAATTGTCTAGAGCAAGAATCGAACCTATGGAGTCAAAGGCTTCAAACGAAAAGCTTACCGGTGAACCAAACCAATAGTTTGTTTTCATGTTCAAACAACAAATATATTATACGAACGAAGAAATGTGGCATGTCGGTGGGACCCCACCGACACTTCTAAATGTGTTACATATAAATGTTATATTTATTTTATTTGTCAACATTAAATTTGTATCTTTTTACGCTAGATTTTGTAAATGTAAAAGCTTTTTTTTTTACTATTTTCGTTTTATGATTTTAGCATTGTGTACCTATGTTTGTGTTTGTATGTTATGTTCGCTTTACCATTTTCTCTATTTTTATGCTAGATTTTTTGGTCTAGGTTTTTGATATTCGTGATATTAGTACTGTTTTTATAACCTAGTAATATATCTTAATTAATTAATTTTAGTGAAACTATTTTGGTAAAATTTAATAAGGACTTGTTACTTCACATATCCAAACTTTTTTATTTTAACAACTTATTCTTTTATACATCTTATATAGTTTATATATGCCTATACGATATGTATAACCCGTTTCGGCACCCACTGAATCGACAATAATTGGTCTTCTATACGACCTATGAGCCCCATATAGTTCTATACGTGACATATATAAGTTTAATTAGATTAGTACCCCGTGTGATTTAAATTTTATATGTATAACACTTTAAACAATAAAATAATTTTTTTTCTTTAAACACTAAGTTTTTCATAGTTTGTTTTTTTAAACATTTCATTTTAAAAAACTATTTTTGGAATTTTATATTTTATAATAATTTGATTTAAAAAAACGTTTTTTAATATTAATATATTTTTAATGTATTAAAAACATTTTTTTTAATTTTAAAACATATAAAAACTATATTTAATATAAGAGGTACTAGCCTAGAATTCCGTGTATTACACGGGTTAAATAATTAAAATAAAAAAAATATTAATATTAAATAATAATAAGTATTTAATAATTATAAAATTATATTTTAATATTATATTTAATTGAAATATTCTTTTAGTTTATTAAATTATTAATATTTATCAGGAGAGTGGGACGGGAAAAAAACTTTTAGATTGCACCAAAATGCGAAACATGTCTTTTAAAAATACTTGTTTATTATAATAGATAGATAGATTTAATAGGAGAGAAAAGTAAAAATAAAGTTGAAATGTTCTAAAAAGTAACACGTGTTCGTAGAAAAAAAATTATTTATTAGAAAAGATATATTATAAATCCTTAAAACTTGTAAGACCATCCGCAGCCCTTGCCCCGCCCTCCTCCGCGGGATGCTCTCTTCCGCGGCAACTAGCGGGAACACCGCCCCCCATGCCAACGGCTCCCGTCAAGAACCCTTCCACGGCCCCCGCTCCCCGCTGTGTATCCTCTTTTCTGATTGGGCCACGTCACCCAGCTCTCCATAAATCAGTTTAAATGTTGATGATGATGTGGAATAGTGGGGAAGGGTTTTCAGTGGGGTGACTATTGTGGGTGATTAAGGTTTCAGTGGGGTGATGACGTGGCATGCAATTTCAGTGGGGAAGGATTTTCAGTGGGGTAACCGCTGTGGATAGTCTAATAAAGAATGACTGGCTTACGTGTCTCGTGCAGAGAAGGACAATACCCCCTGAACACTTGTTTGCCGGAGTCATCGTGAATTTGGGACCGGAGAGTGACGATGGTTGGACCAAGAAGACCACAGTTCGTGCTGTTCGGTTCCTCGATCGTTGAATTTAGCTTTGCTGACGAAGGTTGGGGTGCGATTCTTGCAGGCATTTATGCTCGTAAGGTTGGGTCTTATTGATCATATTCATTTTATTCTGTCTTTGAAGCTTTCATATACGCGTTTGATTTCATTACGATTTGCAAGAGTACACTTGTAAAGTTGTAATTCTCCTAATTAATGTGAGTTTGAAGTATATAAGTTGAGAATTTCGCCTAATTTTGAGTGTGGATCAAACTAAAACTGCAAGTATGTTGATTTCTAGGGTTTGAGGAGTCATGAGTGTGACAATACTATTGTTTCAGTGTAAGTAGTACCTTTTTCAGATTATCACTCAGAATTTCAAGAATATGATCCAAAAAAGTGATTGTCAACTGGTATGAGATGGAAACCATATTATGTTTTACATAAAGGATTCACTATGGATTAATATATTTTTGGTTGAATAGCCAATAGAACCATAATTGTCTTGTGATTCAAAATTGACTAAAGTAATCCATGATAATCGATCTGTTAGTGAAAACCTCTTTGTGACCAGCCTTGCTTTGAACCTGATTCAACTCCATGAACACCTTTCTTCCTGAAGATCACCCTTAAAGACTCACAAGTCACAGCCATTTATTTTCTCTTGTATATTTGAATCCGCATTTGTCTATTAGGGTCATGGAATCAGATTCTTCAGAAGATCGGGAAGAAAAGAACATACCAATGATCAAGTGTTCTGGGTATCCCATCATGCCTTTTAATCTGATGTCAACCACTGCCCCTAATGACCAGCTTTATCATGCCATTACATTTCATAAGGAAATTAATTGTGCATGAGGAAGTCACGTGATAAGACGCGCCAGTAACTAAGATATTGTCATTCAATTACAGTTTTATCTTGTCATCGCAAAAATGAAATTAAAGATTCTGTTCGCGTCATGTATATGCTGCGTATATATTTTTTTTGTTTATCATTTCTATTGGGTGCCTTCCAAACTTTGTTGTTGTTGTTGTATATCATCTGGGGGCCATGCTATTAGATTACGGATATCCTTTTGCTATGCCTGTATTCTAAATTTTTTTAGAATAGGGTAACACAAACAAGTTGAATGTATTTGCTATTTCCATATTTAAATCTCTGTCCAATTTTAAGTGCAGGCTGACGTATTTTTGCGAGGATATGGTGGTTGGAACTCTAGGCAAGCCGTACAAGTTCTAGATGAAGTGTTTCCAAAGGTAATTTCTTCATTTTTCTGCCACTTTAAAGCCGATTTTGTAAATTTTACTAATGTTTATTCGAATAAGTAGAAGTTCCGTTACTTGCCACAAGATAACTGTAGTATTCTCTCTCAGTCCTTGTATTTTAATTCGTTTAACTTCAGCGAGACACAATATTCGGCCCTGAAGGTTGCATTTTCAACCCATTTACTAATGAATATGTCAATCCTGATTCCTGATTTAGTTTTCTCTTCAATAGGTGAAACGGGTGAGACCAAAAAAACTTAAACTGAAAAAAAAACTTGCATGTATGATAAAAACCTTCTAAATCATTTTAATGACTGGAATAATACAATTCTACTGATCGTATTAGACACTGATTACTTTCAAAAAGTTGAGATGTTTTGGGCAGTGTTTAAACCAACCCACACTGACCTTTTCGGCCTGTATTGCCACCTAAATTCTGCTTGATACTTTTTCTTCTTCCTAATTTTGCATTGTAGGATGATGAAGTACAACCATCTCTCGTGATAGTCTATTTTGGTGGTAATGATTCAGTGCGTCCACGTCCAG
Source organism: Mikania micrantha (assembly GCA_009363875.1). Lineage (NCBI taxonomy): Eukaryota > Viridiplantae > Streptophyta > Magnoliopsida > Asterales > Asteraceae > Mikania > Mikania micrantha. The sequence goes on along the minus strand of CM018696.1, from coordinate 61,847,531 downwards.
ATGGCCTAAGTGCCCATGTACCTCTTCCTGAGTATGTTGAAAACATGAGGAAGATATCTATCCATCTCAAGGTTAATTTTATTAATAGTTGATAATGTTAGCATTGCACTAATCAATTGCAAGTGTGCCTCAAATGGGCCAAGTATACTCTAGTTTTTTGATGCTAAACTAAAAAAAATAGCACGAAAATTTCTATTAATAAGTGTTATGAGGATAGGTTTTTATTTCAACTAGTTGGTTGTAAATATTGGTATCAGTTAGAGGTGACCAATGGTGTGTCGGGTTATGGGTCAAAAAAGGTATGGGTGGTGACCTTAAACAGCTTTCCTCTAATTTTTTTACAAATGGTACTCATCCAAGTAATGTATCCTAATATAACCCATGCATTGTTGTTGCCAGAGCCTTTCAGACAAGACGCGCATAATATTTCTTACTGCTCCTCCTGTAAATGAGGCTCAACTGCTACAAGTTTTGGGGTGATATGATTATAACTGACCTAAATTATTATTATTTTTAAAAAATTTACCTTCTGATCATCAACACTTTCATGTTTCAGTGTTGACGGTCGCAAAAATGAACTGTGCCAAAAATATGCAGATGCTTGTGTAGAATTGTGCCAAGAGATGGGGATTAAGGCTATTAATCTTTGTAATGCATTTAAGAAGCATGATAACTGGATGGCCACCTGCTTTACGTGAGTATATATGTGCTTTTCGGAGTGTATTTTATATCTCCTTGGTGAAATCACAAATTAACCTAGTTCATTTTGACCTGCACCAATGAATTGACCATTTTGTTTCAACATGTGCCCGAACCGGCATTTTTGTCATTTGATCAATAACAATTCATATTTGGGTTATTATGTTCCTACAGAGATGGGGTGCATTTATCACCAACTGGGAGCAAAATAGTGGCAAAAGAGATATTAAAAGTCCTTATGGAAGCAGACTGGAAACCAAGTTTATATTGGGAAGATTTGCCTGTAGAGTTTGCTTAGTATCCAAGATTCAATGCTAGACCGCATGGCTACGATAAACATCCTTCGATGTTGGAATAAAGGTTTACGTGTGAAGTAGCTGCATTAAGCAGCATGGATGCGCGTGGACCACGTGTGTTATTTATTTGTTTCCGTTTTATTATTATTGTTATGTTTGAATTCGTCTTGAACGTTAGTAAGTTGGGTAGTATCGAGTCTTTTGGTTTGTCCTAGTTTGTGTAATTCACAAGTATATCAAAGCAACATAATTTCTGATACTTGCATCCAATAGTTAAACATCATATAAGGATTACAGACACAAGACTCACAATGTCTATAACTAGAAAATAGGAACAACTTCAAACGACTAAGATAACAATCGAAAACACACTGCCACTATCAAGACTTATTCAAAAACACTTAACAGACTCTTAAACCACGTGTACATGGACTTCAGAAGCCTCCATGCATGACTCACAAACACAACTCAAACGGATACTTTGACATCTTAACAAACCTTCCCTTAAACTGGAAATTGATTTACCATTCAGTTTAATCTTCTATCAATCGAACTCTCATACTTTCATGAAGTCTTTCAAAAGCTTCCAACTTGATTGGCTTAGTCATAATGTCTGCTACTTGATCAACAGATGCAAATTCTCCCCCACGATCACTTTGTAAACCCTTAATTTTTAAGCACGATTCAGTTTCAACCATTGCTTTAAATTTCTTAAAACAATTGAAACTTTCTGACATATGGCTCAAAAAATACAACCAACCATTTCTTGAATAGTCATTTATAAATACAAGAATGTACCTTTTTTTGACTTGGAGAGACAGGTGAAATAGGGCCACATACATCTGTGTGAATAAGCTGAAGTTTCCCAGTTGCTCTCCACATGCTTTTCTTTGGGACTGCTTCTCGTTGTTGCTTGCCTAATTGACACACTTCACATATCTTCATCTGATCTGCTACTTGAGGGAGCCCTCTCACTAGATCTTTATGTTGCATCGCCTTCAAATAATCCGCACTGAGATGACCAAACCGTCTATGCCACATGTGAGTATGATGATCATCTTTTATTTGTAAGCATTGAGTTTTTGCTGGTCTCACAGTTCCTTGAATAAGAAACATTCGATTTCTAGTCATAGTAAAGGTCACTAGTAACCCCTTTTGTGCATGATAAATCTTGCACATATTATTCTTGATGACTATGGTGCATTCCTTCTCCTGCAATTGCCCAATACTTAATAGGTTTGAAGTTAACTCACGCACATAATAGACTTTGGTAATAGTGTGAGTTTGTCCTTTAATTGAGAAACAAATGTTACCGATTCCCTGGACTAACAACTTAAGATCATTACCAACTTTAACTGTGTGCCTATAAGAGTTATCGAGTGTCACAAACCATTCCTTGGATCCAGTCATATTATTCAAACAACCTGAATCCAGGAACCAAAGACAAGTTTTCTTTTCTTCTGGAATCTCTGAATGAGCCATATGCAGTATATCTTCACCATCATCGAATTCAACATATTATAACATATGACCCTTTGCAGTATATCTCACCCTTTGCAGTATATCTTCACCATCATCGAATTCAACATATTATAACATATGACCCTTTGCATATGCAGTGTATCTTCACCATCATCGAATTCAACATAGTATATCTCACCCTTTGGATATTCATAAGCGAAATGACCCAATTGATGACAATTATAACATTCAATCGTGGATTTATCAAACTCGCCTCTACCACATCCGCTGCCTCTACCTCTTCCTCTGCTAAATTGACCGCGACCTCGTCCTCGGCCTCTGTAACCGTCTGATTCAACTTTCAGGACTTGAGTATCACTTGACTTTTTCTTCAACTTTTGTTCATGAACAAGCAGAGAGCTTTGTAGTTCGTCTATTGACAATGAGTCAATGTCTTTGGATTCTTCAATTGTACATACCATGAAATTGAAAATTTATGTTAGTGATCGTAACACCTTCTCAACTATCTTGAGATCAGTCATGTCACTGTCATCATAAGACCTCATGTCATTTGCTATTGTCATGACTCGATTAATGTAATCAACCACTGATTCTCCATCCTTCATTTCCAAATCTCGAACTCTCTGCGTAACCGTTGTAGTTGGGCTCGTTTGACACGAGATTACCTTGAAACTTTGTTTTCATGGATTCCCATATCTTCTTCGCACTTTCCTTCTAAGTAATCGTCCTCATTATCTGTCAATCAATTGATTGGAACGGATAATTCTTGGCCTTCAAATCTTTCAGCTTCATCATCTCATAAAGCGTCTTTTGTGCTTCACTCAACACTTCACCAACCCATGGTTCTCTAATACATGTATCAACTACAGACCAAAACTCCTTTGATCTGAGCAGGTTCTCCATCACCATGCTCCAGTGCTCGTAATCGCCATCGAAACGAGGGACACTTTAATAAGAGATAATATCTTCTGCCATTGATCTGATCGCACACTCTCTATCACCAAGAATTCGCTCTGATACCACCTGTAATTCACAAGTATATCAAACATGGTTTGAAAAATCGCTAATCGCTAGTCGGTCGGCAAGGTAAGGACTAGGGATTAATCGGATTGGAATTTTATTATATCATTTTTAAAATTATATACATGTATACAATTTTTTTATAAATAATTTTTTAAATACCTACATATTTTAACCAACTAATTCATGATTTATAGGGTGATAAATACCTACTTCAAATTTATTCCTTTTAAAAAACCAAAAAGAATAAAAAAGCCCATAAATAATAAAACTTTCAATTTTCTTCCTTCTATAAACCCAAAAAAAATATAAAAGCCCATATGAAAACCCAACATAAGCCTTAATTCATCTCCCGATCTTTGTCCTGTTCTTCGTATCGTTCTCAGTTAGGGCAAACATAGGCACTCGGCACACATCCATGCCGTTCTCAGCAACGACGATGCTCGATCGTTAGCAGCAGGCCTCCAGCAGGGGCGACTCGACGATTGTGATGCTCGATTGTGTGCAGGTGAGTTTTCTTGGTCGATCGTTGTTAGTCTGCGTGATTTTGGAGTCTGGAATGTTGAAAACCTCAATTTTGTTGGGCTTGGAAACGATTTTTTACATTAAAACCGATTGATCTGATTAACCGACTAGGCCCGATTTTGACCGACTACCGATTTTTCGACAGACTAGGCTAAATTTAATCGGCTAATGGCCGACTAGCGATTATTCCCGATTTTTACAACACCGATATCAAAGCAAAATAATTTATGATACTTGCATTCAATAACCAAACATCCTTATATAAGGATTACAGACTCAAGACTCACGTCTATAACTAGAAAATAGGAACAACTTCAAACGACTAACATAACAATCGGAAACACACTGCCCTATCAAGACTTGTTCAAAAACACATAACAGACTCTTAAACCATGTGTACATGGACTTCGGAAGCCTCCATGCACGACTCACAAACACAACTCAAACAGATACTTTGACATCTTCAACAGTTTGTAGCTGTTGTTTGATGTAATATCTTAATTTGGAGTCTGTATTTATTCGACATATGCGCCACATAGGCACCCAACACAACCACCCACTCCACCAAAAGTGGTGGATATGCCCCTTGGTCCAACCACTCCACGTCAACAAGATGTGCGTGAGCTCCAAGACGATCTCGATTAATTCGTGCTCTTCTAGTTAGAACGGATCTTTCAACTTGTTGTCTGATGATGTCGAGAGTAAGTTGTGCGGTTTCGATTAAAAAATCTTCATCTTCGCTAAAATCGTCATCTTCCCGTAAAAACTGCATTTTTTTAAAATTATAATTTTTTGTTTGATGTTTTTTGTGTGATGTGAAGAAAAAAGAGTGTGTGATGGTTGTATATATAGGATTTTTTTAAATATGTAACGGTCAAAAATGAGGGCTCAACGGATGTGAGAGCCGTTGCCCCACTCACGCCGGCCGATCCATGCCCAATCCCACACCCACTCCCTTGGTACACCCCATGGTCTAAGTATATACGAAACATATATGAGCGTTGAAGCTTCTAACAAACAACCGTATAGATGTGCGTGTAGTACGGTAGGGGGAAGGGTGTGAAACAACATGACCTTTTAATTTTACCAAATAAGTGTAATTAAAAAAAATATTTATCAAATAGGTGGTGTTTAAAACTTATTTATTAAAATGAGTGTTTTCCTTTATTTAATTACTTTTAACTAATCAAAAAAAGAAAAACAATAATAAAGAAAAACACATATTTTAGTAAATAAGTTTTTAACTACACCTTTTTGGTATATATTTTTTTCAACTACACCCGTTTGAAAAAAAAAAACTCTGTGGCAGCTACATGGAAGATGAGGTGACGTAAGTCACCTGTGGATTCCGTTGACGTGGCGGGTTCAGTGGACGTGGTGGTTTGCATTTCCTTCGTTACTATCTATAATACCCCCTGAACACTTGTTTGCCGGAGTCATCGTGAATTTGGGACCTGAGAGTGACGATGGTTGGACCAAGAAGACCACAGTTCGTGCTGTTCGGTTCCTCGATCGTTCAATTAAGCTTTTCTGACGAAGGTTGGGGTGCGATTCTTGCAGGCATTTATGCTCGTAAGGTTGGGTCTTCTTGATCATATTCATTTTATTCCGTCTTTGAAGCTTTCATATACGCGTTTGATTTCATTACGATTTGCAAGAGTACACTTGTAAAGTTGTAATTCTCCTAATTAATGTGACTTTGAAGTAAATAGAGTTGAGAATTTCGCCTAATTTTGAGTGTGTATCAAACTAAAACTGCAAGTATGTTGATTTCTAGGGTTTGAGGAGTCATGAGTGTGACTATACTATTGTTTCAGTGTAATTAGTACCTTTTTCAGATTATCACTCAGAATTTCAAGAATATGATCCAAAAAAGTGATTGCCAACTGGTATGAGATGGAAACCATATTATGTTTTACATAAAGGATTCATTGCAATAATGAAATTATAGATTCTTTTCTCGTCATGTATATGCTGCACGCATATTTTTTTGTTGGTCATTTCTATTGGGTGCCTTCCAAGCTTTTTTATTGTTGTTGTATGACATCTGGGGGCCATGCTATTAGATTATGGATATCCTTTTGTTATGCCTGTATTCTACTGAATTTTTTTTAGAATAGGGTAACACAAACAAGTTGAATGCATTTGTTATTTCCATATTTAAATCTCTGTCCAGTTTTAAGTGCAGGCTGATGTATTTTTGCGAGGATATGGTGGTTGGAACTCTAGGCAAGCCGTACAAGTTCTAGATGAAGTGTTTCCAAAGGTAATTTCTTCATTTTTCTGCCACTTTAAAGCCGATTTTGTAAATTTTACCATTGTTTATTCGAATAAGTAGAAGTTCCTTTACTTGCCACAAGATAACTGAAGTATTCTCTCTCAGTCCTTGTATTTTAATTCGTTTAACTTCAGCGAGACACAATATTCTGCCCTGAAGGTTGCATTTTCAACCCATTTACTAATGAATATGTCAATCCTGATTCCTGATTTAGTTTTATCTTCAATAGGTGAAACGGGTGAGACCAAATAAACTTAAACTGAAAAAAAAACTTGCATGTATGATAAAAACCTTCTAAATCATTTTAATGACTGGAATAATACACTGATTACTTTCAAAAAGTTGAGATGTTTTGGGCACTGTTTAAATCAACCCACACTGACCTTTTCGGCCTGTATTGCCACCTAAATTCTGCTTGATACTTTTTCTTCTTCCTAATTTTGCATTGTAGGATGATGAAGTACAACCATCTCTCGTGATAGTCTATTTTGGTGGTAATGATTCAGTGCGTCCACGTCCAGATGGCCTAAGTGCCCATGTACCTCTTCCTGAGTATGTTGAAAACATGAGGAAGATATCTATCCATCTCAAGGTTAATTTTATTAATAGTTGATAATGTTAGCATTGCACTAATCAATCGCAAGTGTGCCTCAAATGGGCCAAGTATACTCTAGTTTTGAGATAAACTAAAAAACTAGCATGAAAATTTCTATTAATAAGTGTTATGAGGATAGGTTTTTGTTTCAACTAGTCGGATGTAAATATTGGTTTCAGTTAGAGGTGGTCAATGGTGTGTCGGGTAATGGGTCAAAAAAGGTATGGGTGGTGACCTTAAACACCTTTCCTCTAATTTTTTTACAAATGGTACTCATCCAAGTAATGTATCCTAATATAACCCATGCATTGTTGTTGCCAGAGCCTTTCGGACAAGACGCGCATAATATTTCTTACTGCTCCTCCTGTAAATGAGGCTCAACTGCTACAAGTTTTGGGGTAATATGATTATAACTGACCTAAATTATTAATATTATTTTTTAAAAATTTACCTTCTGATCATCAACACTTTCATGTTTCAGTGTTGACGGTCGCAAAAATGAACTGTGCCAAAAATATGCAGATGCTTGTGTAGAATTGTGCCAAGAGATGGGGATTAAGGCTATTAATCTTTGTAATGCATTTAAGAAGCATGATAACTGGATGGCCACCTGCTTTACGTGAGTATATATGTGCTTTTCGGATTGTATTTTATATCTCCTTGGTGAAATCGCAAATTAACCTAGTTCATTTTGACCTGCACCAATGAATTGACCATTTTGTACCAACATGTGCCTGAACCGGCATTTTTGTCATTTGATCAATTACAATTCATATTTGGGTTATTATGTTCCTACAGAGATGGGATGCATTTATCACCAACTGGGAGCAAAATAGTGGCAAAAGAGATATTAAAAGTCCTTAAGGAAGCAGACTGGAAACCAAGTTTATATTCGGAAGATTTGATAAACACCTTTCGATGTTGGAATAAAGGTTTACGTGTGAAGTAGCTGCATGGAGCAGCATGGATGCGCGTGGACCACGTGTGCTATTTATTTGTTTTCGTTTGTTTATTGTTGTTATGTTTGAATTCATCTTGAACGTTAGTAAGTTGGGTAGTATCGAGTCTTATGGTTTGTCCTAGTTTGTGTAATTCACAAGTATATCAAAGCAAAATAATTTCTGATACTTGCATTCAATAACCAAACATCATATAAGGATTACACACTCAAGACTCACAATAGGGGTGTTCATCGGTTCGGTTAACGGTTTGTTCAATTCGGTTTATTCGATTTCCAAAAAATTTCCCCCCTAACTGTTAACCGAACCGAACCGAAATTCTGTTCGGTTTCGGTTATAACCGAACAAACCGATTAAAAACCAAATAAACCGGTTAAAAACCGAATAAACCGAACCGAATTCAACCGAATAAACCGAATTTAACCGAATAAACCGAATTCAACCATATATTATTAATAAAAATAATAAATTTAATTATGAATTTGGTTTAATCGATTAACCCAATAAACCGAACAAACCGATTTCAAAAAATATCTAAAACCATTAACCAATCCGAATTCGAAATTCGGATACGGTTAGGAATCGAAGCGAAAACCGAATTCATAATTTGGTTCGGTTTTTTTCGGTTACGGTTCGGTTATCGGTTTTAAACGGTTTTCGGTTTTTCTGAACACCCCCTGACTCACAACGTCTATAACTAGAAAATAGGAACAACTTCAAACGACTAACATAACAATCGAAAACACACCGCCACTATCAAGACTTATTCAAAAACACATAACAGGCTCTTAAACCACGTGTACATGGACTTCGGAAGCCTCCATGCACGACTCACAAACACAACTTAAACGGATACTTTGACATCTTCAACAAACCTTCCATTAAACTAAAAATAGATTTACCATTCAGTTTAATCTTCTATCAATCGAACTCCCATACTTTCATGAAGTCTTTCAAAAGCTTCCAACTTGATTGGCTTAGTCATAATGTCTGCTACTTGATCAACAGATGTAAATTCTCCCCCACGATCACTTCATAAACCCTTAATTTTTAAGCATGATTCAGATTCAACCATTGCTTTAAATTTCTTAAAACAATTGAAACTTTCTGACTTATGGCTCAAAAAATACAACCAACCATTTCTTGAATAGTCATCTATAAATACAAGAATGCACCTTTTTTTGACTTGGAGAGACAGGTGAAACATACATCTGTGTGAATAAGCTGAAGTTTCTCAGTTGCTCTCCACATGCTTTTCTTTGGGACTGCTTCTCGTTGTTGCTTGCCTAATTGACACACTTCACATATCTTCATCTGATCTGCTACTTGAGGCAGCCCTCTCACTAGATCTTTATGCTGCATTGTCTTCAAATAATCCACACTGAGATGACCAAACCGTCTATGCCACATGTGAGCATGATGATCATCTTTTTATTTGTAAGCATTGAGTTGTTGCAGGTCTCACAGTTCCTTGAATAAGAAACATTCAATTTCTAGTCATAGTAGAGGTCACCAGTAACCCCTTTTGTGCATGATAAATCTTGCACATATTATTCTTGATGACTATGGTGCATTCCTTCTCCTGCAATTGCCCAATACTTAATAGGTTTGAAGTTAACTCAGGCACATAATACACTTTGGTAATAGTGTGAGTTTGTCCTTTAATTGAGAAACGAATGTTACCGTTCCATGGACTAACAACTTAAGATCATTACCAAGTTTAACTGTGTGCCTGTAAGAGTTATCGAGTGTCACAAACCATTCCTTGGATCCAGTCATATGATTCGAACAACCTAAATCCAGGAACCAAAGACCAGTTTTCTTTTCTTGTGGAATCTCTGAATGAGCCATAAGCAGTATATCTTCACCATCATCGAATTCAACATATTGAGCAGTTTTCTCACCCTTTGGATATTGATCCAATTGATGACAATTATAGCATTCAACCGTGGATTTATCAAACTCACCTCTACCACAACCTCGGCCTCTACCTCTTCCTCTGCTAAATTGACCGCGACTTCGTCCTCGGCCTCTGTAACCGTCTGATTCAACTTTCAAGGATTTGAGTATCACTTGACTTCTTCTTCAACTTTTGTTGATGAACAAGCAGAGAGCTTTGTAGTTCGTCTATTGACAATGAGTCAATGTCTTTGGATTCTTCAATGGTACATACTATGAAATTGAAAATTTATGTTAGTGATCGTAACACCTTCTCAACTATCTTGAGATCAGTCATGTCGCTGCCATCATAAGACCTCATGTCATTTGCTATTGTCATGACTTGATTAATGTAACCAACCACTGATTCTCTATCCTTCATTTCCAAATCTCGAACTCTCTACGTAACCGTTGTAGTTGGGCTCGTTTGACATGAGCATTACCTTGAAACTTTGTTTTCATGGATTCCCATATCTGCTTTGCACTTTCCTTCTGAGTAATCGTTCTCATTATCTATCAATCAATTGATTGGAACGGATAATTCTTGGCCTTCAAACCTTTCAGCTTCATCGTCTCATAAAGCGTCTTATGTGCTTCACTCAACACTTCACCAACCCTTGGTTCTCTAATACATGTATCAACTACAGACCAAAACTCCTTTGATCTGAGCAGGTTCTCCATCACCATGCTCAAGTGCTCGTAATCGCCATCGAAACGAGGGACACTTTGATAAGAGACAATATCTTCCGCCATTGATCTGATCGCACACTCTCTATCACCAAGAATTCGCTCTGATACCACTTGTAATTCACAAGTATATCAAACATGATTGGAAAAATCGATAATCGCTAGTCGGTCGGCGAGGTAGGGACTAGTGATTAATCGGGATTAATCGGATTGGAATTTTATTATTTAATTTTTAAAATTATATACATGTATACAATTTTTTTATAAATAAGTTTTTAAATACCTACATATTTTAACCAACTAATTCATAATTTATAGGGTAATAAATACCTACTTCAAATTTCTTCCTTTTAAAAAACCAAAAAGAATAAAAAAAAGCCCATAAATAATAAAACTTTCAATTTTCTTCCTTCTAAAAACCCAAAAAAAATATAAAAGCCCATAAGAAAAACCAACACAGCCCATACGCCTTAATTCATCTCCTGATCTTTGTCCCGTTCTTCGTATCGTTCTCAGTGAGGGCAAACATAGGCACTCGGCACACATCCATGCCGTTCTCAGCGACGATGATGCTCGATCATGAGCAGCAGGCCTCCAGCAGGGGTGACTCAACGATTGTGATGCTCGATTGTGTGCAGGTGAGTTTTCTTGGTCAATTGTGTGGTCGATCGTTGTTAGTCTGTGTGATTTTGGAGTCTGGAACGTTGAAAACCTCAATTTTGTTGGGCTTGGTCCGACTTTTTACATTAAAACCGGTTAACCGACTAGAGCCGACTAGGTCCGACTTTGACCGACTACTAATTTTTCGACCGACTAGGCTAAATTTAATCGGCAAATGGCCGACTAGCGATTAATCCCGATTTTTACAACACTAATATCAAAGCAAAATAATTTATGATACTTGCATTCAATAACCAAACATCCTTGTATAAGGATTACAGACTCAAGACTCACAACGTCTATAACTAGAAAATAGGAACAACTTCAAACGACTAACATAACAATCGGAAACACACTGCCCTATCAAGACTTATTCAAAAACACATAACAGACTCTTAAACCACGTGTACATGGACTTCGGAAGCCTCCATGCACAACTCACAAACACAACTCAAACAGATGCTTTGACATCTTCAACAGTTTGTAGCTGTTGGTTGATGTAATCTTTTATTTTAGAGTATGTATTTATTCGACATTTCTATCAATGAAGTTTATCAGTTAACAACCAGAGTTAGCAATCTAACATTCGGGGCCACAAACAAGGTCATTGCATATGCAGGTTTGCATACATAAATATTCAGTTAAGTTTCAGGTTGTGCAACTTTCTTGCACATCATTGTCGGTTTATGTTGTTTTTATTTCATTCCTGTAACTTGGGATTACCTGCCCAATTCATTTGTTATTCTAGTCATGTGAAAATGGGTTGTTGAGTTGTTCAGTTCAAGTTGTGTGCCCCTAGCTTTAGTAAGAAATCGAGATTCCTATACTTCCAACAGGAGAATAAGAAAGGAAGAAAGCTTTTTAATCAGTGACCACTCAAAACCATGCAAGCTTATTAAATTTTTTTACAATTTATAAGTTGTATGACAGTTATACAAATGGATATTCACCACATTTAGTATTTGGTTTGGATATTGTGTGAATTGTTGATCACTACCCAAATAACTCAGATCCTTTGTTGTTTAGGTATTGTTGATGAATTTAATGTGTTTCTGCATGCATGTATGCTATGAACTCATATAGTCATGCACAAGTGAACATGGAAATATGTGATTCGCTTGAACATTATCTATCTGTTCAATAGCCTCATATTAATACCAACGCAACAGATGTGTCAAAATATACTCACATTTCCTGGCTACATATTACATCAAATCAAATCAGACTTTACATGTAGAAATAACACGCCATGAAAATTACATGTAGAAATAACAAAATACATCAACTGCAGTACATCTGGATGGCGGTATGTGTGTAGCTGTGTGTATGCATATGTCTGGATGGCGGTGTGTGGTTAAGATGACAACTGAAACCTACCACTTGGTTTTTTCCTTCTCCATCCCTAATTAAACACAAACAGAAACTCGGGATGAGCTTCTATTATTTACAAGTCGGATTTATCAAAAGAATGGTTCATTTGTTCCTAAAGTTTGGGGGTGTTTGGAAGCTGACTTTAAAAGTGATTCATCTCATTTTCCAAACCACTAAAAACCAAATATTGCAAATAACAGATTGCAATAATCAAATCTAAAATGAAAATTCAAACACCCTCAAAGCATCTACATGTCTACAATATTCATATTACCCTATTGGTAGTTGTGATGGTGACACCAAGCAAATAAGTTAATACTTCAAAGCTTTCCCAAGAAAATGTAACTAATATGATGTTAAGGGACTATTTGTTTGGATCTGAATGGGTCTGGATATTGGGAAAAAAATTCAGATTCAGACCGTTTGTTTGGGGGAAAAAACACATCTGAATGGGTTCCCATGTCTGAACCAAGGTCTGAATGGTTCAGACTTGAGATGGAGTCTGAATGAGAAAGGAAGAGGGTGGGGAACCTCTGAATCATCGACCGACTGCTCCTCCACCACCGGACCACCACTGCTCCACCACCGTTCCACTGCGAGCTGCAATTGCCGCCGCTGCTCCACCGCTTCTCCACCACTGCTACACCGCGAGCTGCAATCGCCGCCATCACTCCACCACTGCTACACAACAAACTACAATCGCCGCCATCGCTCCATCACTGCTACACCGCGAGCTGCAATCGCCACCGCTCCACCACTCCATGCTACACCGCGACCATCGAATCGACGACCGAGGCTCCAACATTGATCGAATCGGCAGGGAAGGGGCTGCGACCATCGACTACCGAGACGACCATCGAATCGACGACTGAGGCGACCATCAATGGCGATGTAGGCTACGATGGCGATGGCGGCACTTAATGATTCAGACCCAACCAAACGGCCCTTTAGACAATGAAAACGGCCAACACTTTTAAGGCGGGGGTATGCGAACAAAATAAGTGGAAGAAAACTTACAAAAATCGTATAATACACGAAGGTTAAGCCTGCTAGAGCAACAAACGCAATCTGAAATACATTATACCTGTTTGTAGACAATCATTAATGAGCATGCATCTATACCAAAAAATCATAAAAATATTGATAAAACTAAAAGTAAAAAAGTATGACTAACTTGTATAAATATTTGATTCCACGAAGAGATTGCAATGTGTGACCAAATATTTCTTGGGCGGCCGTAGCCTGAGCATAGTAAGCAAATGCAGTAGAGCAGAACTGAATCACGCTGAAACCACCATACACAAAACATAAGAAAACCAATCATGAAAAAATCTTATATTAATTTGATAAAGAAAATGGAATTGCATCTGTCCTGAAAGGAGACCATATATCACTTTATTTAACTGTACAACAATTAGATATAATAAAAAGTGTTTGTTTGTTTTAGATTCAGGGTCTCTAGAATCAATCTCTTTTTCCCCAGAGATAGATAACATTTGCCTACATCCCACCCTCCTCAGACCCTATCAATAGCTCTGGTATGAGTAAGATTTACTAGGTATGGTTGATGTAAGATTATGTAATAATTTATTATAAAACATGAAATTGGATCACCTGATGGAGGAAAGTAGAATGAGTCCAACATTAAAAAGGAAAGAGTTCATTAGAGTAGCTCCCCACCTGTAAATTGCTTTCAAGGTTAGCAATCACCATCAATTCGTTTGTGGGTATACCTAGGGCTGTTCAAAAAGCTCGCGGCTCGCTCGAAAAAGGCTCGGCTCGAAAAAAGCTTGTTAAAAACGGGCCGAGCCAGAGCCAGGGTTGGCTCGGCTCAAGCTCGGCTCGTGGATCGGCTCGAGCTCGGCTTGATTTTTAATATATATATATATATATATATATATTAAATTATACACACACACATATACATTATATTACACACACAAACATATAATATATATATATATATACAGTGGAGGAAAAAAAAGGAGTTAGCTCGTGGCTAGAGGTTTTTTACGAGCTCGAGCTCAAATTTTTGACTTGAAAGAAATTTCGGCTCGACTCGGGCTCAAAAATCCACGGCTCGATTACAGCCCTAGGTATACCAGAGGGGCTATAGTAGAGGTCGTGATTTCAATCTGCTTGCATAAAAATGGGTTGATTTTTAAATTTCTAACAAGTTAGAAAGGTGAGGTAATATTTTTAAGATGAAAGGAAATGTGTTATATGGGTCAAACAAAACGAGCTTAGTGCAAGGTGCCATTTTAAAGGTGTGCATTCCTTTTCCATTGATATATTAATAATTTGTAATAATATACATTTTGTGTTCATTTTTAATACACTAATTATCTATAAAGACAAAGTGGGAAAAAAATGTGTCATGTCAATCAAACTGACCCGTTTCAAACCTTAACAAAATGTTACAAGAGCTAAAAGGTCATTACTTCATTGGATGGATAGTGATAAACACCAGTCTCAGGCCAAGCATCATTTCCCCAGCAATCACAGCAAGCAAAAGGTAGAAGCAGAAAAATGCAAATGCTGCAGTTCCAAGGAGACCTGAAGTCGCTTATGGTCAGTAACATAGAGGTTGCATACTGGGAGGGTTGGGTAACAAGTTAAAACAGGTAACTCTTGGTTGGGTTGAGTTGACCTAGAACACTCTTTTCCAAACTTTTTTAACTTTTTATAAATATCTGATGTCAATTAAAGTTATAAATTATACTACCAAAATTAGTTATTAAGTTTCTTTGGAGAAAATGATATAGGAGGTTTTATGCAAATACAAATAAAACATACACTTTGCGCAACTTTCGACCCAATTCCTTTTTTGCTAATTTTATTATATTTTAAGTGTTTAACCAGTCAGATGTAAACATAGCACAAAATAACCCATTCTCTCAAGTAAAGTGCCATCTCCTTGGTTAAACATGTATATGCAATTAAAAAGAGACTAGAAGATTACCCCAAGCATCATCCAATTTGATAAAAACCTCATTTAAAAATGAGGAAAGAGGAGGATCTATCAACAGGTATATCACAATGTGTGCAACCCAAGCTATTGAAACAATCAACCTAGCAACAAGCCAACACCACCACATAGCAAAATACTATTATTATGATGATGATGATGATGATGATGATGATGATGATGATGATTACCATAGAAAAGTAGACAAACTAAAAAAAGGGATATGTATGCTAGCAAGAATGACATTTGTTGTTCCCTAGAGATTGTAAGGACGCTTATGTCATTAGGTTTGTGTTTGCTTAAAATTGGCGGGAATGAAACAAGATACACACTAAACACTTGGGTGGCTTCCACATACGAACAAACAAACATATCCAGTAAATCCTACTAATTAGTAGGATCTAGGGGGTGAGATGAAGGCAAAATCGTACCTCTATCCCAATGGGATAAAGAGACTGCTTCTATAGAGGCCCCCGGCTTAGGTGTGCCACAGCAAGTATTGTATCCTGTGAAAACTTAATCTTAGAGAGAAAACCCTTAATTCCTATCTAGGCCCTCCATTTGAAATCTTGAAAATAAATATGTGTTCCACATTAAAATTGAATAAAAAATCAGGTCTTGAATATACAAATCAATTTTAATATGGTTTGATGTGGACCACATATATGTTTTTAAGATTCCAAATAGAGGATCAAGATAGGGTTTAAGGGTTTTCTCTTGGGTTTTCACAGGAAACAACCCCCCCCCACAGACACACACACACAAACACACACACATACATAGATATATATATCTTCCACATGCATTATCCCTTATTAAAAAGCTTTAATAAACTGCAGCGACTCACTGTAACTTGGCACTCAATGGAGATACCAATTTAATTAACTTAAAAAAACGAAAAATAAAAAAATTGAAAGAGTATTATGATACTAAGAAATTGCAATATATTAAAGGATTCCAAACCGTAGTATATCAAGAGAAGTTACCCAAAGACTCCAAGTACAAGCTTTGCTAAATAGCCAAGAATTGTCATAGCCCAGGTAGCCTCTGCCTGATGTATAACAAAAAATGAATTGATAAGAAAAAATCATGATGTAATAGTGAATATGTAAATTTTAATTATCACCTTTTCACCTTGAGGATACATCTCTTCTAAAGCATTTACATCATCCTCTAGAAGAAGCAACTCCTAAAGAAATATGAAAAAAGGAAAAATAATGTAAGCAACATATATTATATGTATACATGCAAAAACACATACAAATCCGAATGAGATCAAACTTGAAAACATTGTAGACATACTTTTTCTACTGCCTTGATATTTTTTCTCCATTTTCTTCCCTTTGAACCATTCTTTTGTTCCTGGTGAAGTGCATCAGCTGCCTTCTTCAATTCTCGTGCTTTTTTACCAAGTTCTGTTGCTTCCTACCCAAGAAAAAATAGAAAAAACCAAAAATAACTGAAAATCAATATAAAACAGATGTTAGATAACCAGTAGACAGGGATCCAGGGACTACCTTGATATACTGTGATCTAGTTATAACAGCCTTTGGTCGCCTGATGAACGAAAATATAAGTCCCAAAGGGAGGCAAGCTATGCCAACACCACCAAATATCTAGATATGACAGCATATAAGTATAGAACAGGCATTAAACTTTCATGTTTTTTACATCAAATTGAAGGAAGAGAGCAGTTTATTGTAGAAAATAATTATTTTTAAAATTCTCATTTACATCATCAATGAGTTGTATTTTGGAGGAAAAACATTTGCTCTTGGATTGGAGAAAAGTTAATAGGTAATGGAAGGACATTTTTTGGTAACCTATTTCTGAAACTTTCCTCGTACATGCAGGTAGATTCGAAGAGCAAGAAAAGTTTAATATTTTTTTAATACCAAACTACCCCTAAATTGAACTAACATATTTGACACTTAAAAGGGTATTGTATAAACGTATAGGTGAAAAAATTGCCTGTTTTCTTTCTCTATCCCTCCAAATAAAAAAAAATTACAATATAATAAGATGAAAAATAAAAGAATAAAAAAAATAAAGGTGTGCTTAGTTAGTTGTTGTGAACTTACTCCAGCTTTCTGAAACCCAACTTTAATTTTCTAAAAATTCAGTAGTTTTTTTAATCTCTAGTGAAGTGCCAAAAATTTAGAACACGTGTTCAAAACTAAGTTCATTTTTCAGTTTAAAAATATGAAATACATGTTCAAATGGAGTTGTTTTCAATCAGTTTTCTTTCAACGTATATTTTTGAGAAAAAAAGAATGTAACAATGTACATACACAATACGAATAGAAGAACATGGAACATAAATTTACATATAGGACAATATTACGAACATAATAAGAAAACAACATAAGAAACAACATTTTCTTTAACGTGTCAAACTCAAAAATCACCTCATGAACCCATCAAATCTCTCCTAAAAGCAGTATAAAAGTAAAATTTGTTACAGGTTAAATGAAAAAACTAAAAGGGTAAACTTACTGAGAAAAGAACAGATCCAACAATTGTAGTAAGAGCAACAACATATTCTGGAAAAGTAGAGCGCATGGTCCATGTTGTCTTGGACGAAGGACTGGCAGTATATCCAGAGCACTGTAAAATTCAACAAAGAATACAATGTGAAGGGTAATGATAAATACTTCTACAGAAAAAAAACCGAAAACATGTCAGAAATACTCAAAACATATAAAAAAAAACTAATTGGCAATCACCTGTCGTGCACCATTCCCAATACATGGTTCACTGCTAGAGAAACTAAAGTTATTTGGGAAAGCCGCAGTTGAAGATTCAAGGTGCCTAACATTAAAATCAACCTTTCCAACAAGACCTAGTACATCACAATGGTACAGATTAACAAAGAAAAATCAAAAAGATATGTGAAATATGATGCTACTGCACCAAACAGGAAATAAAGATCGAGTACAAAGTGAATTTATGAAGTTTTAGAGCAACCTAAAACAAAACCTAGAAGCATTAACAAGGCATGTAGACGAATGCATGATTACTACTGAAATAAGAAAACAATTAAATGAAGAATGCCACAAAGTATATAGCACAAAAAGTTCATGAAAACATGCATACAACTCAAATACGTCCATGATAATTGCATATCTTGTCAGACGTTTAGGAAGTAAAAAATATATGTGGAGGTTGATAGCCAAGGGTACGCAAATATCTGTAAACTAGCTTAGATTCTCATTAAAATCACAGTAATTCAGCTTCAGATTTCACGTAATTAGATGTTAAAAGTTGTATCCTAGCAATGTTGGGAGATAATACAGAACATCCTTACCATAATATGCAATCCTAGCTAGCAATATGAAGGTGTGGCACCCATATTGAATAAAAGTATAACTATGAATCCTTTTACCATGTTATTGGTTTTCAGTATCTTGAATCTTGTGCACCTATATTAACAAAAATGACAAGGAAAACAAATAACAATCACATTCTGACATCATGAATTAACCCTTTGAAACAACTCATAGTTTAATAGGATCAATCGGGGATTTAAGGGTTCTTGTATTTGAATACATCACCACTCACCAGAGTCTTTTAAGTATTACAGTGTGACTTCATATTACTGCTTTAAATGAAGTAGTCTATCAAGTTTATTTTTCTGCTAGTGACTAGGTTTCTCAAGAAGAGGCTGTATGTAGTCCCTACCATCAAGGATCATTACAATTATTTTTATGTGACCTTAGCACTCCTAGTTAACTCCTTGCCAGGAAGGATATGTTCATTCTCATCTTTCACCACTTTTAGCTCTTCAAACTCGTTTTACTACCTTATATATAAGCCTCACTGCCATTTTGCATACAGCCTACCTAACTGTTGCATTCCATCAAAGACATCCAATATAATAGAACATTCATTTTAGCATAACATATGCAACTGTTGCAAGATCATTAATTTCTCATTTTGCCAGACAAGTAGAAGCATTAAAATCATTAGGTTTTTATAAGCATGTGAATTAGCACGTGTATCATTAACGCATATAACACTTTGACCAGCAAGACATATACATTGTCAATAGCTCATTAGGTACTTCTATCACACCTCTCGTTGTTTAAGCTTGAGGACAGGTTCATACAACACAATTTATAGCTTTCATTGCAATGTTGTCATTAAACCATGAATTGATTTTGCTTTTAGATGCAATCAACGACAAGGGAACTGCAGCTTTCTGCCTGGTGATAGAATGGATTAAAAAAGATAGGGCGTACTAACCATATAGAATACCCAGTAGTAAACCACAAACAATAGCTGTAGAGATCACCCACATTAATGCACTTTTCATCCTCTTTCCAACCGTTCTACATACACATATTCATTAGCATGTACACATCAAACATTTGACTCCAAGATGGAGTACATTTCAATTTCACAGTCAAAGTTTTCCAAATCAAAAATCGCATTCTATCATAAGTTCAACATGTTTATTATCTTCAGTATTTTTTTTAAAGTAGTCAACAAAATCATCAACTTCATGCCTTGAAGCTCACTTGGAAAAAGCACACCCGAAATTGGCTTGATTTGTAAACAAGCCTTAAATTAAACCAAAATTTTAATAATCATAACCCAAGTAAAATATTTTTAAACTTTTGATCCCAACTCTCCATCTTTATTCTATCCAATTCGCATCATGACCTCTTCTTTCTTTTAATTCTAACAATCTAACAAAGCCAATCCGAACTTAGCCATTTTTTTTTAAACTGAGCACAACCTAGGCGAGCTTGAGCTCAAATATCAATTCGGTTTAAAAGCTAGAGCGAGGGGAGTTGTAGAAATTACTTACTTGTCTTGATCACCTTCATAATAAAACATTGCAAAAGGAATTACGAAGAAAACAAGGATTGAATCGATAATGTAAATAGCCAGCCAGAGATCTTTCATCGGCAAAGTAAGATTACATGCCCCGTTATATATAGCGTTCCGGCATGCTTGCCGGTTGGCAACATCGGCAGGAAGCATGAGAATGGAGATAGCGGCAACGGATAAACCAAAAACAACAACGAATTTGGGAAAATACGCCTGATTTTTGTCATCGGGGTGTTGGTAATTCACGAGGAGGTATACGTTGAAGATAAACACCAATACACAGACGACGATCGCCACAATCACTAGTGCGAGATTGAAATCGCCCATCCTTTTTCAAGATTTTGGGTCAAAATCATGAACTGATTTGAATTTCTAGGGTTTCACTGTGTGTGGGTTTTTGAATCGTCAAACAAGGTAAGTCGGCTTTCTCGTGTATGTCACATTCCTTTTTCTTCAGTCTCGTTCAGGTGCACAGGTGGCGATAAGGAATTTACCCTTTTTGTCCCTGACAATCTCTTTGAAATTTTAGATTTATATCGAGCCATCCACTTAAATCAGATGGTTCTACTTTCTGACTTGCTCCTACGGAACCAAGATAGAAAAGATAGATCATATCTATTACCAAGTCACAAGTTCAAAAAAACTCAATATTTTGAGAAAATCCTTATTGAATTCAAACCAGTAACCTTATGGTTCCTGCGCCATCCACTTTACCTGTGTGAGTATCCAACTCTTGTGATGTATTTTTTTAACGGCAATTTGGATCACTGACGGGTCATTAACCCGTCCGATCATATCAACATCCAATAGGAGGAAACACACCATATGTGAAAGAAAACCCCCTAGCTTAGCGTGAAACCCCTATTTTGTTCATATCAGGACTTGAACCCGTGACCTTTTTAATATTGAAGCCACAGAGTACATTCGCTCAACCAGTTAAGCTAAGGATCATTGGTTCTTGTGATGTAGTTATCACCTCACATTTTTGCTAAAAACTCATTCGTGAGAGGGGAATTGTTATTGTCGGTTGGATGTAAGGAGGACTCACGATCACAGGGTACACTGAAGAGCTTTAATGTTTTCATAACTAAACGAGTAATTGAACTAGTAGTTTTATTGTATCAAGTGTTGAATCAGTTGACTGATCAAATCGGGCCTATAAACTGGATAACATTGTAAATAATTCAAACGTTTAGAAGATATAAAAGATTTATAATCTTTATAACTAAATTTGTTATTAGTCATAACCCAAGTGATTAATTAGTTTTTGTTGAACATCAAAATTATTTCTAGGTTTATTTTTACGGCACATTTGCTATCCTTTTTTTGGAACAGCAATTCAGCAAAAGGAAATATCATTCCACCAAAGAGAAAGGCAAGATGCTAACTACACTCAAATAGAGGGGTTGTTTGGTAGGGTCTGAATGGATCTGAATGGGTCTGAATATGAACCATTCGGATTCAGACCGTTTGTTTCATGCAAAAAAAAACACGTCTGAATGGGATACAAGGTCTGAATGGAGGTCTGAATGATTCAGACTTCAAACCAAGTCTGAATGAGAGAAAACAAGGCTGCTTGCTCATCTGTTGGGTTCGAACTTCTGCGACCAAGGATCCAGCAACCGCAGCTCACTATCGGCGACCAACCGTCGCTCAAGACTGCCGACCGACCGCCGCTCACTACCGGCGACCGACCGTCGCTCAATACCACTTCATTTCTTCGTCGTCTGATGTTTGCCCCAACCCTAGATCGGAAAAGACTATGGCTTCATTTCTTAGTCATCTTATGTTTGCCCCAACTCTAGATCAGAAAAGAGTATGGCTTCATTTCTTCATCGTCTGCTTCATTTCTTCATCGTCTGCTTCATTTCTAAGTGTATGGCTTCTGGATCAATAATCACGGGGGGCGGCGACGGAGGTGGCAAGCTGCAATGTAGGCGTCGACGGAGGAGGCTATCGGCTGGGGTGAGGGGGGCGACGGAGGAGACGTTCGGTAATGTTGATGGAGGAGGCGTTCAGTGATGGTAACGAAGGAGGCTACCAACGGGTGAGGGCTAGGTTTTTGACAAAAAAAAGGTTTTTTTTTTTAATTTTTAATTTTTCATTCAGATGTGTAACCAAACGGTCTTAACCGGGGTTCAGACCCTCTTAACCATTCAGACATGTTAATTATTCAGCACTTAATGGTTCAGACCCAACCAAACGGCCCCAGAGTCTATCAATACAACAACAAATTAAACACTAAAAATACCAAGACAACACTAAGTTATGGTAATTTAAAAAAGTTTATGATAATTTAAAAATAAAAGGTCAAGTTCCATTCAATTGCATAAGGGTGGCTGGTGGCTGGTAATCAGTAAACACCTTTGATCCCAAAGTTTATAATATTGTCATCATTTGGTACATGAACTAAAGGCGGGCAAAAAACCGGAACCGGTTCTACCCAAACTACAGGTACATGTGGTTACAGTTTCTCAGAAAAATATAACTAGAGCCGAAACCAAAATTACCATAACCAATTACATCTTTACCCGGCCAAAACCGATAAAAACCGGTCAAAATACGACTCTAACAGGAAACGGATGAAAATTACAAGTGTTTAGAAAAGAGTTTTGTAACAAGTGTAAGGACGTAGAAACTGAATTCTAGAACTACTAAAAGTGTAAAAACTTGAAAATCTATTTATGAAACAAAAGAACCACGATGAGGTAATGAGAAATTAAAAGAATTGCCAAAACATAACGAAATAAAATGAGCAAGTGAATCCACAAATATAGTTTGCAATATAGAGAAAGTGTAAAATTGATTCAAAGTTCTATAAAAATCAATATAAGAGATAATGATTACCATAAGTAAAATTAGTAAAATTGGTTAGACTGGTAGTGTTGAATGGTACTAAAGGTTTAGAAATAAGTTTTGTAACAAATGAAAGTAAGAAGAAAATGAAGACTATAATTGCTAAAAATGTAAATATATGAAACTATATTTAACATTGAAGTTTACATAAATCGTATGTGATAGTAAGCATGAGACATTCGAGAGACAATAGAAAGAGCTTGAGGTAGTGACAAATTAAATAAATTGCCAAAACATGAGTAAATAAAATGTGCAATGACGATCATTTTACGTGAAATTGGCTAAGACTGCGAGTGATGAAAATTACACAAAAACTAAAAAATAATTGTTGTAAAGAATGAAAATTAAATAGAAAAGGTAACATAGTTTAAAAGGTTAAATGGATGAAAAGAGGAAAAAGCCTTAAAATATTAATTTGATTGAACATAATAAGAAGCATGAGTGATGTTTTAAAAGCATAGACAGGAGCGTGACAGTGTAAGGTACCACGTAATTTGAATACACACACATAGTATGCATAAGAGACGTTAGAGAAACAATCGTAAAGGTGTAAGGTACATAGTAAAAAAAATGAATTGCATAATACAATAAAAAACAATGCAAACGAATTATCAAAAATGGTTAGCAATGCAAATATATTGCAAAACTCGACTTTGTTTCCTGACATGAGAACCCAAAGCAAGAAAACTAGATTAGTTTAGAAATTTAAAAAATGTTAACAAATGAGTTTTGTTTAGACATGAATCAAGACAAATAATTATGCTAAATAAAAATGACGAGACTAGTAGTCTCAAAATATATAAAAAGTTCAAAAACTAGTTTCCCAACTATTAGAAGCTTGAAATCAACCTAGGAAAGTTTAGAGGCATTTTGTGATGGAATGATACATTATGTTTTTGAAACATATAAAAAAAGCACTAATTTGGTTCCACAGCGGCTGGTCTTGAGAAAAAATGAAACAAGTTGGAAAACACGAAAACTTTTTGTTAATGGGTGTTCAATGATTTTATTATCATAAAAGAATAAAGCAGAAATAAAACAATGCTAATTTTTCAAAACAAGAGTGTTCGAAAAAGGAAAAAAAGAGCCAAGACATAGAATAACATGTTTGTGTAATGATACCAATGACTTAGACTAAAAGGAAGTTAATAATTTAGAATTGTACTAAATTTCATTATGCTGATTATCAACTATTATAACAATAATAATGTTGGTGCAGGGTGTTGGGTAAAAAACATGCACAAACAATTGGAATGCAAAGCACAAGTCGGCACAAATTATATTAGATAGAAGAAGCTATTGATTGCTAAAGTTTTATTACTAATCTAGCCTCTATTTATAGTGCAAGAAAGGTCAAAATAAAATATAACTTATTGCTAAAATCAAGCTACCCTTGATTTAAGCTACTCACCAAATTAACAGAAAATTGAATTATTTACTACAAATAAAACTTTTCGTTTTTATTCTCCTTGATTACCGAAAATTAATCATCTTCCCCATAATTTTTTGTAACACCCAAAACATTTACACGCTTACACGTGTCAAAATAAGATCTCAGTTAAGTTTTATCACAAAAACTTTATCAAAGGATTATACGGAAGCGCTAAAATATTTACAAAAGTAATATGAACATAACAAGTTGCTAATTACATCCCAAAATCATTATACCATAATGTATATGACAACACAACAACCAAAATTTGCATAACGTTTGATATTTCCAAAATACGCGGCCCGATCATAAGCTTTTATGCACATCTACCTTCAACCTACAAACACCACATATAATTTTACCATTAGTTCATAAGAACTAAGTAAGATTATCCAAATATAAGTTAGGATTCGAATCGAAAGAGTTCTAGGCCTTAAAACGCGTTTAAAACGTCAAAAACGGCCAAATCTAGTTTGCCCGGGCCGTAGGCTACGGCCTGACCGTAGCCTACGCCCTCTGGGACAGAAACCTTAGGCCGTAGCTGTAACATCAGTGCCGGAAACATCACCGGAACAGTGATCTGAACAGTAATGTAAACAGTGAATCAGGTACATTACAGTCATCATTCATATATCATTATCATTTTATGCTATCATAACGCGATTTCAGAATCAGTTCAGAAAAGCAAGTTCAGGACTATGGTTCATCAGTCAGATAATTATCTGGCATCACAGAACCATCATGCGATTATGTGTTAGGATTTTATTACGTATAAACGTATGTGAGGCTTTACGGAACAAAACAAAACGGATGTTGTTACGTGAATGCTAAATCGACGGATTATTCGTATAGGTGACGATCTGTACAAATATATCTGAAGGTTTAATGTTCTGAATGATATTCGATAATTAGAAAACCATATTGAAAAGTATAGTTATTGCCGTGTTTGTACGGGTGACGATTCGAACGAATACGCGCGGTAGCCGTACGATTCAATTTTGAACAATAAATTTAATAATTTTGAAAATTTAAAAATAAATAAGATATTTAGTTAATTTACTAGGAATAACCACCTAAAATAATTTGATAATTTCTATTTTAAAACCGTAATGTTTCGTTACGAAAAACGAAACGAAACCGACATCTTTCGCGAAACCGAGCAACCGGAACGAACCCGAACTCACCCGGGGTATAAATACCTGGAATGAATCTTCTCCTTCAATTTTAGCCTCTTCACTCTCTCTCTAAAAACAAAAACTCGTCACTTTCTCTCTCTAGAACTTCACACTCTCTCTCTAAGATTTCTCCCTCATTTCTTGATGAAATCATGTGTTCTTGGGGCCAAAACAACCATCACAACGTGTAGATCGCGAAAGTACAACCGATCTAAGCTTTTATCCATCAGATTTGAGGTAAAAACGATTCTTATGTTCGGTTTTTAGGGTTTTCTAAACCCTAGGTTCGAACCTACTTAGAACCAGTTTAAGCACTTAAAACCTTAGTGGAAACACCACAAATTACTTGTAGGGTGATGTAGGAACGAGCACCATGTCAACCCTTAGTGTTCTAGATTCGAAAACCATGGTTTTCTTTGCAAGACTCGACTGGCCGAATGACCAGTCTGTTTCAGTTCCACGAATGAGTCCAAGAACCTCATTCGGCCGAATGGCCTTGAGCCACCTTCGATCGGCTTGGTCTCATTCGCCACTAGCCTCATTCGCCCGAACAAATGCCATTCGACAACACACATTCGACTAGGTCCATTCGCAGAAGCAGCCTCAATCGGCCCAAACCATTCGGCCTACTCATTCGGTTGGCCAACCAGTTCTCTTTCGGATAATCCCATTCACCAGAATCAAATACCCATTCATTCGGTCGGGGCTTGCTTCAATCGGCCTACCTGTAACATTTGTACATTTAGTCATGTAGTGAACAGTGTTAGAACAGTGTATGTACATGTTCAGTCAGTCAATGTGAATCATGTGTCATTATGTGCTTGTGTGTTAGAATCTTTATCATTTAACAAGTATGTATTATTTATTTACAGTCGAGTTCACTAGGCAAGAACAGTATTGTGTTATATCGAAACAGTGGTGGGCAGCGAGAGTGAGCCCTATATATATACTGCGTTCGGTGTAACAGGATAGTGTTGGTGCGTAGTGTCAAGACGAATATTATGACAATTAATTCAACAAGAATCGTAATACGTAAGCGAGACTGAGTATAGTTATGGGTGACGATCCATAATGATACGAATGTTGAACTTATAATTATGATTAAACATCTTTAAATTTTTAATACGATTGGAAAACGTACGCGATTGCGGGTATACACGTAATTGTGAATGTTTAACGATCCGACAACACACGAAGAGTAAACAGGATAGTGTTGGTGCGTAGTGTCAAGACGAATATTATGACAATTATTTTAATTATTTTATATTTTTACAATTTTGAAACTCATCATTTTAATGAGTTTAACAACTCTTTTTATTTTAAATCGCGTAAAATACGCGTTACGTTCCGGAAACGCGAACCGAGCGACCGAAACGGACCCGAATACCACACGGGCTATAAAAGCCTTGAATGAGACCATTTACCTCATTTATTTCACCTACACCACTTTCTCTCACTAGAATCTCGGCCAAGCCTTTCTCTCTCTAAAAACCGAGCTTTAAACGCGCATAACTCGCTTATTTCTCAACGGATTTCGTCGTTCTTGGTGTCCACGCGTAGCCCTCAACATTATCTACACGAAAGTACAAGAAAACAGCGAGATCAGCCAAGACGAGGTATAATCGATTGAAAATTCTGGAAAAGAGGGTTTTCATGTTTTTGTGTTGTGTGTGTGTTCAAACCCGATTAACGACCGGTTCTAGCACCCCTTCTCCATTTCGCACATATAGCAACAGTTTTAGATGATGATATAACTTAGCTCGTGGTCTGGATCCAAAGATTCGAAGATGGTGATGATGCTGGTAACAGGTTCGTCGGACGAACCTTCACTCTCAATTGGCGAAGCTTAGAGGGATCCACGAACCCTAATGGTTCGCAGGTATCCAGCTGAACCCTGATGGGCCTTCACGAACCTACAGCAAGTCACCATGGATCACACGAACCCTAAAGTAGCCTACGAACCTGCAACCAGCCTCCCATGCACGCCGCGAACCCCGTATTACCGAACCCTAGCGAACCATTTGATATCACCAAACTTTCTGTGGTTGTGGCCGAACCATGTGTGAAACCATCAACGAACCCTGGGAATGTAAACGAACCTTGCAAGGTTCGTTGATCAGTGACCGAACCAGTGAAAGACTCACGAACCATTCAACCATGCCGAACCCTTGGACATCTCACCATCAACCGAACCCTTCTGATGCAACCATCGACGAACCTTGGATACACACCCATGGAGCCGAACCTGTGGTCTCATCTTGGGCCGAACCTTAGTAGCAAGAATTAGATAGGTTCGCTGCCCAAGTTGGTAGCCTCTAACCTTTTCGGCCCAACCCAATCTCAGCCGGCCCAACTCTATTGGTACTTGGCCCATGGGTTAAACTAAGCCCAATTGAAATAGCTTTGAACCATTTTGATCTTAAGTGGTTCAATATTGCCTTAGAAGCTTACATGGCCTACATACCCAATGGTTGGCCCAACTCAAACCCTTTAGGCCCAATTCAAACCCATTCGGTCACCATGATCCTAATTGGCTCAAATTCGTATTTGACAAGCTACAAGGCTTAAATACATGTTATTGGGCCAACACTATAACCAATTGGCCCATTGTATTTCAAATGACCCATGATGTGGTCTATAATACAAAATGTCTATGAATTGTATTAGTTGGGTTAAGATTAACCTAAACTAATAATGAGATCAATTCATAAACATAGGAGTCTAAAACACTTAAACTTTTTCATACATTTCATGTTTATCAATGATTATCAAATTCGCACACAATTATCATTTTATGCATAAGAGTTATGCACAATGGATCATTTCATAATCGTTTCTTGGACCCATGATCAATCAAGTGATTCAAATCGTAACTTTCAAGTTTTCACAACAACCAAATCATGAGAACACAAGTCAATCAATGAATCAAAGTTATACAATTATAAATCCTATATCTTATGTATGATTACAATGTTATAGGAAACAATTAGAAGTCCTGTTTGCTACTTGCTAACTGTTTAGTTCAGAGTCTACTGCAGACAGGTGAGAACTTTAGCCCCTCTTTTACTGTTTTATAACTGTTTTGGGGTGGAACACGTGATCAAAACCACTATTTCAATCTTGTTTCATTACACAGGTTATGTGTATTCATAAAAATTACAGGTTCATCTTACGAATCCGAGGGATTCATCAACTATTTAAGGAAATTATCAACCGTTTTAAAGGAATTATTCACTATTAAACTTTTATTACTAAAAAGGATTTTATGATGACCTTTGAACTATTTTATAACAGATTTACTCAAATGTTTTTATAAAGGATGAACACTTTTAAATAATGGATTTTATAAACTCTTTTGTTATAAACCTTGTTAATATACAAGGTCACTATTTCATGGTATTCAAATCAAGAGATTCATTTCATGGTATTCAAATCAAGAGGTTCATTTCATGGTATTCAAATCAAGAGGTTCATTTCATGGTATTCAAATCAAGAGGTTCATTTCATGGTATTCAAAACAACGGATTTAATTCATGGAATTAAATCCAGGTTTTTCAGTTCATGTTATCAATTAAGGCATTAACACATTCGGTTAAAGTAAGATTCATAAACATGGTGTCCATTGTTGTAAACAAACTTATAAACCCATCAAGTTTCATTGTCGTTAGTACTGGGTGATCACAACAAGGGAAAGCGGACTCATTGTTTCTTATCCAGGATGGAGTTAGCTTTTAAATTTGTTTTAAAAGCTAACTGTAGGTCTGGTGTCATTGTTTTCTTATCCAGGATGGAGTTGGCTTTTAAATTTGCTTTTAAAAGCCAACTGCAGGTCTGGTGTCATATGGTTATCAAAACTGCTGATGTATTATCTAACTCCAAACGTGTTTTGGGACTTGATATTATATGTTGGCTTTCGTGCGAACAGTGATTGGACTGTTTACACTCATTTTTCTTACTTGATGTTAGTTTGGGTTGCAGCTCATCCGTGTGAATCTTATGATGCTTTAACTTACCTATGCCTTATATCATATACTCATGTTTACAAATGCTTAAACCTATTGTTCTCACCAACTACGTCTGTAGTTGACAGTTACTTTTCACGTGTTTCAGGTAATCAGGTTTAAGACATTCTCAGAAACAACTAAGGAGACCATACTAAGATAGAACAAGATGAAGAAACATGCTAGGATGGATTAGAAACACACTAAATCCTAATTGTTTACTTGTCTTGTTTGAAGTCTTATTTTGTAAACTATATTTTGGGTCTGTAGTTGTCTTACTTTTGGTAGATAGATTGTCTGTAACTAATCATCTGTCTAAACATTATGAAATGTAGTAATCCATTGTGGTTGTTCTTATTCAATACTTGTGCATGATTCAACTGTTCATACGTCACCGCGCCGTGGATTCCGCACGCGGCGCAGGGGTGTGACACTACCTCTCATTCGCCCCAACACATACGCAGATCAAGCCCTATTCGGCCGCACATCCCTTCGGCCCATGACCTTCGGTCGGGTGCTCTCATTCGGTCGGTCACCTCACTTCACATGAACATTTAGCATGCTTGCATTGTTCGGTTGAATGGATGCTACTTGAATATCGGGACCATGATTGTGCAGGGGTAGGAATTATGTGACTAACATGCATGGGGTGGATGGGTGTGTGCGCATGTGTGTATGCATTAGTGGGAGTGCATGGGATGGGTGAGAAGATGCATGCATGGGGTCAAATTCCTTATGTGAGTACATGGGTTACTAGGGTTTCCTTTGCATGAAATCCACACCTAGTCTTAATGATTTAACATGAACTCATCTATCAAAGGGGAGATCAAGTTAACAAGGGCATTAGTAGGGTTTTCTCAACATGAAGCTAACCTAGAATTTTGATAAAGTTGGTAAGCTCATAAGTTTCCTATGTTAAGAATTTATCACACTACATGGGGATCAAAACAATGACATAGGGTTTCAAGCGTTGATTAAATTGTTAACACATAAACCTTAGGAAAATTCCTAAAGGTATGTGACTAACCTAGATGATTTATCTAAAATTACCTAGGCTTAGCAAATCAAAGCATTTACAAGAAATCATTTGGAAATCAAGGAATTAATGAATGGGCCTGAGATTGGCCCAATGGGTTTAATATAAGCCCATCATGTTTAATTACACTTTTCTTAAACTAAATGATGTTTTTAATAAAAGAAATAATTATAAACTTATTTAATTACAATAAGTGATGTTTTCTAAACCTGTAATCTAAAATGGATTAAATTAATAACACTTTAATTACAGACTTGCGACGAACAATCTTGGGGGTAAGGATTACTAATGGGTAATAAGTTAGAATAGTTAAACGAAGCCTTAGAAACACAGTAGCATCATAGGACACTTAGACACACACACCGAGACCAAACCCTAGACCCAACGTTTATTATAGATACTTATCGTATTCGGATCCTTTAAAACAACTCAGGTGCTAAAGATACATAATCAACAGTCAAGGAGCGCGCATTATCTTTTGTGATTCAATTGCATATCAACACAGGTGAGTTCATTGCCCCTTTTCTAACATTTGTTTTAAAACGCGGGGCTGAGAAGCATGCGTAAACTGTTTTATTTAAACTGTTTATTTAAATGCTTTTATTTATTATATGTTCTTACATATATATGTTTGTTGATACTCCTAGACTCCTGTCTAGGAAATTATTAAATAGAGCAAATTATCAAATTAATTAAATTACTCTTATGAGTAATACTTTAATTCTAAACTCTAAATCAACCCTTAGTCCATCAAGCTCAAATTCAAGAATCTAAATTCAAAGTGAAATCAAACGAACAAAAATCAAAGGATCATATTCAAAGGAAACTTAACTCAGTGTGTGATCTGAGAACCAAGAATCATAATCATAAATCAAGTATCATTGTAAATCATGGGAATTCAAAAGATCAAGATCAAGAGGCTCAAGGAATCAGAAATCATAAATGTGTGTGAATCATGATAATAATGAAATCATTACAATCTAATGAAATCATTAATACTCAAGTAAGGTGGATGTCAGTTGTATAGGAAATCAAGACCACGTGTAACACACATATAAAGTCCCTCTCAGATACAGAAGACCTTTGGGTCAGGCTGTAACGGGCAATAACATGAACGATCAATGAAATCAATATCAAAGTCAAATCAAGAGAATCAAGAGAATCATGGACGATCAAGAATCAAAGGATATCCTTAAAGTCCCACTCAGATGCAGAAGACCATTGTGTCAAGCTGTAACGGGCAAAACATTAAAATCCCGCTCAGTTCAGGTGTACTCCTTGTGAGTTATGCCTGACATGGGTCACGTGTGAGAGGTTACAACTTGGACAACCACCAACAACTAAGTCTAATTGTTTGAGTCAAATAAGGCCCAATCATCATGTCTTAGTTGTAATTAAATGTTTCATTTATTTAATTAAATATTTAACATTTATTTCTATTACTGACTTTTGGGAAATCATATATCTATGATGAACTCAAGAGAATCAAAGGTAAATCAAGTTTTGGGAAAACAAAATCTAAATCAGAGGTATGTAGGGTAAAAATGCTTAATTATCATTAACAACAGTGTCATATGCATATTAGTATGTGGTGGGATGGCGTCTGGGCGAGTTTGTTGGCTTGACCCAGGGGTATGCCCTATATATAAGCATACCGATATGGATATTACATGTGAAGTTAATGAGGTTAGGGTCTTTACCGAAGGAGGTTTTCAAATCATTATCAAATCATTTCCAAATCATTTTCAAATACTAAACTACATGAACTCACCAACCATGTGTTGACTTGATCTTTTTGCATGACTTCTCAGGTGACGAACAGGTCAACTAAAGAGTTATTTCTTTTGGATTAGGTTACAGATAGAGAACCTAGCTTTTTGGACTGCATACTCTTGGACATCATACCAAGTTATTTTGTATATCTTGTGCACACACAAGATTGAAGACTTATGATGTGATTGTAGATTTACATTGTTAAATTATAAACTTATTTGATGTAATTTAACCTTGTAATTCTATTTTGCTTAGCAAGTTTCTCATTTATATATATCATGTGCAACGTAAACAATCTGATCATTTCAATTATCACTTACGATATCGCGCCCCGGGAACCTTCCGCCCGACGGGGAAACCCGATCCTACCCCGCCGGCTCAGGGTGTGACAGTAGCATACACCAAGGGCCGTAGCCTACGGCCCTTGCAGGTGCAGAATCCCAAATTTTTTATCGTTTTGGACCTTTTCAACCACTTTCGATCGTTCCAAACCACCCGAAACTAAATCCCAAGTTCCCAATACATATTATATGGAGTATCAACTTCAATTTCAATTCATAACATATCCAAACATAATTGGGCAACAAATCATTCAATTAAGAATCAAAACCTCAAAATGGGTCAAAATCACCAAAAAGGCGTTCGTTCACAAACTTCAATTTCTATTAACAAATTTAGTTATACAAATGATAACCAAACATATTTCATCAACAATTACTATAATGTTCACCCTCAGGTACTTCCATTATTGTCACACCCCCAAATTCCCACGTGCGGTGTCAGACCGCATGGGTGTGACGTGGCCAGGATCACAGCTCAAGGTCATATAGAACGACTCTATATGAGTTACACAATCACACATATTTGTAAAATAATACAAGTTTCAATAATACGCAGCGGAAAATGTTTAATATTAAAAGCAGCGGAAATAAAGAGTAATACAACGGAAAGTAAATTGTTTAAGACACTACATGATTAATGTTGTTTTAAAAGACATAATTCAAACATAAGCCTAGGACACGAGTCTATATGCCAGCCAGACTCCTTAGTGCTTCCTTGTGCGCATCCTAGCTTGGGTTCCATCAGTTACCTGAAAATACATGCGAAAAGTGTCAACTAAAAAGTTGGTGAGTTCACAGGTTTAGACAGACTGAAATAGTAAACAGACATATACTGGGTATGTTAAGTTTAGTTGTTGGATACTACGATCCGTGGAGTGTGTCAGTTCATCTTACAGAAACTCGACTGTGTCCGTTTGCCTCCGCGGGTCATCGCTGAACCCGACATCAACATCGAAATTACACTCGTTATGACCTCCAGTCAACATTGGTGCCGAGTGGGGTTAGTCAAACCCAGTAGTACTACGTAATAACGACTCGTTTGTTACAACTAACAGTAAGGATAAGTGAGGACTTTAAGCGATAATTGTTACACTCGAAAATGGTTTACAACATACCAGTCATATATCTAAAACAGTTGCAATGTAATGCTCACCCCATAAGTTTAGTAAAAACAATGAAGAGTAAAAGTGGGGCTGTAAACTCACCTGAGTTTAAGTAGTGCGTTTCTTACAGAAATCATGTAGCTCGCCGGCTAGTAGTCACCTATATCACATAGGTGTTGTAAGTTTGTGTTACATACACGTGGGTCTCACAGGACCGTGTTAGTGTTTAACAACTCTAAGTTGTCATGTGGGTCGTGTTGACCACGTTGACCGTGTTTGACCTATCGACCTGTTGGATCAAGTGCTCGTGTGGCATGCGATTTAGTGTAATGTGATGTGTGCATATACCAAAGTCACTTTCGTGAGGAAACTTACTATTTGTAGTAAGTTTTCTATTTCAAGAAAGTTTCCAATTTAGGCAAGTCATGCGAGAAATCATATTCCGATTATTCTAATATGCATATTTATCCTAAATGAGCAGGTTATCACATAGCACATAGTTACACTTAGTCGGTTTAGCATGGTTTGCGTGTAAAAGTTACTCTATTTAGAAAGTTACAAAAATAAGCATGTGTTACAAAGTATAGATACCAATCTCATCATAATATCACCATATTAGTCCTAAATAATCATTTAATCACATTCGTTGCAACTAACAAGTTACCGTTATAAATTTTGTAGAATAAAGTTACTATTTATAGTAACATTTGAAAATACACCTTATTCATGCTTTCAACTACATCAATCCTTCAATATCATCATATTAACATCAAATAAGCATGCTAGACATTTAATGTCATAAAACTCATCATTCTAGAATAACCTAATGTCAAAAAGTTACTATATTTAGTAACATTCATAAAAATCATGCTTTTATCAATTCTAACCATTCTAGTACATCCATAACCATCATATTAACTTCTAACATCATTTTAAACATAACTTATAGACCTAATCATACCAATGTGGCCATATCATCATCTTAGCACGTTTTGAGATAATAAAGTTACTATTTATAGTAACAATGGTGTAAATCTCATGTCATAGCATTTTCAACTAATCAATACTCCAACATTCATCATTTAAATCATAAACTAGCATTTTTAGCACATGCATGTGGTTACCTCATCATCTATTAACATAATTGCATAAATAAAGTTGCTAAATATGGAAATAATGTTATAACTCATCATTTTGACCATAAAAATTCTCTTAGGCCTTGCAAATAATCCCATCTATCATCATGAATCATCTATTCATATCCAAAATCATCAAAAATTACATGGATCGTCCATGCATGTGGTTTAAAGTATCCATCATATAATAAAATCGACAAATAACCATATAATCATGTCAATATCACCATAGATCATTATGAAACCATTAAATCAGTAGCATAAACACCAAAAATCATATTTACAAGATCAAAAATTAGTTGGTTGAGTGGTGCTAGTGATGCATGTGACCAAAATGGCTTGCATGTGGGTTTTCAAGTGATTTTAAGCTAAAATGGGTATGGGTACTACCTCACAAGGCTTCAAATCGATGAGGTAAGGACTGAGATGAATGGTAGAGCTCCTGGAACTGATAAATGAAAGGATTTCGGTTGCTAGAAAGTGTTGATGATGATCGACAAGCACCCACAATGGCCTCCTAAATTTCCAAGCTTCAAGTTCTTCAACCCAAGCTTTCCCAATGTGCTCCAATGGCTGCCAGAAGTGAATTGCAAGTGAAAGAAGAAGATGAAGTCGAATTATGATGCATGTGGTCGAGAAATAGGTTATAGGGTGGCTTAGTGATGATTAATCTTGATTTAATCAAGATTTTGCGTGTTTGGCTTCCAGGCGCATCGCCTGTCGAGAGGCCCTGTCAGCCACGAGTACCGCGCGGGTCAACCGGTTGAGAGGCGCCCTTTCCTCATCCGCACGCATCGCCAGGGGGAGGTGCATTGGGTCAGGTGTATCGCCTGGACCCTGGATCCGGCCCAATTTGGACCATTTTCATGATTTGGCCCATTTTTCGCGTATTTCACGATTACGGACATCGTTTCTAGACACATAAGCATTATCCTACTAACTTAGGTTCTCCGGAACCTAATGTGCAATGAAAGTGTACTATGGTTTGATCCGTTCACCAACGTTCGTCATTCAAGACACGTGCGAGTGTTGTGCGATAATTTCTCGAATTATCGGTGTGTTTGGTCTGTTGTGCCACATGTCACACTAAACATTCAAAATTCTAGTGCCACGTATGAAATAATAATACACACTGTTATTAAAATAGAGTTAATGCTGACCTGGAAATTGCGAGGTGTCACAATTATAGATTTCAACCAATTCAAATCAATTAACCAATTACAAATCAATTATCCACACTTAGGTGGAAACTTGATATTCAATATAGTTATGATGTTCTCTCCCAAGTACTTCCATCATAACTTTTCAAAGTTTACTTCCACATTCAAGTGGTGAAGTAATAAAAAATTTTCAATTTAAACTATGATGTTCACACTCTAGTCCTTCCATCATAGTTTCCAATTCCAACTAACAATTCATATGATTATAACCAAATATAAATCATGCTTCTATGATATATATATATATATATCCTATGATACTTCTATCATAGAACTGCATAACCAATTTGCATTTAACTCAATTGCATCTAGTCACAAATCAAATATTTCAATCTAATAACAGTTTGACTTTTAAATAGTCAAACCACATAATCAACTCAACAACATCAATTACTCATACATACATAATCAATCCAATACAAGTAATAGACTATAACTACTACATATATATGGTGTTTAGTAAGTTAGATAACTTACCTTAGCATTTCTACTCACGGGTTAACAATCGGTGCTTTGCCTTCCCGTTGACTTCCTTTTGAAGTTCCACTATCACCACCTAGTTACAACAATTCAATACTCTTAACTATCATACTAGTTAAGATTGACATAAACTTATCAATTCAACCCTTTTACTATCTAATCACCAATTTTATAATGATAATCACCTTTTAAACCCATTTCATGACCAAATTTCCAATTATTGACTTAAAAGTCAATTATTGGCATTTTAACAAACAACCTATGTGCAAGCTTTTACCTACATACTATCTTGTTAGTTTCAACTTATCCATAACCCATTTCTACAATCAATCTCATTAAACTCATAAATTTAACATATTTGTTGAGTTTTGACCAAAAACTTGCATTCAAAACATCAACATAATATTACTTATAATCAACTTCACCATATTCATATGTAAACCCAAACTCACATGATTTACCTAACACTCAAATACTCACTTGTTGATTCTTTATGTAAGAATCATATGTTTGGGTTTTTAGAACATGATTACAAGATCTAAACAACATGTTTTAGCTACCCATAATACCCAATTCAAAGTTTGGATGAAAACCCATTCATGGCTTCATCCTCCAAAGCTTCAAGAACTAGAATAAAACCTCAAATTCACTTACCTAGTTGTTGAAGATCACCAAAAGAAGTGATTTAGCTACTCCAACTTATATTAAATCTCAAGATCACCACCAATTTGAAGGCTAGGTCACGTCTTCATCTTCTCCCCTTGTTCTCACCCACGTAAACACACACACATATGACAATTATCTAGAACTTTGACTTAAGTCAAAGTTTTATCCACCCATTTTCAAGTTTGGTGTTTTGGCAACTTTAACCCTCAATATTTCAAAACAAATGACTAAGTTAACTAACTTAGTTATTAACTTACCACAAGTCACACAATTCAAATACTAGTTAAATAAATATTTAACTAAAATTTCACCCGATCGACTATATTATAATATTTAAACAAAACGGGTCGTTACAATTCTCCCCTCCTTAGAGAGGTTTCTTCCCCAAAACCAATTTACATATCAAACACAAACGGGTAAAATTTCTTTATTTCTTCCTCCGACTCCCAAGTGACGTCGGCTCCCTTTTGATTCTTCCTTTTTATCAATATTTGGTTAATTGACTTATTCCTAAGTCGCTTAACTTTTCGATCCAAAATTGCCACCGGTTTTTCAACATAATTCAACTTGTCAACAATTTCAACATCTTCCAATGGCATATAAGCCGTCTTGTCAGCTAAACACTTCCTCAAGTAAGAAACATGGAAAGTGTTATGTATTCCACTCAACTCATCCGGTAACTCAAGTCGGTAGTCAACCTCCCCGACTCTTGCTAGAATTTTAAAAGGTCCAACAAAACGTGGACTCAATTTTCCTCTTTTGCGAAAACGAATAACACATTTCCATGGAGAAACCTTTAGCAGAACATAGTCCCCCACTTGAAACTCAATTGGTCTTCTCCTTTTATCCGCATAGGATTTCTGTCGATCTTGAGCAGCTTTCAAATGAGCTCGTATTTGATCAATCTTTTCATTAGTGGCTTTCACAACTTCTCTATTAGAAAGCTCGCGTGGACCGACTTCCT
The DNA here is from genome assembly GCA_009363875.1 of Mikania micrantha. Classification (NCBI taxonomy): domain Eukaryota; kingdom Viridiplantae; phylum Streptophyta; class Magnoliopsida; order Asterales; family Asteraceae; genus Mikania; species Mikania micrantha. The sequence continues at coordinate 61,809,034 of CM018696.1, read as the reverse complement.
CCCAACAAACAGGAGTACGACATTTTCTCCCGTAAAGCATTTCATATGGAGGCATACCAAGGCTAGAATGATAACTATTGTTGTATGAAAATTCAGCCAATGGTAAGTAATCATCCCAATTGCCCCCAAAATCAATAATACACGCACGCAACATATCCTCCAATGTTTGAATGGTACGTTCACTTTGACCATCTATCTGAGGGTGATAGGTCGTGCTCAATAGAAGTTTAGTTCCCAATTCGTCTTGGAATTTCTTCCAAAAGTGTGAAGTAAATCGAGTGTCTCGATCCGATACTATACTCACAGGAACTCCATGGCGTGATACAACTTCCTGTATGTACACTTCTGCCATTTTCTTTGATGAATAAGTCTCACGACTAGCAATGAAATGAGCACTTTTCGTCAATCTATCAACAACAACCCAAATCGTATCATGCCCCCTTTTTGTTTTAGGTAGTTTGGTGATCAAGTCCATAGTAACGTGTTCCTATTTCCACATGGGAATTTCCAATGGTTGTAACTTGCCATACGGTTTTTGATGTTCAGCTTTAACCTGCATGCAAGTTAAACACTTTTCAACATATTTAACAATGTCTCTTTTCATCCCCGACCACCAATAATTGTTTCTAAGATCTCTATACATTTTGTTAGCCCCCGGGTGAATCGAGTATTTAGATTTATGGGCCTCCTCCAACAATGTTACTTTAAATGAACATGTAGGTGGAATCCAAACTCGACCCCACCTTGTTTTTAACCCACGATTATCCTCCTCCAAATTATTATTTGGCCTTTAATACGATCTCTTTTCCAATTTTCTTCTTTGAGTGCTTCAACTTGAGCATTTTTGATTTGATTGACAATATCTGAAGAAACCACAATCTTCATCGCCTTCACCTTTATAGGTGAATATTCCTTTCTACTTAAAGCATCGGCAACCACATTTGCCTTTCCCGGATGGTAGAGAATTTCACAATCATAATCTTTGATTAACTCTAACCACCGTCTTTGTCTCATATTCAACTCTTTTTGAGTAAAGAAATATTTAAGGCTTTTATGGTCAGTGTAAATGGTACACTTTACACCATAAAGATAATGCCTCCAAATTTTAAGAGCAAAAACTACCGCCGCAAGCTCAAGATCATGGGTTGGGTAGTTTATTTCATGTATCTTCAATTGCCTTGAAGCATACGCAATCACTTTTCCTCGTTGCATTAAAACACACCCTAAACCCGAATACGATGCATCAGAATAAACCACAAAGTCATCGGGTCCATCTGGTAATGTCAATATGGGAGCTTGAGTCAATTTTGTTTTCAACTCAAGAAAAGCTTGCTCTTGTTCTTCTCCCCATACATATTTCACTCCCTTCTTTATCAACTTAGTCAAAGAAGAAGCGATTTTAGAGAAGTCTTGAATAAATCGTCTATAATATCCCGCTAAACCAAGAAAACTTCTCACTTCAGTAGGAGTCTTAGGTGAACTCCACTTCGAGATAGCTTGAATTTTAGAAGGATCCATATGGATGCCCTTTTCATTAACAACATGCCCCAAAAATTGTACCTCTTGCAACCAAAAAGCACATTTAGAAAATTTAGCATATAGTTTCTCCTTTCGAAGAATAATAAGCATCTCTCGCAAGTGACAAGCATGATCATCCTCACTTTTAGAATAAATGAGAATATCATCTATGAACACAATGACAGAACTGTCTAACATCGGATGACATACCCGATTCATTAAATCCATAAACGCCACTGGTGCGTTAGTCAATCCAAATGACATGACGAGAAACTCGTAATGCCCATAGCGAGTACGGAAAGCCGTCTTTTCAATGTCATCTTTTTTAACTTTGAGTTGATGGTAACCCGAACGTAGATCAATCTTGGAAAACCATTTGGCTCCTTGCAACTGGTCAAAAAGGTCGTCGATTTGTGGCAAGGGATACCGGTTCTTCACAGTCACCTTGTTCAATTCTCTATAATCAATACACATTCTCATACTCCCATCCTTCATCTTGACAAAGAGTACCGGAGCACCCCAAGGTGAAATGCTAGGACGGATAAAACCTTTATCAAGAAGATCTTGGAGTTGAGACATCAATTCTTGCATTTCCATTGATGCCAACCTATAAGGTGTTCTAGCAATTGGCTTAGCCCCGGGAATTAAATCAATACGAAACTCCACGTCTCTTTCCGGAGGTATTCCCGGCAACTCATCCAGAAAAACATCCGGAAAGTCTCTAACTATTGGAACATCTTCAATTGTCTTTGTTTCTTTTCACATATCAACCACGTAGGCTAAGTAGGACTTGCCCCTTGGTTTATATATTTCATTGCTTTGACTACCGAACATAAAACAACTCCATGTCTTCTCTCTCCGCTTATACAAACTTCACGACCATTTGGTGACTTCAATTGAACCACCTTTCTATCACATATAATATTGGCTTGATGTGCAGACAACCAATCCATTCCTACCACAACATCAAATTCCCCTAGTAGCATTGGTATCAACTCTATCTCATAATCCTCATCTTCAATGGTGATTTTACAATTTTGATAAACATTAAAAACTAGGAAGCTCTTAGAGTCAGCTACTTCAATTTCTAAAGGGGAGATCAAGTTTTCCAACACAAATAATGAGTTATGTATAAAATTAGTTGACACAAATGATCTGCTTGCACCAGAATCAAACAACACATAAGCCGGTAAAGTGTTGATAAGAAAAGTACCTGTCACCACATCAGGATTCGCTTTAGCCTCTTCAGCAGTAATCTGAAAGGCTCTCCCTTTTGGTTTAGGGATCTCAGGTTTTTTCACACTAACACTTCCTGATCTAGCACCCTTCAATTCCAGGCAATCACTACGTTTATGCCCAGCTTTGTAACAATGGAAACATATGCTTGGAGTGTTTGTACAATGAGAGGCAAGATGCCCCAGTTTCCCGCACTTGTAACACGTCAAAGTTTTAGCATAACATTCCCCCAAGTGATTCTTTCCACAACTACTACATTTCTTCAACTCTTTCCCGAAACCAAATTTCTTTGAAGAGCTTGTAAATTTGCCCTTCTTTGAAGTACTATCAACATTCTCAGCCTTTCTCTTTTCACCACATTCCTCTTGTCTTTTCAACTCCATCTCACGTTCACGTGCACAATCAATAAGTTCCGAGAGTGTCTCACATTTCGATGGGGTAAGAAACTCACGATACTTAGCATTCAACATGTTATAATATCTATTGATCCACATCTTCTCAGTCTGTAACAAGTCTGGGCAAAACTTAGCTTTATCATAAAAGATAGCGGTGATCGCATCAATACTTTCATCCTTGTGCCGCATGTGGAGAAACTCTTCCGTGATCCTATCAATAGCGGCTTGTGGACTAAATCTTTTGAGGAAAAGTTCCTTAAACTGCCTCCAAGTGAGGCTTGTAACTCCCTCACGACCCTTCTCCTTACGAAGAAGTTCCCATCAGTCTTTAGCACGTTCTTTCAATTGGTTTCCAGCAAAGACAACCTCGTCCTTGGGATCACAATGACTTGTTTCGAATGTGCTCTCCATATCTGAAATCCACCTTTGACTTAACAAAGGATCGACCTGCCCTTTGAACACGGAAGGTTTACAAGCGATAAACTCTTTATAAGTGACTTTCTTTGTTGGTGGTCCAAGATTGTCCACCGTCTGACCAAGTTTCGCTTTTAAAGCCACAAACTCATCCTCGATGAATTTACGCAATGATGCTTGCATTCCATCCATGTGTGTAGGCATGGTAGCTTCAAATACTTTTGTTATCTCCTCTTTCACAATGCGCCTAGTGTCAATGAGAACGAATTCTTCATCCTCAGTTTGTAACATCAGTGCCGGAAACGCCACCGGAACAGTGATCTGAACAGTAATGTGAACAGTAATCAGGTACAAACCTTATGTAATTCAGTGTATTTCATATTCATGTCAAGCATCATTATCATTTTATGTTATCATAACGCAAGTTCAGAATCATTTCAGAAAACGAAACTCAGATTAATGGTTCATCAGTCAGATAATTATCTGGCAACACAGAACCATCATGCGATTATGTGTTAGGATTTTATTATGTATAAACGTATGTGAGGCTTTACAGAACAAAACAACACGGATGTCATTACGTGAATGATAACCGACAGATTTTTTGTATAAGTGACGATCTGTGCGAATAAATCTGGAAGTTTAACGTTCTGAATGATATCCGATAATTAGAAAATCATATTGAAAAGTATAGTTATCGTCGTGTTCGTACGGGTGACGATTCGAACGAATACGCGCGACGACTATATGATTCAATTTTAAACAGATAATTAAATATTTCTGAAAATTTAAAAATAAATACAAGATATTTAGTTAATTTACTAGGAATAACCACTTAAAATAATTTTATAACTTCTATTTTAAAAACCGGATCGTTTCGTTACGACGACGACAAGAAATCGGTGTTTTTACGCGAAACCACGCGAAACCGAACGAACCCGGACATAATCGGGTATTCCCCCTCATTTATGTGGGCATTTAATTCTCTCACCCAACACACCTACCAGCCCCAACACCCCCAAATTCGTTCATCTCTCTCTCTCTACTCTCTCTCTAAAATCTTCATCATCTCTCTAAGATTTTACACTCAAATCTCCACCATTTTGTGTGTTCTTGGTGTCAAAACAACCCTTATAACTTGTAGATCACTAAAGTACAAAGGATCTAAGGTTTTATCCAGCCAAATCGAGGTAAAGATCATGGTTTTGTAGCGTTTTAGGGTTTTAAAAACCCTATTTCGATCCCCCTTGTAGAAATCGACTAACCACCTCAAAAACCTTAGGGAATCACCATCATATACAATTAGAAAGAGTTGGGAATGCATGGTACACCTTAGGGTAGTCCCTAGATCGAAGAAACTTGGTTGCATGTGCTGGGTGTTGAGTGGCCGAATGGCTCACTCACCAGCTCACCGAATGACACCCATCTACAAAGTCGGCCGAATGGCCTTAGTCGACCAGCACTTCATTCGCCGAAGGACCAACTGCCGAAGGGGCCCTCTTTCGCCCAGTCCACTACTGTTTTTTTCGGCCCAATATCACTTCTGTCGGCCCAAGATACTCATACGACCCACCCTTCATTCGCTGGGCCAGCCTCCATTTGCACGAATTGAGTCTTGGTTCAGTCGGCACTCACTCGGCCAAATGGTTATTCACCCCCTCATTCGACCATGCAGCCCTCATTCGGTCAAGTTGTTCGAACCTGGCTCTTGGCCAAGGGTTTGGAATTAAGGCCATAAATCACAAAATTTAGGAAAGATGGATGCATGGGTGATACGGGTGCATGCATGGGGATATGATGAGAGTGTGTGAGTGCATGGGAACCATATTAGGGTTTTCAACAACAAAGGCTTTCATGAATCATCTCATAAGTTAAACGAGTGGGTTGAGATCAATATAGTTAACACGCTTGAAAATCCATCAAGAAATCATATGGGTCAAACAATAATCTAAAGTTTGAGTGTTAAATTAATCATCAACACTTAAACCTTAGGAAAAATCTATAAAGATATACGATTAATTAACCTAGGTGGTTTACTTAAACTACCTTGGCTTAATTAATCTATGTATTGAAAAGAAAACATTGGAAAATCAAAGTCAAATAGCGGGCCTGGATTGGCCCAATGGGCTTAACCCAAGTCCATCATGTGAAACTTCAATTTCTTTAAATTACTTATGTTAATAAAGAATTATTATACTTAAATAAAAGTAAATGATTTATAAAATTTATGTAATTAAATAATTTAGTTAATTATTTAAACTCAACATGAATTAATTTAATAACATTTTAATTAAAGATTTGTAATGAACAATCTTGGGGTACGGGTTATTAATGAGGAATAAGTTAGTTAGATAGATGAAATCTTAGAAACACATTAGTAATCTAGGACACGTAGTTGCACACCGAGACCAAACCCTAGATTCGACGACTACTATATATACTTATCGTATTCGAATTCTCTTAAAACAACTCAGGTACTGAAGATACTTAGGTTACAACAACGAGCGCGCATTTTGTGGTAATTATATACAGAGCAACACAGGTGAGTTCATTGCCCCTAATCTAAATATTTTTGTTTTAAAACGCGGGGCTGAGAAGCATGCGTAAACTATTTTTATTTAAATTGTTTTACGTAAATGCTTTTACTTATTATTGCTTTATATATACTTGTTTATAATCCTAGACTCCTGTCTAGGTAATCGTTATACCAAATTAACTAACAAGTTAATTAAATTACTCTTGCGAGTAATATCTAAATTCTAAAACTCTAAGCAAACCTTTAGTCCATCGAGTTCAAATTCCAGAATCTAAATGCAAAGTGAAATCAAAAGAACCAAAGCTAAAGATCCAATGCAATGGAATCTAATCCAGTGTGTGATCAGAAAACTAAGGATCCTAATCAAAATCTATACTCATTGTGAAATCGTGGAATTCTACAGATCAGAAATCAAGTGAATCATGGGAATCATAACCGTGTGTGAATCATTGAAATAATGAAATCATTATGATCTAATGAAATCATTAATACCTAAAGTAAGGTGAGTTGTCAGTTGTATGTAAATCGAGACCACGTGTAACACACGGATAGTCCCTTCATAGTAGTAGACTCTTGTATTCAAGCTACATGGGCAATAACTTAAACTATTGAAGGAAATCAAGAAGATCATAAGGCAAAGGATATCCTAAAGTCCTGACGCATACAGTAGACCAGTAGGTCAAGCTGATATGGGCATAACATTGAAAGTCCCGACGCATACAGGTAGACTCCTTGTGAGTCATGCCTGATATGGGCCACGTGTGAGAGGGTACAATTTGGACAACCACCAACAACTAAGTCTAATTGATTGAGTCAAATAAGGCCCAATCATCATGTCTTAGTTGTAATTAAATGATTAATTATTAATTTAATTAACCATTTAATGTTATGTTCCTACAACCGTTTTTGGGAAATCATGGAAACATGGTGAACCCAGGAAATCAGAGTATTTCAAATTTGTGGAAATCAAGCTTTTAACATAGAAGTGGGTGTAGGTAAGAATGTTTAATTATCGTTAACACCAATGTCCTATGTGGCTTAGTATGTGGTGGGATGGCGTCTGGGCGGGTCGTAGGCTCGACTCAGGGGTATGCCCTATACATAAGCATACCGAACCGGATGATACAGGTGATGTTAACGAGGTTAAGGTTGTTACCAAAGAGGTTATCAATGTTATCATGCGCTTTAAACTGTAAACAGAGTGCTTTAAATCTCAGATGATCATAGAAGGGAATGGTAGGTAAAATGCTTAATTATCATTAACACCAATGTCCTATGTGGCTTAGTATGTGGTGGGATGGCGTCTGGGCGGGTCGTAGGCTCGACTCAGGGGTATGCCCTATACATAAGCATACCGAGCTGGATGATACAGGTGATGTTAATGAGGTTAAGGTTTTGCCTAAAAGGTTCACAAATCTATTTTTCAATAACTAAACTACATGAACTCACCAACCATGTGTTGACTTGATTTTTTTCCATGACTTCTCAGGTGACGAACAGGTCAAGTAAGAAGTCATTACTTTTGGACTAGGACTGCAGATAGAAGACTTTGTATTTTGGACCTGCATATTTTTGGAAACATCATTATACAATATATTTTGTATATCTTGTGTAGATACAAGATAGAAATTTATAATGTTGATGGTAGATTTACATTGTTAAATTATAAACAATACTGATGTAATTTAACTTTGTAATTCTATTCTATTTAGCATTTCTCATTTATATCATGTGCAATGTAAACAATCTGATCATCACAATTATCCCTCACGATATCGCACCCCGGGAACCTTCCGCCTGACGGGGACTCCGATCCAACCCCGCCGGCTCGGGGTGTGACACAGTTTTTCCAATGTTATGTTCATCAGCCATAATGACTGAAATTTTAGCATAATGACGTTAGTTATTTGCAACCAATTCTTACTTAGGCACTCATCAATATTTAGTGATTCTATAATCACCTTTCTAACAAATTCCTAACACTTTACCTAATCTCAATGACTTTAATACAAAACGGTTTCCATAAGACTTCGTTTATATCATGTGTGCACTAATACGTTGGCCAGACGTAATAATCCATACACCATATATTCGTATCCTTATTTCTCCCATTTCGTACTTAAGACAAAGATTTAGGTTCCATACAATGAGTAAATATCAATTCAAATTCAACATTCAACAATCAATCAATCAAATAATGCAAAAAGTTAGATATGCAAACCTCATGCATTCAGCTTCATGATCGGGTCTTCAATTCAAACGTTATCATTTCATATCAAGAGCACAAGAGTTTGAGATCAAGTGTTCGCGACGCACTTGATTCACTCAAACCATTGGCTCTGATACCAATTTGTAACACCCAAAACATTTACACGCTTACACGTGTCAAAATAAGGTCTCAGTTAAGTTTTATCACAAAAACTATATCAAAGGATTATACGGAAGCGCCAAAATATTTACAAAAGTAATATGAACATAACAAGTTACTATTTACATCCCAAAATCATTATACCATAATGTATATGACAACACAACAACCAAAATTTGCATAACGTTTGATATTTTCAAAATACGCGGCACGATCATAAGCTTTTATGCACATCTACCTTCAACCTACAAACACCGCATATAATTTTACCATTAGTTCATAAGAACTAAGTAATATTATCCAAATATAAGTTAGGATTCGAATCGAAAGGGTTCTAGGCCTTAAAACGCGTTTAAAACGTCAAAAACAGACAAATCTAGTTTGCCCGGGCCGTACGCTACGGCCTGACCGTAGCCTACGCCCTCTGGGACAAAAACCTTAGGCCATAGCCTACACCCAGGGCCGTAGCCTATGGCCCCTGCAGGTGCATAATCCCATTTTTTTATCGTTTTGGACCTTTTCAACCACTTTCGATCGTTCCAAACCACCCGAAACTAAATCCCAAGTTCCCAATACATATTATATGGAGTATCAACTCCTCAATTTCAATTCATAACATATCCAAACATAATTGGGCAACAAATCATTCAATTAAGAATCAAAACCTCAAAATGGGTCAAAATCACCAAAAAGGCGTTTGTTCACAAACTTCAATTTCTATTAACAAATTTAGTTCTACAAATGATAACCAAACATATTTCATCAACAATTACTATAATGTTTACCCTCAGGTACTTCCATTATAGATTTCAACCAATTCAAATCAATTAACCAATTACAAATCAATTATCCACACTTAGGTGGAAACTTGATATTCAATATAGTTATGATGTTCTCTCCCAAGTACTTCCATCATAACTTTTCAAAGTTTACTTCCACATTCAAATGGTGAAGTAATAAAAAATTTTCAATTTAAACTATGATGTTCACACTCTAGTCCTGCCATCATAGTTTCCAATTCCAACTAACAATTCATATGATTATAACCAAATATAAATCATGCTTCTATGATATATATATATCCTATGATACTTCTATCATATAACTGCATAACCAATTTGCATTTAACTCAATTGCATCTAGTCACAAATCAAATATTTCAATCTAATAACAGTTTGACTTTTAAATAGTCAAACCACATAATCAACTCAACAACATCAATTACTCATACATACATAATCAATCCAATACAAGTAATAGACTATAACTACTACATATATATGGTGTTTAGTAAGTTAGATAACTTACCTTAGCACTTCTACTCACGGGTTAACAATCGGTGCTTTGCCTTCCCGTTGACTTCCTTTTGAAGTTCCACTATCACCACCTAGTTACAACAATTCAATACTCTTAACTATCATACTAGTTAAGATTGACATAAACTTATCAATTCAACCCTTTTACTATCTAATCACCAATTTTATAATGATAATCACCTTTTAAACCCATTTCATGACCAAATTTCCAATTATTGACTTAAAAGTCAATTATTGGCATTTTAACAAACAACCTATGTGCAAGCTTTTACCTACATACTATCTTGTTAGTTTCAACTTATCCATAACCCATTTCTACAATCAATCTCATTAAACTCATAAATTTAACATATTTGTTGAGTTTTGACCAAAAACTTGCATTCAAAACATCAACATAATATTACTTATAATCAACTTCACCATATTCATATGTAAACCCAAACTCACATGATTTACCCAACACTCAAATACTCACTTGTTGATTCTTTATGTAAGAATCATATGTTTGGGTTTTTAGAACATGATTACAAGATCTAAACAACATGTTTTAGCTACCCATAATACCCAATTCAAAGTTTGGATGAAAACCCATTCATGGCTTCATCCTCCAAAGCTTCAAGAACTAGAATAAAACCTCAAATTCACTTACCTAGTTGTTGACGATCACCAAAAGAAGTGATTTAGCTACTCCAACTTAGATTAAATCTCAAGATCACCACCAATTTGAAGGCTAGGTCACGTCTTCATCTTCTCCCCTTGTTCTCACCCACGTAAACACACACACACACATATGACAATTATCTAGAACTTTGACTTAAGTCAAAGTTTTACCCAACCATTTTCAAGTTTGGTGTTTTGGCAACTTTAACCCTCAATATTTCGAAACAAATGACTAAGTTAACTAACTTAGTTATTAACTTACCACAAGTCACACAATTCAAATACTAGTTAAATAAATATTTAACTAAAATTTCACCCGATCGATTATATTATAATATTTAGACAAAACGGGTGGTCTTCATTTCTAAAAGATATTCGATTCCAAGAACTTCTCTCATTTCAACAAATTTAACTTCTCTCAATAGTGATAGCCTGATAGGAATTCATGGATGCGTATAATAAAGGCTAGAGACTACTAGTATGTTAGGATATAGGTTAGCAGCCCTACTTATAGACAAAATCTTAGTTTTACATATGCATGCTTGACTTGTTGGTGGTGTTTATTTTGCTTGTTTTGGCTTCTTTACGTGGTGTATGTCATTAGATTATATGTGGCTCTTGTTTTGCATTGTTTGCATGCATTGCTTTAGTGTTTATATGCCTTGAAGTCAGTGTTTATATATGGCTCTTGTTTATGAAGTCAGTGCTTAGATGCCTTGCTTTTAACCATGCTTTCTTTACATATGATTGTGTATGTGATCACGATTTGATTGCTATAGGTGTTTGTAGTTTTGCTCATACTGATTGCCATATGCATCTGTAGTTTTACCCATGCTTGGTTTACTCTTTTTCCTTTATAAAATATGTCTTTGAAAAAAAACGATTTTTTTGCCGGGGGTCTCTTCTGAAGCAGCCTCTCTACTTCTTCTTGGGATAGGAGAAATGTTTGTTTTCATCTCACCCCTTGTCACACCCCCAAATTCCCACTTGCGGTGTCAGACCGCTGGGTGTGACGTGACCAGAATCACAGCTCATGATTATATAGAACGACTCTATATGCATTCGATAACACGTGGATATTACTCAAAATATCCCAAATAAAACACTAAGTTTTACAGCTAAAAAATAAATAAATGTTACGGAAGCTAGTACAAGAATTGTAATTTGTTTACACATTTCATAGCTAACGAAAATGTTCTTAATGCATGATGGACTCTTCCTGAAGTTCCTTAAGTGCAATCCTATGCTCTTAAGCGTGCTGAATACCTGAGAATTACATACTAAAACGGGTCAACATAAAGTTGGTGAGTTCACAGGTTTATATCCAAGTAAAGTAAAGAAAACCAGTTTTTCGTACGACTTGCTGTTTATTATATGTTAGTTCCGAGCCCTAGGCTCAAAGTGTCAGTTGCGTCACTATCGAACTAGACTTGTTAGCTCTTGCTCCGCCATGTCTATCGTACAAACAATGGCAATGGACTGAGATTTCACGTGTCTCGACCTCCTGTCAGTATTGTGCCACGCGGGGTTCGTTGTCACACCCCGACCGACGGCGGAATATGTCAGGGCGCGAGCTCGACTGTCCATTAGCTCATGGTGCTATTAATAAGTTTAAATAATTAATGCATTATTATTACAAAATGAGTACAACATTCAATTAAGATAATAACCAACATTACGGGAATTGAATGCACAAAGTGTTACAATTGGAAATACTAAACATTGGTTACAATTAACTAGGTCCACTAAGTCTTATATTATGTCTTCATAATGTCTTCTTCTTAACCTGTTACATATGTAAAAATGGTTTGGGTCAACTATATGAATAATTGGTGAGTATAACATACAATTTAAATAAATGTTTTAAATGATTGATGCATAACAATCAGACTATCCAAAATTAGAATCAAGGCACGTATAAGTCATGTTTGCACATAAGATGAATACCATAACAATAATGTTCTCTCAAACAAGCGTAATACATAGAACTTAGTCAAGACTGATATAGTCTTAAGACATGCAAAACACAAGTTTGCAATAGATAACAGTATCTCAAACCAGTTTCATAATTAGTAAAGTAACTAATACGTCAACTAAGTCTGCAATTGATAATAGTCTCTCAAACAAGTTTCAATACTAGCATAACATCTAGTATGCCAATCTTGTTTGCAATTGATAACACATGAATCTTGAATAATAGATTTCATACAAGAAAGTATACACATAGTAAGAATTCTAACTAAATAGACTAAGAGCTTTGCATCGTATGATTTTTGAATATAAACATGGTTTTGAGTAAACATATGTAACAGCCCAAAAATACGAAATGTAAAAGAGGGAGTATGAATACTCACATTGATTTGCTTAGCTACTCCAAGTCACTTGATAGAATTCTAAGTCAAAAGATCATACATCATCCTAAGTTGAATTAAATAAAGTGACTTAGTATTCTATAGTTCAAATATATATAGTGTCATAGAAAACTGTGGCTTCTATTGATTCTCTAAGGATAACATATCTAGTATTTAGTTTAAGTTTGAATGATAGTGTGGAATATTTATTAAAATATTCCTATTGAATAACTACTTGACTTTTAAATAAATTCGTTTCCATCCATTTGTTTTTAATAAAAAAAATAATGTTTATAATTTATGTTTAAAGAATTCATTTCAAAATTTATAGTTAATTATTTAAAATATCGAAGGAAATATTTTGAACTAAGTTATTCATATTCATGTTTGTTTAACAATTTTTTTTTCTTTTTCATTTTTTTTATGAATTCATTTGTGGATTTAATTAAGTAAAGGCTTGTGTGAAATAATATTTTAGATTTTTATTCCATACTTTATTTTTATAAAATATGAGTTGTAAAAAAATAAATAAATAAATAAATAAAAGTTTTATCCCAGTAATGCGTTTATTTAAATACTTTATTTATACTCTCTAAAATAGATTTAATATTTCAAAATAAATTTTAAATAGTTTTCATGTCAATAACATGATGTTAATTAATTTGTGAATAATAAACTATTTACAAAAAAAATACCAGAATAAAGTTTTACAATGTTTATATGAATATGTTTTCAAATATGATTTTTAAATCATAGTTTAATGAATAAAAATATTTAAAGGAATTCTGGATATGAATAAACCTTCTACAGATTTATTAAAGATAATTCTTTTTTTTTATTAAAATATGAGCTGAAATGGTTTAAAATGTAAAAATGGCAAAATCGCCTTTGGCCGGATTCGAACACGGGTTACCGGGCAGCCGGACCTGCGCCACTAGCCGGTTGATCTGGAGCTTGCAATTGATAAATACCAGTTCCAAAAATATAAAAACGCATCTGGTTTTGTTCCCTAATTAGTATTTAGTATTAAAAAGCAAATTTTGGTTGTGTGGAAAAAATACTATTCCTTTTGTACGAGTATTTATGCAGGCTGTACAACTGGTTCAAACTAAAAACCATGAACATCCTTCACAAAATCACCATTTTCATCTTCATTTACTTCTCTTCAACCAACGCTTTCCCCAATTTCTTCCCCAACGTTTCCTCCATTCCTCCATCCTTCTTACCAAACACCACCGCCGGAGCTTGGGGCGGCTTCAATAAACTCTCCGGCTGCCGTCCCGGTCAGAACGTCACCGGAATTTCCAAACTCAAAAACTACTTCCATTACTTCGGTTACATCACTAACACCACCGGAAACTTTACCGATGATTTCGATGACGACCTTGAATCTGCGGTTAAAAATTACCAGCGAAACTTCAATCTGAACGCTACCGGCGAACTCGACGAGTCGACGGTCCAGCAGATCTTAAAACCGAGATACACCGATGTTTGGGTAAGATACACGATGTCGACAGTGGTTAGCAGGAGGCACAGTTCGATTGTTTACTTGGCTCTAGGGGTGATCATGGGTTAAAACCCGTACAGAACCGGATGTTACCTGGCCCGGCCCCAGACCGAGAAAGGCATCAAAACACAAACCGATGACCGCACCTGTTAAACAATGACGGTTTTGGTTTCATTACTGCCAACTATGGAGCATTTTTGAAGATTAGCTTCGTGAGTTACATTCCAACCGAACATGTAAGTCTTCAAATTTAGTTTTATTTCTTAAAATATTTGTTGGAATTTGGTAGAAATCTATTAGTTTAACTTCATTTCTGAATTAATCGTTTGATTATGATAAAATGGGATTGAACCAGATAGTAATTTGTGTTAATTTCATTGGATTGAATTATGCATATAAGGTGCTCGACGAAATGCTATTTGAATTATTCATTTGATTATGGGATTGAATAGGCAAAAGAACTGAATTGTTGATCTTGAAATTATTAAGAGAATGGATAAACTTTGCTATATGGAAGGCTTTTTTTAAAAAAAATTAGCTTTTAAGACAAAAGCTTTCTTCTTCTAGATAAGTAAGTCATCAGTTTTAGAGAGGTGACACATAGCCGAGTTGGGTACACGCTGACTTATCTCATCATATTTTTCAGTCCGGGTTTTTTTTCACGGGTTTTACACTTCAGGACCGAGGACCGGCCCGAGACCGATTTTTTCACAAAACAGGGACCAAAGGCCGTTTATAAACTGAAAGAACGGTTACGGTTCAATAACCAAAGCTGTCAAAATTTGTTTTGTATCCACAAAAGAAGGAAATACATGATACGCAAAAAATATTGTTTCTTTATATTTGGTGATAATGATAGGGTTATCAAATTGTGTCTATTTTTGTGCGTTGCAAAAACTAAGTTCGAAAATATATGGGTCTTTTCAGCCTGTTTAAAAATATTAGTAGTAATAGTTAGAAACTGCCTCATAGTTGTTCTTCTGTTTTGGGTTTGGGGTTTACCTCATTGTTTAAATTTTTGGGATTTGCTTACAAAACCTTACTGCAACTAGGTTAGAATATAAACCAGTTGATCCATGTCGAGTTTTTGATTATTTTTCAGTTAAAGATAGATGTTTATGTAATAACTGGAACATGATATAAAATTTTCTTTAATATGATTGCTTTTGCTTATAAAAAACTTTTACAGATATAAACTAAAAGGTTGCTACTTTTGTTTAATGGTTAAAGCTAAATGAAACATGATAAAGAAAAAGACATTTTGCACTAAAGGTTACTACTTTTAATTGATAATTATAAGCAGGTGAAATTTCGTAAGTATACCTAAATATTCCAGTAACATCAAGGTAAAATTCTTTTACAGGTATAAACTAAAGCTTCCTATTTTTGGTTAATGGCTATAGCCAATAAAATGCCATAAAGAATTCAGCATTTTGCATCCAACCACATAGCAGTCGTTCCCGTCACGCGTCTATAAACGTCTCTTCTTCTCCTCCAAGGTAGCTCATAATCTTAGATCCCTAGATGCTGATGTATCCATCTATTGGTTTATTCTATGTTGTTTGGTATATTATGTTGTCAATTCAGTTCTTTTAGTTGTTTGATTATTAGCGTTACCTGACTTATTGGCATATAAGCTTAGTTCTTCTATATTTAATACTTGATATCATAGACGGTTTCACCAATTGCAATTATTAAAAACCAAAATGTAATTCACTTATAGAAAAGGATGAAGTTGTGAAAATATAACAGACATCCAACATATGCAGCTGCTGCTTTTAAGTTTTAGGAATCATAATAAATCATTGATGATTGAAGTCAAGGCTAATTAAGATATGCTAATTGATCGACTATTGGTTAATTTGATGTTGCTCGGTATATTATGTTGTCAATTTTGGTTCTTTTAGCTGTTTGATGATTAGGGTTACCTATCCAGACTACCAATAGCTTATGATCTTTTTCGCCAACCCTTACAAAAATCATGCTACTTTTTGATGAACAACCACAGATCATAACAAGGAGCAACTAACATACTAGAAGAATTATGATCCTTTTTGCCAACCATTACAAAAATCATGCTTCTTTTTATGAACATCCACGGATCATAACAAAGATAAGACCGTTCTTTTTGAAATCACTATGCTTCAAAACTTAAATAACATAAGATTTCTTAATGCAGGTAGCCATCTTTCAAAGATAGGAAAACTCTCAAGTAGACTTATACTTCTTTTTTATGAACATCCACGAATCATAACAACTGTAAGACCGTTCCTTTTCAAATCACTATACTTCAAAACTTAAGTAACAAAAAAGTTCTTGATACAGGTAGCCATCTTTCAAAGATAGCAAAACTCTAAAGTAGCCTTATCTATGTGTTACTTAATCTATATATATATATGTGTGGATTTTAACGTATGTGTAAACTTGGTTATATCAGTTATATATGGGTTGTAATGTGTTCTTTTAATTCTTTTGGTAGTTCTTTATTAAGAGTTTAAACACGTTGATTTTCGTAAGGAATTTTATATTTTAGAATAGGTCATGCCGAAATTTTGAAAAAATTCTATGACCATTCTTTCGCATTTATTTTAAATAAAGTTTGTGTTACAACATACGAGAATAAAGCTCTACAACGAAACATCAAATTAGTCTTACCACACAAACATACTAATTTTATGCTTTGTTTTACGCTACACGTCTGTATATGATACCCCGCCGCAACGCGCGGGTCCTCATCACTAGTTTCGTTTCAAAAACCCGCTGAACCCTAGCTCGTTTTCTCATTCAAAATCATTAGAATCTGATCTCGATTGATAAAGGACTCATAGGGCTTTTGTTCCATGCGTAAAACCGAGTTTAATGAATATGTTTATTACCTGGTATGTATTTGAAATGATTGTGTTCGATTTGCACTAAAGCTTCGGCTGTTCTTGAGATCAACCCATTGATTTAGGAACCCTCTGCGAGCATTCTTGGTATGTATCTACTCAGAACCAAGTCGCCAAGAGTTTTAGATGTTCAATTTGATTTATCCTTGTTGGTTTGAGCGATTTTTAGTTACGATTCGAGTTTTATCGTTTGATTGTCATTAAACGTGATTTAAGTATTGATTGTTCCAAAAATTGGTGTACAGCTTGTACAGATTGTTGATTTCTGTTCAAGATAAGCACATATCGATTTCTTTTTGATTTGGACCGTGATTGCCGGAGTTGAACGCGTGAATGGATTAGGAAAGAAAAGGGAATTCAAATTTGGGCAAGTTTAGTGTCACACCCCCAAATTCCCACTTGTGGTGTCAGTCCACGTGAGTGTGACGTGGCCAGGATCACAGCTTATGGTCATATAGAACGACTCTATATGAGATACACATTCACACAGATTGTAAAACAATACAAGTTTTCAATTAATATGCAGCGGAAAATGTGTTTAACATCAAAAACAGCGGATTCATAAGTAAACAATGTTGTAGTGGAATAGTAAATTGTTTAACCAACACTACAAAAGTTTAAATTGTTTTAAAACATTTCCAATGCACACAATGCCTAGGACACGAGTCTATATGCAAGCCAGACTCCTTAAGGCTTCCTTGTGCGCATCCTAGCGTGTGCTCCATTTTTTACCTGAGAATACATGCTAAAGTGTGTCAACATAAAGTTGGTGAGTTCACAGGTTTAAGTATTGGAAAACAGTAAAACAGTTATATATACTGGGTATGTTAAATAGTTTTGTTGGATCTACGATCCGTAGAGTGTGTCATGTCATCTTACCGAAACTCGACTGTTTCCATTTGCCTCTGCGGGTCATCGCGGAACCCGACATCAACATCGATATTACACTCGTTATGACATCCTGTCAACGTTGTTGCCGAGTGGGGTTGGTCAAACCCAGTAGTACTATGTAATAACGACTCGTTTGTACACAACTAACGGTAAGGGTGGAGAGGACTTGTTGCGATAATAGTACACTCAAAATAGTTTTTCGACATACCAGTCATATATCTAAAGCAGTTGCATAGCATTCTCACCCCAAAAGATTAGTAAAACAGTTAAGAGTAAAAGTGGGGCTGTAAACTCACCTGAGTTTGAGTAGCGTGTGTTCTTACGAGAACAGTGTAGCTCGTCGGCTAGTAGTTACCTATATCACATAGGTATTATAAGTTTGTGATCATATTTGTGTGTTGGTCTCACAGGACCGTATTCGTGTCTAAACAACTCCTGGTTGTTTTGTGGGTCTCGTTGACCATTCGTTGACCGTGTTTGACCTAACGACCCGTTGGTGACGGTTTGGATCAAGTGCTCGTGTATTGTGCGGTTTAGTGTCGTGTGAGGTGTACGGATACCAAAAATCATTCCTATGAGGAAACTTACTATTTATAGTAAGTTCCTATTTTAGGAAAGTTTCCACATTTGGCAAGTCATGCATAAGATCATATTCTGATTATTCCAACATGCATATTTATCCTAAATGAGCATGTTATCACATAGCACGTAGTTACACATAGCCGGTTTAACATAGTTTGCGCGTAAAAGTTTCTAAATACGGAAAGTTACTAAAATAAGCATGTTTAACCAAGATTAGTAACAAGCCTTTTCTAAAGATCATTACTCCAGTCCAAAATTATCATAAAATCATATTCGTTACAACAAACATATTGCTATTCATAGACTTTGTAAAATAAAGTTACTATTTATAGTAACTTTTGATAAAACACATCTTTCAACCATTTCAGGACTTAAAATCATTTATCAACATCATAACAAGGTTAATTATGCATACCAAACATACAACATCCCTCAAATTCATCATTCTCTAGCAACATTGTAACAAAAAGTTTCTATTTATAGTAATAATCATAAAAATCACATTCTTAATGCTTCTACTAATCCCAATGCATCAATAATCATTATATTAACTTATAAACATCATTTTTAAGCATAACATATAGCTCTAAACATGCATAAGTGGTCATTTCATCAATAACACGCATTTTGTAACAATAAAGTTACTAAAACTAGTAACAACCCCCAAATGGCCAAATCTTGACATAGTTAACCATTCTAATCATGTGGAACATCTCATATAACAATTCTAAGATTATTTCAACATCAAAAATCACCTAAAACATCATTGATCACACATGCATGTCGATAAAAGTAATCATTTCATAACAATATCAACAAATATCAATCATTGGCAATCAAATTCATCATGATTCATCATTAGATCATTAAATCAGTAGCAATAACATCAATAATATCACAAAATTTCGTGCTCAAGGTGGTGATGGTGGTGTATGTGCTTGATTCACATTGCATGTGTGTGTACAAGTGCTAAAACCTCGAAATAGTGTTAGAACTACCTCAAGAGAGCTTTAGTAGGTGAAGATGAAGCTTGGTCAAAGGTGTAGCAGCTCGAAATCCTCCTGAGAACAGCTCTTGGTTCGTCACAAATAATGGTGGTGCTTCCTTCTTGCCCTTTCCACCTTCAACTCTTACCAAAGGCTTCAATGGAGCTCCCCAAAGGATGATAATGGCTTCTAAGTGCTTGTTAGAAGATTTACAGAGGGTTTATGGTCGAAATGATAAGGTTCAGTCGAGAGAAGGTGAAGTAGGGGCGACAGAAATGATTAATCTTTATTTTATAAAGATTCTGCGAACTCAGGCCTGTCGCGTACCGCGGCACCGCCCAAAAAGTATCTCCGCGTACCGTGGAGAATAAAATATTAATTTCTGTTCCCGAATCATGCCGCGTACCGCGGTGATGGAAGTTGATCGGCCGTCGCGTACCGCGACTCCTTTCGGTGAATTCAAATTTCCCCGCTCAAGCTTCGCGTACCGCGAGAGCCCAAGTGGGTGCCCATCGCGTACCGCGATGGGTCTCGGCTGAGCCCAATAGGCCCAATTTAATTGTTTTGAACCGAATGTTTCGTATTTCTCGAATACGATCATCGTTTCTCGACTCCTAGGCCTTGTTCTAACTAATTTGGGTTCACCGAACCTAAGTGCAGTGTTTTGTGCTCCAGTTTGATCCGTTCACCAACGTTCGTTATTCAAGACACGTGCGTGTGTTGTGCGATAATTCCCTAGATTATCGGCATGTTCAGATTGTTGTGCCACGTGTCACACTCAATGCATGCATTCTAGTGCCACGTATGATATAATAATACACATTATTAATAAAGTAATATAAATGCTGACTTGGAATTTGCGAGATGTCACATTTAGTCCCTGTTCTTTTACTTTTTTCATTTTCTGTTTGCTAAAATTCCCCACACAAATTCAAGTTTCAGAAATTTACAATTTCTAACCTCAAATTTTACACTTTATTATATTCATAAATGTTTTTTTAATAACTTTTAACTTATGTTTTAAATCAATTATTATTAAAACATCATTTATTATTAGAATTTATATTATTATTATTTTATGAAATAAATTCATGATTAAGTTAAACCTTAAAATGTATATCATGTTATTATGCACATAAACATATGTATAATTCGTAATGATTTTTATCATCTTATAGCATAACTACAAAGATCAATCTAATTTGTTTTTTATCAAATTATTTCCTATATGTATATTTATCCATAATAACGTTCTTGTTATAACAATTGTGTTGTAAGTTTTGTATAATATATGTGTGTTTATGAATACAAATGTTCAAGGTCTTCCAAGAATTTTGTTTTATCACTATTAAAAAAAATTTCAACTAGAATTCGTAACGGAATACCCTAGGGATTACATTCGTCACACCCAAACGGATCCATTCAAAACTCACCTCGTTGTATACACATTAACGGCATGAATTTGCGAGGATTTACTACGATATACAACACTTAAATGTTTGTTCCCAATAAACCAGCAATCAAAATATGTTTGTACAAATAGTTTGCCCAATTTGTCTGACCCAGAAGTTGGTCAGCGGTGTTTGTAAAATGTTTGTACCCAATGTTTGTCAAAAGCGTTTATCAAATGTGTTTGTCCAAAGCGTTTGTCAAAAGCGTTTGTCAGATGTGTTTGTCCAAAGTGTTTGTCAAACTTGTTTGTCTTGAGTGTTCGTCAAAATCGTTTGTTAAAAGTGTTTGTCAAAAGCAGTTGCATGTAATTCTCCCCCCGGTTTGAGTTTGTAAGAGAAAAGGGGGTCGTGAACTCACCTGAGTATATATGCGTAGGCTCCTAAACTTTCCGGCGAATTGGATACGGGTTACCTATATAACATAGGACTTATGAGTTTGTGTTTGTGTGCGTGTTCGTGTTTGTGTTCGTGCCCAACAACCCTCGGTTGTTATGTTTGTCCATGTCGGTCCACACTTGACCGTGTTTGACCGTGATTGATCGTGTTTGACTGTGTCAAGTCAACGACCCGTTGGTGAACCATGTGTTGGTGGTAGTTCGTGTAACATTCGTGATTGTGCTCGTTGTGGGAAAACGCGCAAATCGCGTTCATGGACAACTTTTATAGTAAGTTTCCATTTTTAGCAAGTTCTATAACACATATCGTCTTAAAGGTTCTAGCATGCTTGTTAGTCATACGTGATCATTTTAGCACATAACACATTGTTACAATCTAACGAATATGCATATAAGTCACTTTCGTACATTAAAGTTTCCTAAAATAGCAAGTTTCTAGTTTTGGCATGTTTAGCATCAAAATCACATAACTTATATTCATCATAACCACATTTCATCATGTTAAGTCATTTAGCATGTACAAATCATGTCTAGCATTTCTATATCGGGTTTTCCCAAAATAAAGTTACTATAAATAGGAACTATGACAAATACTTATCAAATGATCATTCTAAACGTTCCTAATCCATTTTCATATCGCATAACATCCTATTATATCATTAAATATCATCTAAACATACTTATTTCACCTAAATCATCACTTAGCAAGATTTAGACTAGTAAAGTTACTATAAATAGTAACTAGGCCCAAAAATGACCCGAAACAATCCCAAATCAATTTCTTATGCATTATATCATCATAATATCACACAAATGGTATTCCTATACATATGCATGTTCATTTCTTCACCCCTATCACCATTTTGTAACATAAAAGTTACTATAATTAGCAAGTATCTCAAATCACCCATTTTTGACCATTTTAATAGCATCAAATCATGTAACACATCACCAATATCACCAATAATCATGTATCAACATCCAAGACCATCTAAAATACACTAGATCATGCATGCATGTCATTATTTCAATCATTTATGGATCAATCAAGCATTACACATACTTACATCATCATGGATCATCATGAAACATCAAATACATTACCAATCATTATAGATCATCAATATCAATTGAAATAACATCAAACCCAGATTCATAGCATCAAAAATTCATGCATGTGTTGTTGTAGTGCTTGCATGTGGGTTTTAGACCTTGCATGTGTGTTTGTGTGTGTTAAGAGTGCACAATGGTCATGGGTTTACCTTCAAGGGTTTCAAGAATGCAGAGATGGTGAGTCTAGCAGGTTCCAAAACTCCTGGACAGCTGAGTTGAGAGGAATCAAGGTGGTAATGGAGATGAGCTAGCTCCACAATCTTCCCTTCAAGCTTCCTTGTGGTCCTACCAAGCTTCCAAGCTTCAAGAGTGAGCTCCAATGGCTTCCCAAGAGTGTTCCAGATGGTTTTTGCAGGGATAAGGTTGGGTGGTAGTGTGCAAGATCGAGTGTGATGATGAAAAGTGATAGAGTAGCCATAATTGTCTTGGTTTTATAAAGATTTGGCGTCTGGTGTCGTCGCGTACCGCCATGGGGGTCCCCTATGGGCTTGGCGTACCGTAATGGATTTCGGGATTCAAAAATCCCTGCCCACCCGTCGCGTACCACCATGGACCTCTCCGGGGTCCTTAGCGTACCGCGACGAGTCCCGGAAGAGCCAATAGGCCCAATTTCAATGGTTTGGCTCGTTTTCGACGCTTTCTAGCTTATGGACTATTGTTCGGCATCGTTTGAACTCTCAAGTTCAATGTTCGAGCGTTTCGTGATATTTCTAGTGTCTTGTTACACAATGTGTTGACGTTCACCAACGTTCGTATTTTCTTAGTCACGTGTGTGCGGTTTTTCGATAATTACTCGAATTACCCTGTGGTGTGACTGTGTTTGTACTATTGTGCCACGTGTCACTCTAAATTAAACTAATTCTAGTGCCATGATCACGTGGTAAATAATCGCTTTAATCAATGTGTAAATACGTGATATTAGTGAATTTTGGCCCGAAACACGTTTACTTTAAGTATGTTTGTGAATTTCAGGTGTGAAGAGTTTAAAGACGTGTTCGGTAGCAAATTGGAGGGTTAGAAGAGGCGTTAAGTGCGAAAGAGTGCAAGAACATGGGTTTCGGGAAGCCAAAACTTCGGAGACGCATAACTGGAGCTAGGAGAAGAGTTACGGGGCCCATAATATATGAAAATTGAGTTTCTCGACTAGACGAAGCCATAGGTGAGGACACTTCGGGCGTATGATACGCCCAACCCGGCGTTTCATACGGCCAGCATACCATACGCCCAGTTTTGAGCGTTGGCAGAATCTGGCAGGCGTAGGGCACCAATTTGGGCGTATCATACGCCCCTGCCCGGCGTATGATACGCCGAAGGCCGGAAAAG
The DNA here is from genome assembly GCA_009363875.1 of Mikania micrantha. NCBI lineage: Eukaryota > Viridiplantae > Streptophyta > Magnoliopsida > Asterales > Asteraceae > Mikania > Mikania micrantha. Next base: position 61,785,104 of record CM018696.1, on the reverse strand, counting down.
TTGATTTTTCAGCAGATCTTTACCATATTTAAGGCTTTATCCTAGGGTTTCGAAAACAACTCTTTTCTGGACGAATTGGGGGCGAAAAAGTGACGATTTTGTGCATCTAAACTCTTCCGAATCCATCCGTAATCGTGGAATCATCACCTGAATCAAGAATCAACAAGTGCTAATGAAGATGCGTGGCTAGTTTTCTTTTGTAATTGCTTCTGGGCAATTAGGTTAGTGAATGAACTTTGATTGAATGTTTAAACTTAGGTTTTTGGATTGTTTTCGGTTTGATAACTTGAATTCAATTGTGGTTTGATTGATGTAAACGATTTATTTGTGTTTAAGCATTTACGTTTTGCCATCAGTGATTCGGTTTCCTTGCATCGTTTACTCATTGGTATTTGTGTGTTGCTTTGCATATCTAAATTGATAATTGTGTGAATAATCAACTCTTAAACGTTTTTCCATTGTTGTCACTTTGATCAAACCAATTAACAAAATCATGTCTATGTGATTTCCAACTAAGTTTGACCTAAAATCATTGTGATTTCATTAACCTAAAAACCGGAAGTGATTACCTTTTTCATTAATTGTTTTCAAATCAAATTTAAAGTTTGTTTCTTTTAAACCATTCTCTTAATTCAATTCAAAGCAAAGTTTTCATTTTTCCTAAATTAATTAGTTTATAGTCAAGATTAGCACTTTTCACTGATTCCCTGTGGATACGATACCTTACTTACCCTTACTAGTTAAAGGTAGCTAAGACACGGGTTTTAGACTCATCTTTTGATTGACCGTTCAACATCGATCATGCCACGTATGAAAATTCTAATTAAATAAACATTTAATTAAAATAGAGTCTGACCTGGATGTCACGGGATGTCACACCCCTCCTATACCCTACTTAAAAGTGAGATTTAACTTAGTACGCTTGTTTGTTTGTTTAACTCGAGGCAATGCCTTAGTTAAAATATTAGACTGGCTGATTGAACTAATTCAACCATAAACCATTTGCTATGCCTGTTTAGTTCAATACTTTAAACCATTCGAATTTGAACCGGTTGGTTTGCACGGTCAAGTGGTCAGATTTGCAACTAGACTAGCATGTCGAACCGAAATTTTCATTTTTATATTTTTTTTGTTATAATTTCGTAAAGCTATCAACTCTTATAAAAAGTAAATGAATTCATCTTTTGGTTAGAGATCAATGATCATAATAAGAACATAAAAAAAAAATAGAACAGAAAACTTAATTATTGTTGGTCGTAAGATTCGAAGTCATGACTTAAAATTAAAAAAAAACTTTTAATATATATACCATTAGGTTATAGACCAGTGTATTACACGGGTTTGTAAATAAAAATTATTTAATTTTTTGATTATTTATTTATAAATTTACATAATTAAAATAATTATATTAGTTATACATTTTTAATATTAAAAAAAATTAAAAAAGATAATAAAAAGTGTTTTTAATATGTGAGTGTATATAACATTAAACATATAGATGATATTTATTATCATATTATTAATTATTAGCTTTAACTTATTTATGTAAACAATATATATAATACATGCTAATTAAAAGTATTAATTAAGACTATTTTATAAGGGTATTATTATTGGTCATTTATTAAGACCATATTAGAAATCAATTTAAAAAGAAATGAAGCCAAATTTGGTATTGGTACCATGTGATACACACAACTTATTAGACCTCACATCATGTATCAGAAAATCTAGCTATGCTTTTGATCATATAAATCAAAAGGATTGTGACCCATACGCGCTTTGAAAAGGATTATTTACACAGTTTCTCATTTATTAGCTACATATTTCTTTAATATAAAAAAATCAATTATATATTTTTTATTTCTCAATAAAATTTTACATAATATCAAATTTGTCCTTTCCAAATTACATAAAACTTCGGAATTTAATTTTTGCATTTGAAGATTTAACTTTAATTATCAGTGAATGATCTTTTTTAAACATTTGTATTTGAAGATATTTTTTTTTTTGGGTATTGTCATTGTTTAAAAGTTAAGCATCAGAGAAAATATCCAATTAATGGTATTACAAAGACAAAATATGTAAGATCCCTTTAGTATAAACAAGGGTAAAATGTTAAATACTCATTCAATAAGTTAATTTTAGTGGAGTGTTAGCACCAGGTGATTGGGGTGTCACGCCACCACCCTACGACACCCCCGGCGTGACGGACCAGGCATGAGCTTGGTCACGGGGTGAACGCCTCTTTCAAAGGAAATGAGGTTACTTTTGAATCCAACGGCTATAAAGAAAGGGGGTGAAGGGAGTGATGGTTACACATGTGTATGTGAAGAGAGGATGATAAGAATAATTGTTTATGTGATACCTACGTGTAGTAATAAGGAGGTAATGACTACACATGACCTAAGCATGAACACACCCCTTTATTGAGTGAGGATGACATGACCGGGTTAAACGTGGGTGTGGTCACTAATTGTGTGACCTAGGTGGCTTTTTTATTTTTATTTTTTTTTAAATTTATTATTTAGTACTCAATTATATTATAGCACTTTACTCTTGTTTTTGCTCATCTCTACCAACCTATTACATACTTTTTGCTTATCCTGACTAATTTTTACATGATATTTATGTGATATCAATCTGGTTTTCCTCACCAGAATGCCATCTTATTTTATTAAATTACTAGCATTAGAAACCCATGTATTATCATGGGTTGAATAAATATAACATGTAATAAACAATAATTTTTATAAAAATTTATGTGTTAGATTTATCAGTTATTGGTGAAATAAGAAATATGAATATTCTAAAAATTATAAAACAAATAAAATTAATAATTTTCAATATTTATAAAATTATATATTAAGATAATATATAATTTAAATCTTATTGTAATATATCAACTTTTATTAAATTGGTAAATAAACAGAGTAAGAAGCTTTATAATTTGTAATATTTATATCACTAAAAATTATTAAAATTTATCAGAAGAGAGACAATAAAACAAATTCCAGATTTTACCAGAATGTGACACGTGTCTTTTAACAGAGCAAGAAATACTGCTGTTAGAGTGCTAGCAAATTCTTTTCATATTATTGATCAAACTTTACAATTATAAAGACGACTGGCTGAATTCGGTGAATAGCAACGGCAACAATGACGACGATGATTTGATTATCACGAACATGGGCAAACCCAGGTTTACGACCGGCCATGATTTGTATTTCTCTATAAGATTTAACGGATGCGGTAGGTTTTTCATTTTTGATCCACATACCGAATTAATTTAGGGTTTTGATATTTCAACTGTTTTGAGCCAAATTCAATGAAATCCTTTGATCTCCCAAGTCTAATTGATACTAAATCTGCAAAATGTCGGTCTTCAAAGAGTCGCAACACCTTAAAATATCATTAGAAGAGATAGAAACAGCAACAAAAAACTTCCAAGAGTGTATCGGAAAAGGTGGATATGGCATGGTTTACAAGGGACAGATCTTACTTGATGAAAAATTAACAACAGTTGCTGTAAAACGGTTGAATGAGCAGTTTGGACAAGGGTTAAAGGAGTTTTTGATCGAGATTCAACTGCTCACCGGTCAAAACCATCCAAATTTGATCTCTCTTCTTGGTTATTGTGACGAGGGGAAAGAGAAGATCATTGTTTATGAATATGCTGAGCATGGAAGCTTGGATCGGTATCTAAGGCGTAATAAAAGGACTTATGTTCTTAATTGGCTGGAAAGACTCAAAATATGTGTTGATGCTGCTCGTGGACTCAACCATCTTCATAATCATATTGGAAAACATCAAACTATAATTCATCGGGATATAAAAAGTTCAAATATTTTGCTAGATCAGAACTGGGTTGCCAAAATTTCTGATCTTGGACTTTCAAAGTTAAGTTTATCAGGGTTAAATAGAAGTTCTGTTGTTTCCCATGCTTGTGGCACACATGGTTATTGTGAACCAGAATACTTCTCCTCGGGCGTTGTAAAGAAAGAATCTGATGTATATTCTTTCGGTATGGTGCTATTTGAAGTTGTTTGTGGGAGGATGTGCGTCGTCATGGATGATGATGGCTTCATGCTATCAGCCCCTTTGGTCAAAGATTACTACCAAAAGAAGAAATTGGATGAGATTGTTGACCCTGCTTTAAGTCACCAGATAAGCTTCGAATCGATGAACAAGTTTTCTTCAATTGCATACCAATGCTTGCATGATGATCGAAAACAGCGACCCCCTATGCATCTTGTCAAGAAAGAGCTTGAAGAATTACTGAAAATGGAGGTTGGTCTTGTGGTTTTCTTGATTTTGTTATCATTAATATGTAATTTAAACTACTTATATATTTATATTAATGTGACATGTAGTTAATTGTACTCCAAGGAATAACGTAGTAAAAGTTTTGTTTATTGCAATGTAAAACACAGATTATATCATATTATCAGGCTGATAGCATGATCAAAACAACAGCTGAAACAGTAGGAGAATTAAATCCTCTGTGTGATTTGGTGATTGTTATGCTTTTCATAATTTCTTAATAAACATCATTCTAGTAGTCACTTCATAAAATGAACTTCACCTTTCTTTGTTTTTCATTGTTGGTATTTCTCCATCAGAACCACATCACCTGGACAAACAGAGTTTGGAGCATATGACCAATAAAATCATGCTTTTATTTACTATACACACATAAATACGTTTATCTGTACATACATATGTTAGTGGTTATGATTGTGATGTCTTTTGAAACATCCATCAATATTATTTTATATTCTCAAATATTTGATCGTTTGGTTCCATGTTTGAATGTGATTTTTTCTTGTGCAGTTGCCGTCTTATGCTTTGGAAACCCCATCCAGAATCAGGTACTCATTTTTTTATCAAGTGCTTTATTACACATAATACTTTTACAATAGGTTCAATTATATAGATACATATCTGTGTGTGTGTGTGTGTATTATTTTCATGTATTAAAATAGGCCCTAACAAACAAAACCCACCTGAAATACTCAATAAAATGATTCATTTCTTGAGTTTCTGAACATATATACCAATTTGAATTTGGGATTTATAATATTTATGTGCCTCATCACCCACTTTATTTGATCTTTTTACAGCTCTTTAAATGAAGCTTCCTATGGGTCAGATGTTGAGAGGCAGGGGTTTGGCGAGACTTTGCAAGCTCGAGCGGGTAATGTAGTCAGTAATCTGGATGCTGGAGTTAAAGATACAACCATATCATTTGATCTAGAGAAGGAGATATCTACGGAAATCAATCAGGATGAGGTGAAGGTGGTCTTGAATTCCAACAAAGGTATTTGGAAAAGTCAAAAGCTTGTTCATTTGGTGGAAGATTATCTAGAGACCAACTTGGAAACACTTGATTTATGTGATTCAGTAATGACAAGCTTGAAGAGGGTACGAGAAACTCATCTATTGATTCTTGAAGCTTTACACCATTTTGATGACGAGGATCTTGCACAGGAGAATAATTATTGGAAGACACTATATAATCTGAAGAATTTAAAAGCCGTTGGAGATGTATTCACGAAGGATTTCTTCTGGATTTTCAATTTTGTTCATAGGAAACAAATAGCCTTTCTTGAGAGGCTGCAACTAAAGAAAGCAAGGCTATATAAAGTGCTGGATCAAACTTGGGTCTACTCCCTTTTGAAAAACCATAAGAATGGCACTAAAATGCGTAAGGAAGTAATTAGTTTTATGCAAAGGGGGAGTTTCATTGCAATGTCGGACCTCGACAAGATTAAGATTTTAGTAGAAAGACTGGAGATTAGTATTGAAAGCCTCATGATGAATGCTGACTCTGCAATTAGGACGGAAGTTGCGGTGCGAATTGTAATGAATGATATCCAGAGAGAGCTTAAATCATTTTCAGGTCATGTAGATCAGCTTGGCGAGACAGCAAACCTTTGCATCGTTAATATTCGGAAAGCAAGAAGTGTTCTACTCCAGAGAATTATAGTGACTGACCAATGATTAGAACCTCTATTTTCTGCAGGAGGCAACATACAATTACATTTGATTTCAACTTCAGTGGTGAAATCCTTTTCATGATTGATCAACAATTGGGTTTTATCTATAGACATTTATAGCTATTAAATAATGTTAAGGTGTAAATTTTTTTAAGATTGATTTTTTTGTTTGAAAAATTTGCTAATTTACATTTAAAATTGCTATAATAGGAGAGGCAAGCAGGGTGTGGTTATATAAATGTGTTCTGCACTCCAATTAAAGTAATATGCAAAAAATTGTGGTTTTTTATTATAAACTAGAAAAGTTACCCGCCCGCTACCGCGGGCGGTATGATTAAAACTCGCGTATTGTAAAGTGGTAGTTTGATTAAAATAAACATATGAAGTTACAACTGATCAATTATAAATATAAAACGTAGATAAAAAGCATTATTGTGCCAAATACATTGCAACAATTGAAGCTTAAGAAAAATTAAAACGTAGATATACTACATTATTGTGCCATATATTTTGCGGTATATGAATTAAAAAAATAATTAGCAAAGGTACAAATCAAAACCAAAAGCACGTGTGTTTACAAACTTTATTACGTATGTTGCGTCTCATGTATATAAAATAAATGTATCAAGTTACAGCGATACACAGAAAACATTTATAAAACAGTGAGACATTATTAGGCTGATGTAGGTGTCAGTCTCATTTTCACTAACAGCATGCCACTGTAGGTCGTATAATTGACAATTATACATACATACATACATACATACATATGTATTAAATTAACAAAAGAAAGTTATCGTGAAAAATCATATTGTATATAATATAGAATATAAGTTCTATATTTTAAAAGAACATGTCACAACAGTATATTTGAAAATTATGAATAGGTAGCGTTGTAAAAAAATGTTAACAAAAAGCGAAAACAATCGAAATGTAACTAAAATATCATGTCGTTATAAAAAATAGAATTACGAAACCCGAAAGCATATATAAAAAGAGTAAAAATATTTCCAATGTAAGCTAACCAGAAGCCTAGACGGATTCGGTTTTGACTAATATTTATGGCGAAACATAAAAAGGTAAAAATGTATCAGAGTTAACAAGACCGAAAACATAGATATACTTGATTTTGATTAATATTTATATTGAAAAGTAGTTATAAAAATGTTACAACATTAACCTAAACTATGCTAAACAACCCTCATGTTTCGACGTGGTGATACGATTAAAAGAAACATATGAAGATGTAACATATTAGTTATAAAGACTGAAATGTACATAGAAAAAATTATTGACTTATACATTGCGGTGTAAGAATTTAAAAAAAATGTAATAGGAAAAAGTATATGGAAAATAAAAAGTGAAATTGTGTGATACGACGTTTTTACGAACTTGATTACGTACGTTACGTCTTATGCGCATAAAGGAAGTCTATGAAGTTACAATGACTCATTTTTTCAAATCGAAACATTTATAGAAAACAATTATATAATATATAATAGTGTTAGGTTATTCAGTTGGTGTCGATCTGATAAAATAAAAATAAAAAATAAAAGAAGTAAAGGAAAAAGAATTCGCAACCCAAGTTTTAAACTTGGACCCCACAAGGTTTAATTGTGACGCCTGATTTCACTTTTAAAAATATAATCAAACTTTAAACAACATACATATATGATTTCTTTATAAAATTTTAAAACCTAAACGGTTAGAGAAATTTTTTTCATATGGATGGGTCGAGAAATAAACATAGTAAATCAGATAAACTATAAACTTTATAAACTTTAGGACGTCATAATAATATATCTTTAGGGGAGTGGGTCGAGAAATAAAGGCAAATAAATAAGAATTAAAGAAAAAAAATCTTATTACACACACACACTATAATGGATCAATTATTTTTTTTTTTCACATATATGAGTTGAGAAATAAAGACAAAAGAAAAAAAGAAAAAAAAAGTAATAAATCAGAAAAAAACCAAAAAATAGGAACCAAAAGAGTCAAACTTGAGTATGTGTGTATGCCAAGTTGAAAAAATTATAATTACGAAACTTAAAAGCATACTTAAAAGAATATAAAAATATATCGTATATAAAAAGTATAAATATATCAAAGTTAACCTTACAGAAAACATAAACAAAGTCGATTATGATTAATATTTATATCGAAATGTCGTTAACAAAAGAACGTTATAATATTAATTTAAAGTATAAGAAAAATTATATCTTAAGAGTTGAAAAATAAAAACAAAAAAAAGGAAAAAGAAAAAAGGGCAAGTGAAGTTTCGAACTCTTGACCCATTGAAAAACTTCAACCCAAGCTACCAACTCCTCTACACTTCATTTTCGTTACGTATTCCAACAAACAAACAAATATATATATATATATATATATATATATATATATATATATATATTAGAGAATAATCTAGTTTTGTCCTATTCCAACCTACATTCTCAAAGATCTTTTTCCTAAAATCCCGTTTGGTCCATTTATATCATAATCATACCTTCCCTTCAATGAATATTCGGTTTAGATTGGTCATCGAATCCGAATATTCACGTTTTTAAGTATAGGTATAATTGATTCCATGACCCCCTCCTCCCTCCCTCTCTCTCTCTATATATATAATTGTGCTCAAATAATAACCCATGAATAGAGCAATAATATATTAACTCAAATCTAATGGCTAATATAAAAGTTGAGTGTATATGCTTGTGGCACGTGTTATCTTTCATATTTAAATACAGAAGGATATTTTAGTCATTTGCACTATTTTTAAATGCTAGAATTAATTTGGTGGTGTCATGTGTCACCTTCTAATATATTATAATATATCTATTTTTTTATTTAAAGTTTATCCCCTCTTTTTTTATAGATCCATAACTTTTTTATAAAAATTGCACCATTTTACTCGTCTTATTTTTCTCTTTAATTCCGTTATAGTCTTGACTAGGGTTTTTTAATTTTTTTCGGATGTTTGTATTTACAGCAATGTAACAAATATTAACATTACACCTTATTTGTAACGAATTTTAGTTTACATTTTTGTAAATTAAATATGGGTTACTTTTAGGGTGTAAACGAGCCGATCCAATCCCGAGCTCATTAAGGATTGAGCTCGGCTCGTTTAGACAAAATAGCTCGTTAACACCCTTAGTTATGTTGTATCATTTATTTATTTACAGTGATGTAACAAATATGTTAGGCTCATTTTAATTTACACCTTAAACGCAGTTCATTTTTAATTTACAACAATGTAAACCAAAATTCGTTACAACTCGTTACAAGCAATGTGTTATGTTTATACTTGTTACACTGATGTAAAATACGAACATTCGGAAAAAAATAAAAAACCTAGTCAAGAATATAACGGAATTAACGAGCTCGGGATCGGCTTGGCTCGTTTACATTCCTAAACGTAACCACTATTTAATCTACAACAATGTAAACCCAAATTCGTTACAACTCGTTACATTGGTTAGGTGCCCACGTCCCATTTGCAGTGCACACATATAATAGATATATGTGTTGGACCTCAAGTGGGTTAAAGTAAAATTGCACTAATTTTAACGTTATTTTACTTGTTTTGTGAAAATAACGTTAAAAGTGTTGGGATGATTAACTTCAAATGATAACTTTGAGTTGGTGACTCCTTTGGAGCAGCCAAGCAACCTCTCTATCCCAACCGGGATAGAGGTAAGGTTTGTGTCCATCATTCCCTCATATCATAATAAAAAGTGAGAATATATTGAGTAAATTTGTTTGTTTATACTATCGTAAAAAGTTCAAGTCAGCTCATGTCTCATCAAGACAACTCTTTTGACTTAATTTTAATATTTAACTAAAAACAACTATTAGGTTAAAAATCTTAATTTATAAAACTAAATATGACAAAAGTGTCAAGAAATGATTTCATTTTATTTGAGAGAGTTTTTCTTTTATAAATATTCTATCTTAGTTCACTTCTTAGGAATACCAATGTGGGACAAATAAAAAACTAAAAAAACATGTAATTTATGGTTTTTAAAGTTAAAAAGATACCAAAGGTCACCTATGCTGATGACTCACCTGTAATATATTACATTAAGTGAAAGTTATCATATTCTTCAAATAGAAAGACACATGACTCCCTCCTTCCAACCCAATGCCAATAGATTTACACTAAAAAAAACAATTTCATATTATATATTGGAAAAAAAACAAGGAAGGAAGATGATGCCTATCTGTCCTGCATTTTAAAAAGCCAAAACCGTGTTTTTTGTCTGCATTTAAATTACCCATTTTCTCATTCATAAACCAAGCAATCTTCCATCTATCTCTACAAACACATGAACATATTGTTTTCTGTGAAGGATAAACAGACGACAGCCTGACTTCCAAGAATCGTTTCTCTCATGTGGCAGTTGATCGAGGTAAGATTTGAAATTTATTAAAAATATGTCTGTGCTCAAAGATTCTAAACACCTCAAAATACCATTAAAAGAGATCCAAACAGCAACCAAAAACTTCCAAGATTGCATCGGCAAAGGTGGATATGGGATGGTCTACAAAGGACAACTCTCAGTTGATGGAAGATCAACACCAGTTGCTGTAAAACGGTTAAATGAGCAGTTTGGGCAAGGGCTAAAAGAGTTTCTGATCGAGATCCAGCTGCTCACCGGTCAAAACCACCCAAACTTGATCTCACTTCTTGGTTACTGCGATGAGGGTAATGAGAAGATCATTGTTTATGAATTCGCCGAGCATGGAAGTTTGGATCAGTATCTAAGGCGTAATAATACCATTTATGGTCTTACTTGGCTCGAAAGACTCAAAATATGTGTCGATGCGGCTCGTGGACTCAACCAGCTTCATAATCATGTTGGTGAACACCAAACCATAATCCACCGGGATATCAAAAGCTCAAATATTCTTTTGGATCATAACTGGGTTGCTAAGATTTCTGATCTGGGACTGTCCAAGTTGTCATTATCAGGTTTAGATAGAAGCGCGGTTGTTTCTCATGCTTGTGGCACTCGTGGCTATTGTGAACCCGAATACTTTTCTACTGGAATCGTGAAGAAAGAGTCTGATGTGTATTCTTTCGGTGTCGTATTGTTTGAAGTTTTTTGTGGGAAGTTGTGTTTGGTTGATGATGGTATGGGCTTCTTGTTGTCGGGGCCGTTGGCCAAAGAGTACTACATAAAGAAGAAAGTGAGTGAGATTGTTGATCCTGATGTAAGGGAACAAATGAGCTTGGAATCGATGACCAAATTCGCTACAATTGCATACTACTGCTTGCATGATGATCGAAGAGAACGTCCGACTATGGATCTCGTCACTAAAGAGCTTGAAGAATTGTTTCAAATCCAGGTAGTGTGCATATAGTTTTCTTGATTCTATTCTTGTTAGCAAATACTTTCGATATATAGATAGTCAAATATCCCCTTGACTTTTCGAGGGGACAGTTGAAATCTTGTCTTAGGTGTCTGCATTTCAAGCTGTTTACTAATCATGTGCTGGTTGTACTGAAGTTAGACGGGTCAACCTGTTTAAATTAGAATTACAAAAGTAAGAAATATATGTAATTTTTGTGTTAAACATGCTAGCTGCAGCTGTATTACAACTTTTACATAACCTAGTAACTTGTTTATGACCCGTTTAGAACTTAATACAATTTGTTCCCTTGTTTATGCAAATTTGTTCAATGGGTCACGGGTCATGTTCGGGTTACATTGTTTTGTAAGCAAACTCATATTCGTACATTTTGATATGATCTAACTGATCATGTAATGACTCTGTTTGAATTTCATTTTTCATGTACAGTTATCATATTGCGCCTTAGAAACTCCACGCGAAACCAGGTACTCAACCTAATTAGTGATTTTTTAACATAGATGATACTTTACAACTGTATCTATATCTAGAAATCTTGACCCATAACAAAAAAAAGGGTAGATTTCGGTAAATAATTATTGCATTTTAGGTTGAAACAGGTAGCATTATTAAATAAAATTGGTTGAAATGGGTAACATCTTAACACCAAGCAGGTCAAGATGAGTAATTTAAAAACTATGTAAATATAATGGACCCCAATTGGTAAGAATGATCAAGAATATATTTGATAGAAAAATCGATAAAAGTTAAGTAAACTATTTGTGTAGTTACAATTTATTATAACTTGAGAAAAAATGATTTTTTTTTTAAAACGACTCGTTTAAACCCAAACTGATTTTGGTTAAAACTCATCTTGACCCGCACCCATCCTATTCCGCACCCGTTGACCCATTAACCAACCCAACCCAACCCACCCATTTTGCAAGACATAAGTGTATCAAGTAGATATTTTAGTATAATTTATAATCATTTAACACCTATGATTACTTTTATATCATTTAGCATCACTTTCTTTACCCTTGTTACAGCTTTTCACATGAAGCGTCGTACGGATCATCAGATGTTAAGGTGCAGGGTTTTGACCAGACTTTGCAAGTCCGGGCAGACAATGTGATCAGCAACTTGGATCCGGTAGTTAAAGAGAGAGCCACGTCGTTTGCTAAGGGAATGATCAATCAAAATGTGGAGAAGCTGGCCTTGTACAGTGTCGCGAAGTTGGTTAATTTGGTAAAAGATTATCAAGATATCAACAACCAAGCACTTGGGTTATCTAATTCCTTAAGAACATGTTTGAAGAGGCTAAAAGAAACCCATCATTCGATTCTTGAATGCGTACGCCATGTTCATTATGAGAAGACACTGGTTCATTTGAAGAGTCTTAAGGCTGCTGGTGATCCATTCACACAAGATTTTTTCAAGATTTTTAATTTCGTTTACAGACGACAAATAGCCTTTCTTGAGAAGCTACAAAGAAAGAAAGTAAAGTTGTGCAAGAAGTTGGATCAAACTTGGTTCACGAAACGGGTCAATTCGGTTTTAAAAGCCTACAAGAACAAGGAAACTGAAGGGCACAAGGAAGCAATTGTTTTTATGCAGGTGGTGTGTTATAGAGGAATCATGAATATGGGGAAGATTCAGTTTCTTGTGAATAGGCTGCAGATGGATGTCGAAAACTTTATGAGAAATGCTGAGTTTGCAATTAAGATGAAAGATGCAGTTGAATATGTGACTGATAACATGACAGATAAGCTTAATTCGTTCTTGAGGAATACGGGCGCGCTAGAGGACATGATGAACGTTTACACTGTCGATATTCAAAACGCAAAAACTGTTGCAAGAATCACTAATCCACCTGCAAGTGATCATTGATAGATCTTGTTTTCTGTAGGTGTTAACCAAATAGTTGTGTAATTTGATCTCAAGTTCAGAGATGAAATCGTATGCGCTTTTTACAGTTGATTAACTGGTTGTTGACACTAAAATAATGACGACAAAAAACTCACTTATGTTAAGAAAGAAACAATAATGCTAAAAAACTTTTGGAGGAACTTCTTGGCTCAAAACTAGAGATTTAAGATCAAACAAGGAACTCATGTGGCAAAACATAAGTCTCATGTAACACCTCTGTCTAGCTAGAACTGATGTGTCACTATTACGAAAATAAAACAAAATATATTTCTATATTTAATGCATTAATAGTTTGACTAAAAGACTATATAATGTTTGATTACATTATTTATTTTCATAATTAATATAAACTCTTTAATCACATCTCTTGATTTTATTCTGTAACTGCCATATGGTCAAAGAAAATAGTACAGAAAAATATAGCTAAACAAAAAATTGCTCAATAACGATGACACAATCTGAAAAGGCCAGCGATTATAGAAGTGACAATGTATAATAGTTATTAAAGTGGCAAAGTTAACGGAAACATTACAACTATATTGATCATAAATATAACATATCATAACGGATGTAGGAACGAAATAACCATACAAATAAGAAGCGCGACTATTCAAAATGAATACATGATCAAATAAGTCGTATGGTAAGGAGATACTCACTTGAGCACAAAACAAAGTGTACGCAAACCTGTTTGCTTGATATACTTGCGAGCTATATGCAGGCACACCATTGCTCACTAAAATGAAGTGAATATACTATGATCGTTCCATATGCCTCCCCATAATATCATTCAACGAGTGTCATAATATCTGCAGTTTTACCCATGCTTGGTTTACTCTTTTTCTTTCATAAAATGTCTTTGAAAAAAAAAGTTTTTTTTTACCGGGGATCTATTCTGAATCATCATTTCTACCTCTTCTTGAGGTAGGGGAAATGTTTGTTTTCATCTCACCCCTCCTATACCCTACATAAAATTGAGATTTAACTGGGTACGCTTGTTTGTTTGTTTAACTCGAGGTAATGCATTAGTTAAAATATCAAACTGGCTGATTGAACTAATTCAGCCATAAACCGTTTGCTATGCCCGTTCAGTTCAATACTTTAAACCATTCGAATTTGAACGGATCGGTTTGCACGGTCAAGTGGTTAGATTTGCAACTAGACTAGCAGGTCGAACCGAAAATTTCATTTTTATATTTTTTTTGTTATAATTTTTAATGCTATCAACTCTTATAAAAAGGAAATGAATTCATCTTTTAGTTAGAGATCAAGAATCATGAGAACATAAATCAAAAAAATAGAAAAGAAAACTTAATTATTGTTGGTCATAAGATTCGAAGTCATGAATTAAAATAATAATAAAAAAAGCTTTTAATAAATATACCATTAGATATACATTCTTTCAAATTTGCTCTGCTCATACTCTCATAGTATTGATCAAACTTTACAATCACGAAGACGACTGGCTGAATTCGGTGAAGAGCAACGGCAACAATGGCGAGGATGATTTGATGATCATGAACATAGGCAAACCCAGGGATACGACCGGCCATGATTTGTATTTCTCTATAAGATTAACGGATGCGGTAGGTTTTTCATTTTTGATCCACATACTGAATGAATTTAGGGTTTTGATATTTCAACAGTTTTGAGCCAAATTCAATGAAATCCTTTGATCTCCCAAGTCAAATTGATACTAAATCTGCAAAATGTCGGTCTTCAAAGAGTCGCAACACCTTAAAATATCATTAGAAGAGATAGAAACAGCAACCAAAAACTTCCAAGAGTGTATTGGAAAAGGTGGATATGGCATGGTTTACAAGGGACAGATATTAATTGATGGAAAGTTAACAACAGTTGCTGTAAAACGGTTGAATGAGCAGTTTGGACAAGGGTTAAAGGAGTTTTTGATCGAGATTCAACTGCTTACAGGTCAAAACCATCCAAATTTGATCTCTCTTCTTGGTTATTGTGACGAGGGGAAAGAGAAGATCATTGTGTATGAATATGCTGAGCATGGAAGCTTGGATCGGTATCTAAGGCGTAATAAAAGGACTTGTGTTCTTAATTGGCTGGAAAGACTGAAAATATGTGTTGATGCTGCTCGTGGACTCAACCATCTTCATAATCATGTTGGAAAACATCAAACTATAATTCATCGGGATGTAAAAAGTTCAAATATTTTGCTAGATCATAACTGGGTTGCCAAAATTTCTGATCTTGGACTTTCAAAGTTAAGTTTATCAGGGTTAAATAGAAGTTCTGTTGTTTCCCATGCTTGTGGCACACATGGTTATTGTGAACCAGAATACTTCTCCACGGGCGTTGTAAAGAAAGAATCTGATGTATATTCTTTCGGTATGGTGCTATTTGAAGTTGTTTGTGGGAGGATGTGTGTCGTCATGGATGATGATGGCTTCATGCTATCAGCCCCTTTGGTCAAAGATTACTACCAAAAGAAGAAATTGGATGAGATTGTTGACCCTGCTTTAAGTCACCAGATAAGCTTCGAATCGATGAACAAGTTTTCTTCAATTGCATACCAATGCTTGCATGATGATAGAAAACAGCGACCCCCTATGCATCTTGTCAAGAAAGAGCTTGAAGAACTGCTGAAAATGGAGGTTTGTCTTGTGGTTTTTTTGATTTTATTACCATTAATAAGTAATTTAAACTACTTATATATTTATAACAATGCGACATGTAATTAATTGTACTCCAAGGAATAAAGTAGTAAAAGTTTTGTTTATTGCAATGTAAAACACAGATTATATCATATTATCAGGCTGATAGCATGATCAAAACAACAGCTGAAACAGTAGGCGAATTAAATCCTCTGTGTGATTTAGTGATTGTTATGCTTTTCATAATTTCTTAATAAACGTTATTCTAGTAGTCACTTCACAAAATGAACTTCACCTTTCTTTGTTTTTCATTGTTGGTATATCTCCATCAGAACCACATCACCTGGACAAACAGAGTTTGGAGCATATGATCAATAAAATCATGCTTTTATTTACTATACACACATAAATACGTTTATCTGTACATACATATGTTAGTGGTTATGATTATGATGTCTTTTGAAACATCCATCAACCTTATTTTATATTCTCTAATATTTTATCGTTTGGTTCCATGTTGGAATGTGATTGTTTCTTGTGCAGTTGCCGTCTTATGCTTTGGAAACCCCATCCAGAATCAGGTACTCATTTTTTCTTATCAAGTGCTTTATTACACATAATACTTTTACAATAGGTTCAATTATATAGAGACATATATATGTGTGTGTGTGTATTATTTTCATATATTAAAATAGACCCTAACAAACAAAACCCACCTTAAATACTCTATAAAATGATTCATTTCTTGAGTTTCTGAACATATATACCAATTTGAATTTGGGATTTATAATATTTATGTGCCTCATCATCCACTTTATTTGATCTTTTTACAGCTCTTTAAATGAAGCTTCCTACGGGTCAGATGTTGAGAGGCAGGGGTTTGACGAGACTTTGCAAGCTCAAGCGGGCAATGTAGTCGGTAATCTGGATGCTGGAGTTAAAGATACATCCATATCATTTGATCTAGAGAAGGAGATATCTACGAAAATCAATCAGGATGAGGTGAAGGTGGTCTTGAATTCCAACAAAGGTATTTGGAAAAGTCAAAAGCTTGTTCATTTGGTGGAAGATTATCTAGAGACCAACCTGGAAACACTTGATTTATGTGATTCAGTGATGACAAGCTTGAAGAGGGTACGAGAAACTCGTCTATTGATTTTTGAAGCTTTACACCATTTTGATGACGAGGATCTTGCAAAGGAGAATAGTTATGAGAAGACACTATATAATCTGAAGAATTTAAAAGCCGTTGGAGATATATTCACGAAGGATTTCTTCTGGATTTTCAATTTTGTTCATAGGAAACAAATAGCCTTTCTTGAGAGGCTGCAACTAAAGAAAGCAAAGCTATATAAAGTGCTGGATCAAACTTGGGTCTACTCCCTTTTGAAAAACCATAAGAATGGCACTAAAATGCGTAAGGAAGTAATTAGTTTTATGCAAAGGGGGAGTTTGATTGCAATGTCGGACCTCGACAAGATTAAGATTTTAGTAGAAAGACTGGAGATTAGTATTGAAAGCCTCATGATGAATGCTGACTTTGCAATTAGGACGGAAGATGCGGTGCGAATTGTAATGGATGATATCCAGAGAAAGCTTGAATCATTTTCAGGTCATGTAAATCAGCTTGGCGAGACAGCAAACCTTTGCATCGTTAATATTCAGAAAGCAAGAAGTGTTCTATTCCAGAGAATTATAGTGACTGACCAATGATTAGAACCTCTATTTTCTGCAGGAGGCAACATACAATTACATTTGATTTCAACTTCAGTGGTGAAATCCTTTTCATGATTGATCAACAATTGGGTTTTATCTATAGACATTTATAGCTATTAAATAATGTTAAGGTGTAAATTTTTCTAAGATTGATTTTTTGTTTAAAAAATTTGCTAATTTACATTTAAAATTGCTATAATAGGAGAGGCAAGCAGGGTGTGGTTATATAAATGTGTTCTGCACTCCAATTGAAGTAATATGCAAAAAAATTGTGGTTTTTTATTATAAATAAATTGATTCCATGACCCCCTCCTCCCTCTCTCTCTCTCTCTCTCTCTATATATATATATATATATATATATATATATATAGAGGATTGTGCTCAAATAATAACCCATGGATAGAGCAATAACCTATTAACTCAAATCTAATGGCTAATCAAAAAGTTAAGTGTATAGGATTGTGTCACGTGTCATATTTCATGTTTAAATACAGAAGGGTATTTTAGTTATTAGTAGCATTTTTAAAAGCTATAATTAATTTGGTGGTGCCATGTGTCACATTTTAATATATTATAATATATATTTTTTTTATTTAAAGTTTACCCCATTTTTTTTTATAAGTTCATAACTTTTTATCCTATAATATATTTTTTTTAAAAAATTGCACCATTTTATTCGTCTTATTTTTCTCTTTAATTCCGTTATAATTTTGAATAGGTTTTTTTAATTTTTTTTTTCGCATGTTCGTATGTACAGCAATGTAACAAATATTAACATTACACATTATTTGTAACGAATTTTAGTTTACATTTTTGTAAATTAAATATGGGTTACGTTTAGGGTGTAAACGAGCTGATCCAATCCCGAGCTCATTAAGGATTGAGCTCGGCTCGTTTAGACAAAATAACTCGTTAACACCCCTAGTTATGTTGTATCATTTATTTATTTACAGTGATGTAACAAATATGGTTACATTGTATCAATTATTTAATTACAGTGATATAACAAATATGTTAGGCTCACTTTAATTTACACCTTAAGCGTAGTTCATTTTTAATTTCAACAACGTAAACCAAAATTCGTTACAACTCGTTACAAGCAATGTGTTATGTTTATACTTGTTACATTGATGTAAAATACGAACATTCTGAAAAAAAAATAAAAAACCTAGTCAAGAATATAACGGAATTAACGAGCTCGGGATCGGCTTGGCTTGTTTACATTCCTAAACGTAACCACTATTTAATCTGCAACAATGTAAACCCAAATTTGTTACAACTCGTTACATTGGTGTAAATATGAACTTCTGAAAAAAAAAAAAAATCCTAGTCAAGACTAAAACGAAATTAAAGAGAAAAATAAGACGAGTAAAATGGTGCAATTTTTATAAAAAAATATTATAGGATAAAAAAGTTATGGATGTATAAAAAAAGAGGGGGTAAACTTTAAATAAAAAATTAGATATATTATAACATATTATAAGGTGACACATGACACCACCAAATTAATTTCAGCTTTTTAATATGGTGCAAATGACTAAAATACCCTTCTTTATTTAAATAAGAAAGATGTCACATGTCACAATCCTATACACTCAACTTTTTTATTAGCCATTAGATTTGAGTTAATGGGTTATTGTTTTATCCATGGGTTATCATTTGATCACTTCCCTATATATATATAGGGCTTGGAATTTTTAATAACCCACTACATGTGTACTATCCCAAATAACTTTGGCAAGATGAAGCCAAATCTTGAATTTTTTTAACATCATTGTAACACATTTAGAACACTATGTTCTTTTATGAGTTTGTGTAAATTCATCACCGTTTAAGAGATAACATCGTTGTAAGTTTTTGACTTACAGTACTGTAAGTGTTTTTTTGCCCAAAACTTACAACGATGTTATCTTTAAACGGTGATTAATTTACACAAACTTATAAAAGAACATAGTGTTCTAAATGTGTTACAATGACGTTCAAAAAAAATCCAAGATTTGGCTTCATCTTGCCAAAGTTATTTGGGTTAGTACACATTTAGTGGGTTATTAAAAATTCCAGCCCCAATATATATAGGGAATAGATAATTTGAAAAACACTTCTTATTGCGAAAACCGTGAAAACCATGTAAAAAAAACGTATTTTTTTTTGAAATTTTTTTATAGGTTTTTAACACTATTGGACACATTTTTATAAAAATAAAAATAAAAAAATTGCCAACCATATATTTTTATAAAAAATATTTTATAAAACCATGTAAAACATACGTAACTCTTCGTCAGATTTGACGAAATTTTTTTACGTTTTGTTACGTATGTTTTACATGGTTTTATAAAATATTTTTTTTAAAAATATATGGTCTACGTTTTTTTGATTTTTTTATAAAAATGTGCCCAATAGTGTTACAAACCTGTAAAAAAAATTTCAAAAAAAAATGTTTTTTACATGATTTTTACGTAGTTTTCACGATTTTCGCACTAAGAAGTGGTTTTCAAATTATCTATTCCATATATATATATATATATAGGGAAGTGTTCAAATAATAACACACTCTTAAAACAATAACCCACATAACTTTGCCAAGATGAAGGCAAATATTGGATTTTTTTTTGAACACCATTGTAACACATTTAGAACACTATGTTCTTTTATGAGTTTGTGAAAATTCATCACCGTTTAAGAGATATCATCGTTGTAAGTTTTTGATTTACAGCACTGTAACTGTTTTAGGCTCAAAACTTACAATGATGTAAACTCTCAAACGGTGATGAATTTTCGCAAATTCATAAAAGAACATAGTGTTATAAATGTGTTACAATGATGTTCAAAAAAAAATCCAAGATTTGGCTTCATCTTGGCAAAGTTATCTGGGATATTGCTTTAAGAGTGTGTTATTATGTTATTATTTGATCCCAATCCTATATATATATATATATATATATATTGGTTAGGTGCCCCACGTCCCATTTGCAATGCACACATTTAATAGATATATGTGTTGGACCTCAAGGGGGCTAAAGTAAAATTGCACTAATTTTAACGTTATTTTCGCACTAAGAAGTGGTTTTCAAATTATCTATTCCCTATATATATATATATATAGGGAAGTGTTGGATTTTTTTTTGAACACCATTGTAACACATTTAGAACACTATGTTCTTTTATGAGTTTGTTAAAATTCATCACCATTTAAGAGATATCATCGTTGTAAGTTTTTGATTTACAGCACTGTAACTGTTTTAGGCTCAAAACTTACAATGATGTAAACTCTCAAACGGTGATGAATTTTCGCAAACTCATAAAAGAACATAGTGTTATAAATGTGTTACAATGATGTTCAAAAAAAAAATCCAAGATTTGGCTTCATCTTGGCAAAGTTATCTGGGTTATTGCTTTAAGAGTGTGTTATTATGTTATTATTTGATCCCAATCCTATATATATTGGTTAGGTGCCCCACGTCCCATTTGCAATGCACACATTTAATAGATATATGTGTTGGACCTCAAGGGGGCTAAAGTAAAATTGCACTAATTTTAACGTTATTTTACTTGTTTTGTGAAAATAACGTTGTGTTGGGATGATTAACTTCAAATGATAAATTTGAGTTGGTGACTCCTTTGAAGCAGGCAAACAACCTCTCTATCCCAACCGAGATAGAGGTAAGGTTTGTGTCCATCATTCCCTCATATCATAATAAAAAGTGTGAATATATTGAGTAAATTTGTTTGTTTATACTATCGTAAAAACTTAAAGTCAGCTCATGTCTCATCAAGACAACTCTTTTAACTTAATTTTAATATTTAACTAAAAACAACTATTAGGTTAAAAATCTTAATTTATAAAACTAAATATGACAAAAGTGTCAAGAAATGATTTCATTTTATTTGAGAGAGTTTTTCTTTTATAAATAATCTTAGTTCACTTCTTAGGAATACCAATGTGGGACAAATAAAAAACTAAAAAAACATGTAATTTATGGTTTTTAAAGTTAAAAAGATACCAAAGGTCACCTATGATGATGACTCACCTGAAATATATTACATTAAGTGAAAGTTATCATATTCTTCAAATAGAAAGACACATGACTCCCTCCTTCCAACCCAATGCCAATAGATTTACACTAAAAAAAACAATTTCATATTATATATTGGAAAAAAAACAAGGAAGGAAGATGATGCCTATCTGTCCTGCATTTTAAAAAGCCAAAACCGTGTTTCTTGTCTGCATTCAAATTACCCATTTTCTCATTCATAAACCAAGCAATCTTCCATCTATCTCTACAAACACATGAACATATTGTTTTCTGTGAAGGAAAAACAGATGGCAGCCTAACTTCCAAGAATTGTTTCTCTCATGTGGCAGTTGATCGAGGTAAGATTTGAAATTTATTAAAAATATGTCGGTCCTCAAAGATTCTAAACACCTCAAAATACCATTGAAAGAGATCCAAACAGCAACCTAAAACTTCCAAGATTGCATCGGCAAAGGTGGATATGGGATGGTCTACAAAGGACAACTCTCAGTTGATGGAAGATCAACACCAGTTGCTGTAAAACGGTTAAATGAGCAGTTTGGGCAAGGGCTAAAAGAGTTTCTGATCGAGATCCAGCTGCTCACCGGTCAAAACCACCCAAACTTGATCTCACTTCTTGGTTACTGCGATGAGGGTAATGAGAAGATCATTGTTTATGAATTCGCCGAGCATGGAAGTTTGGATCAGTATCTAAGGCGTAATAATACCATTTATGGTCTTACTTGGCTCGAAAGACTCAAAATATGTGTCAATGCGGCTCGTGGACTCAACCAGCTTCATAATCATGTTGGTGAACACCAAACCATAATCCACCGGGATATCAAAAGCTCAAATATTCTTTTGGATCATAACTGGGTTGCTAAGATTTCTGATCTGGGGCTGTCCAAGTTGTCTTTATCAGGTTTAGATAGAAGCGCGGTTGTTTCTCATGCTTGTGGCACTCGTGGCTATTGTGAACCCGAATACTTTTCTACTGGAATCGTGAAGAAAGAGTCTGATGTGTATTCTTTCGGTGTCGTATTGTATGAAGTTTTTTGTGGGAAGTTGTGTTTGGTTGATGATGGTATGGGCTTCTTGTTGTCGGGGCCGTTGGCCAAAGAGTACTACATAAAGAAGAAAGTGAGTGAGATTGTTGATCCTGGTGTAAGGGAACAAATGAGCTTGGAATCGATGAACAAATTCGCTACAATTGCATACTACTGCTTGCATGATGATCGAAGAGAACGTCCGACTATGGATCTTGTCACTAAAGAGCTTGAAGAATTATTTCAAATCCAGGTAGTGTGCATATAGTTTTCTTGATTCTATTCTTGTTAGCAAATACTTTCGATATATAGATAGTCAAATATCCCCTTGACTTTTCGAGGGGACAGTTGAAATCTTGTCTTAGGTGTCCGCATTTCAAGCTGTTTACTAATTATGTGCTGGTTGTACTAAAGTTAGACGGGTCAACCTTTTTAAAATTAGAATTACAAAAATAAGATATATATGTAATTTTTGTGTTAAACATGCTATCTGCAGCTGAATTACAACTTTTACATAACCTACTAACTTGTTTATGACCCGTTTAGAACTTAATACAATTTGTTCCCTTGTTTATGCAAATTTGTTCAATGGGTAACGGGTCATGTTCGGGTTACATTGTTTTGTAAGTATATGGGCTCATCAATTCATATTCATACATTTTAGTATGATCTAACTGATCATGTAATGACTCTGTTTGAATATCATTTTTCATGTACAGTTATCCTTTTGTGCCTTGAAATCTCCACGCGAAACCAGGTACTCAATCTAATAAGTGCTTTTTTAACATAGATGATACTTAACAACTGCATCTATATCTGGCAATCTTGACCCATAACAAAAAAAAGGGTAGATTTCGGTAAATAATTATTGCATTTTAGGTTGAAATAGGTAGCATTATGAAATAAAATTGGTTGAAATGGGTAACACCTTAACACCAAGCAGGTCAAGATGAGTAACTTAAAAACTATGTAAATATAATGGATTCCAATAGGTAAGAATGATCAAGAATGTATTTGATAGGAAAATCAATAAAAGTTAAATAAATTATTTGTGTAGCTACGATTTGTTATAGCTTGAGAAAAAATGATTTTTTTTTAAAACGACCCGTTTAAACTCAAACTGATTTTAGTTAAAACTCATCCTGACCCGCACCTATCTTAACTTGCACCCGTTCTGACCCGTTACCCAACCTAACCTGTACCCGTTCTGACCCATTACCCAACCCAACCTAACCCACCCATTTTGCTAAGCATAACTGTATTAAGTAGATGTTTGAGTCTAATTTATAATCATCTAACATCTATGATTACTTTCATACAATTTAGCATCACTTTCTTTAACCTTGTTACAGCTTTTCACATGAAGCGTCATACGGATCATCAGATGTTAAAGTGCAGGGTTTTGACCAGACTTTGCAAGCCCGGGCAGACAATGTGATCAGCAACTTGGATTCTGATGTGATCAGCAACTTGGATTCTGGACTTGAAGACAGAGCCATGTCGTTTTTTGCAGAAATGTATCGAAATGAAAAACTGGCCTTGTACAAGTCCAAGACAAGTGTCGTGAACAATCTAAAGTTGGCTAATTTGGTAAAAGATTATCAAGATATCAACAACCAAGCACTTGGGTTATCTAATTCCTTAAGAACATGTTTGAAGAGGCTACAAGAAACCCATCATTCGATTCTTGAATGCGTACGCCATGTTCATTATGAGAAGACACTGGTTCATTTGAAGAGTCTTAAGGCTGCTGGTGATCCATTTACACAAGATTTTTTCAAGATTTTTAATTTCGTTTACAGACGAAAAATAGCCTTTCTTGAGAAGCTACAAAGAAAGAAAGTAAAGTTGTGCAAGAAGTTGGATCAAACTTGGTTCACGAAACGGGTCAATTCGGTTTTAAAAGCCTACAAGAACAAGGAAACTGAAGGGCACAAGGAAGCAATTGTTTTTATGCAGGTGGTGAGTTATAGAGGAATCAGGGACATGGGGAAGATTCAGTTTCTTGTGAATAAGCTGCAAATGGATGTTGAAAACTTTATGAGGAATGCTGAGTTTGCAACTAAAATGAAAGATGCAGTTAAATATGTGACTGATAACATGACAGAGAAGCTTAATTCGTTCTTGAAGAATGCGGACGCGCTAGAGGACATGTCGAACGTTTACACTGTCGATGTTCAAAAAGCGAAAACTGTTACAAGAATCACTAATCCACCTGCAAGTGATAGTTGATAGATCTTGTTTTCTGTAGGTGTTAACCAAATAGTTGTGTTGTTTGATCTCAAGTTCATAGATGAAATCTTATGCGCTTTTTACAGTTGATTTAACTGTTTGTTGACACTTAAATTATGATGACAAACAACTCACTTATATCAAGAAAGGAAGAAAGATGCTAAACAACTTTTGGAGGAACTTCTTGGCTCAAAACTAGAGAGATTTAAGATCAAGCAGGGAACTCATGTGACAAAACATAAGTCTCATGTAACACCTCAGTATGACTAGAACTGATGTGTCACTATTACGAAAATAAAACAAAATATATTTTTCTATATTTAATGCATTTTATTGTTTGACTAAAGAACTATAAAATTTCTAATTACATTATTTATTTACATAATTAATATAAACTCTCTAATCACTATCTCTTGATTTTCTTGAGTACCTGCCATAGCCCATATGGTCAAAGAAAATAATGCAGAAAAATATAGCAGAACAAAAAATTATTCAGCAATGATGATAAAATCTGAAAAGGGCAACGATTATAGAAGTGACAATGTGTAATAGTTATTCTAGTGGCAAAGTTAACGGAAACATTACAGCTATATTGATCATAAATATAACATCATAACGAATGTTAGAACGAAATAACCATACAAATAAGAAACGTGACCATTCAGAATGAATACATAATCAAATAAGTCGTACGGTAAGGAGATACTCACTTGAGTACAAAACAAAACAAAGTGGCAAACATGTTTGCTTGATATACTTGCGAGCTATATGCAGGCACACCATCGCTACTAAAATGAAACGAATATTTCAGGATCATTCTATATGCCTCCCCATAATATCACTCAACGAGTGCCAGAATATGAAGATGTCGTTAGACGTTAACCAGTCACACCGTCACATAAAGTGTTGCGTACACCATTGATGCCCCATCGATGCACCGAGGGAATCAACCCACCGAAGGCTTACTCGGGTAGGAATCAGAACAACTTTCTTCTACGAACTAATCTAATGCCTAAAAATAGGCTAATAACAATCACATACCTCACATTAACAGAACCTGTAGATATTCTTTCTATTATTTCTTACTTGAAATACTTTCATTTATGTTATTGAAGCATAAGAAAAAAAATATACAAAAAGATTTCATTTATTTACTAAAAAATAGAGAAATTCAAAAAGATCCCAGTAAACAGAACGAGAGATATTAATTGGAGAACCATTTTAGTTTAGAACTAAAAAAAATCATTTATAGCCACAAGTTTGAAGGACATAAAAGTAATTTCTCTTTTTTTCAAAAAAAATTACTTTTATACCCTTTAAATCTTGTGTCTATAAGACCATGTTTAATGTGTATCTCGCTGAACGAGTGGGGAAGAGGAGTTGGTCGGGGGTGAGCGGGCTCACCGCCCCTACCCCGATGACCTTGAATTTTTTTGCCCTAGCGCCCAGTGTGGGCATGCCATTCACCCATTGATTGTTTTTAAAAAAGGGGACCCACCCCAAATTAAACCGTTAGACATCAGTTGTTTAAAAAAAATTAAGATGTTGCGAAACAAAAGCATCCATGAGGCATTAAAAGCGGATTTGGTCGAACACATAGAAAGGGTTCGCACTGATATTGTTGTTCATAGTATTCATGATGACTAATTCTATTTTTTTATATCGTATTGTTTTTTTTTGTTTTAATGTTAGTTTTTGTAAAATATTGAATTGTTTTTAATTAATGTAATGTTTTTTATTTAATTTTTAACTAAATAAAAAAATATTAAATAAAATTATATAGTGGTGATAATATGGCACAGCGAGAAAGTTTTTCAGCGGGGTAACCACTATAGAGTTTTAAGGTTTTCAGTTAGCCAATGACGTGACAAAAAATTTAAGTCGGGGTGAGATTTTAGTAGGAGTGACCCCTACACATGGTCTAAATGTGGTTCTTTAAGTTATTTACAACTTGTTGACTCTTATTAGATTAAATCCTAAACTAAACAATAAAATAAATAAATAAAGAAGAAAAACAAGAAACATAAAATATCTAAAAAGTAGAAAATGATACAAGATTGTATAATCTATACTACCTATAATAAAAGAATAACAAATTTGCCACTTTTCATTTTCATATTCATTTAACATTAATTTTTATCACTTGTCACTTTCATATTCATTTCTCATTAAATTTGACGCATGTCAGTATCATTCATCTCTTATTTAATTATGTTGGGAAGCAGCCTCTCTACCCTCTTTGTGTAGGGAGTTATCTATTATCTGGATCGTGTTTGGATTCCAGCAGTAGATGAACTCCGAACACTCATTCTTGACGAGGCACACAAGACACGTTCTTCAGTTCATCCTGGTGCCGATAAGATGTACCAAGATCTTCGGTCGTTTTATTGGTGGCCGGGAATGAAGAAAGATATTGTCACTTATATTGGTAAATGCATCACATGTGCCAAAGTCAAGGCCGAACACTAGAAACCTTCGGGTTTGCTGGAACAACCAGAGATACCACAATGGAAGTGGGAACAAATAGCTATGGATTTCATTACCAAGCTACCCCGCACTTCCAGCGGACACGATTCGATTTGGGTCATCCTTGATAGATTGACCAAGTCCGCACATTTCTTGCCGATAAGAGAAACATACAAGATGGAGAAACTAGCGAGACTTTATGTCGATGAAATAGTAGTACAGCACGGTGTGCCATTGTCTATTATTTCAGACCGGGACTGTCGATTTACTTCGCGGTTCTGGCAATCATTGCAACAATCCTTAGGGACAAGTGTTAACTTGAGCACCGTTTATCATCCACAAATGGATGGACAAAGCGAGCGCACCATTCAAACCCTAGAGGATATGTTGAGGACATGCATCCTAGACTTCGGTGGAAGTTGGGATACACATTTACCACTCATTGAGTTCTCCTACAACAATAGCTACCACAGCAGCATTGTATATGCTCCGTTTGAAGCACTTTATGGTAGAAAATGTCGGTCTCCAATTTGTTGGACCGAAGTGGGAGACAACAGAATCACTGGGCCTGAACTTATTCAAGAAACTACTGATAAGATTGCCTAGGTACAACAGAGATTACAAGCAACACGTAGCCGCCAAAAGAGTTACGCAGACAAACGGCGCAAGCCTTTGGAATTCGATGTGGGTGACCGAGTTATGTTGAAAGTGTCCCCATGGAAAGGTGTAGTTCGATTTGGGGCTAAACCGTTTGAGATTACTCAACGCATAGGTCCTGTGGCATACAGACTCAAACTCC
The DNA here is from genome assembly GCA_009363875.1 of Mikania micrantha. NCBI lineage: Eukaryota > Viridiplantae > Streptophyta > Magnoliopsida > Asterales > Asteraceae > Mikania > Mikania micrantha. The sequence goes on along the minus strand of CM018696.1, from coordinate 61,756,924 downwards.
CTGATGAGCTCAGTGGAGTACACGATGTGTTTCATGTAACAAATCTCAAGAGGTGCTTAGCAGACGAAACATTGATCATACCATTGGAAGAGATACAAATTGATGAGCAACTACACTTCATTGAAGAACCTGTAGAGATTATGGAACGTGAAGTTAAGAATCTGAAACGAAGCCGTATCCCTATTGTAAAGGTTCGATGGAACTCCAAGCGTGGACCAGAATTTACCTGGGAGCGCGAGGGTAACATGAAAACAAGGTATCCCCACCTGTTCGAGAAGTAAAGCCCGACCTTTATGCTTAAATTTCGGGACGAAATTTCTTTAACAAGGGGAGACTGTGACAACTAGTACCTGACCGGCCGGCAAGTCCGTACGGTAGATGTACTTTCAATAGTTACTATGTGTACATACATGTTTGTGAACAGTGCATGTATTAACAGAATTCAAAATACAAGAAACAGTTGTACGTATTTTTGTGTGAACTTAAATGCCGTAAGTACAACACTCATTTGAAACAATAGTTGTTAGTATTTAGGTGAAAACCTAAGTACAGTTAACATAACAAATCACGAGAAACAACAGTGTTCAAACAAATAACAAGAACAAATCGGTTGCGATCTGATATCCATAGATGACAGGAATCAGATGGCCGGCAAATCAGTGTGAAAACAATGTGATAACAGGGTGTTTAGTTGAGTCCGACAGTGAGGAAATACAATTTAAAACAATAATGCAGTGTTGTTTCAAAATAACGAACTGACAGTGTGTTTGCATGGGTGACGATTCACACAAACATATCTGTGAGTTTAACGTTCTGAAATGATGACTGGAAAGTAGAAAACAAAAGTCAGAAAGCCAAACCATCGACGTGTTCGTTCGAATGACGATTCGAACGAATACGCGCGATGGTGACGCGATCTGACGAAACGAAAACGAAACACGACACGAACGACAAGTAAATTAATAAAATAAAATAAATAATGTTTTACAATTTTGAAACTCATCAAAATAATTAAACAACTCTTTTTAAATTTAAAACAAATAAAATACGCGTTACATTCCGGAAACGCGAAGAAAACGTGAACCGAGCAACCGAAACAAACCCGAATACCCTGAGGGTATATAAACACCAAATGAGGTGTTTTTCCCTCATTTCCAATCAGCCACTCTCTCTCTACAACCCATTCCCAAACCTTTCACTCTCACACTAGAAACCAACTTCAAATCGTCATAACTCCTTCGTTTCTCCACGAAATTGGGTGATTCTTGAACTTACTTGAAGCTCTTGATGTCCTCTACAAGAAAGTACAACTGATCTGAGCATTTGTCCGGCCAAATCCGAGGTATGAGCAAAAGAAATTTCGGAATAATAGGGTTTTCTATGGTTGTTCGTCCCACACATGTTTAACAGGCCTTAGAACCAGCTCCACGGCCTATACCCTACGGAAATCAGTTGCTTCATAATGCTAGGTTGTAGAACAGGTGTGCACGATGGGAATGATGAGGATCGAGAGTGCAGGTCGTGGGGGAGATGGGGGGGGGGAGCCGAACCTGTCACCCTTCCAGATCTTGGGGTTCGTCCAGCCTACCACCGAACCTTTCTACCAGGCTTTCTACCCTATGATGAGGATCGAGAGTGCAGGCTTTCTCTTTGACGAACCATTAGCACCGAACCCTACACCCGAACCCACTCCCCGCTGGCGAACCTATGCGTGGAAGCCATCAGCCGAACCTTCCTGTGCCTTGGCCGAACCATTATCTTCCACGAACCTAGGATGACAAGAACCTTGCGTGACTCACGAACCTGCATGGCAACTATGTAATCGGAACCTAACCGAACCTTGTGTTACAGGATCAACAGCCGGACCTTAGGGTCACAAACTGATGTTGCCGAACCCGGGTAGAAAGCAGCGAACCTCTTAGATCAAGCAATCTTCGGCTAACTTAAGCCGAACCTCAAATAGAGAACCACGAACCTATGGTCTTCACCATCCGGACGAGATCAATGGTAGCCCAGCAGAATTCCCTTGGCCTATGACATCTTTCTTCGGCCCAAAGACATGGAGTTGGCCCAACTGCTTGTTGTGTGCGGCCTATCACACACTTTTCGACCCAAATTCAGTTAACGGACCCATGGGAGCAATCTAAGCCCAACCCCTTTCTACAATAGGTCCAAATGATTTCATTGACCACAAGGCCCAATTCGGCTCAGCCAAACTATTCCGGCCCAATTAATTTGGCCCATGGGACTCATTCGGCCCACATACTCAACCCATATAATCATTCGGCCCAAGGTTCATTAATTCGACACAATTAACTCAAAAATAAGTAAGAACATGTATTAAATTCATGGGTGTTATGCAAGGATTTCCTAAAATAATACAAAGGTGGTGGATTGTGAGTTATCTCATTAAATCTAAAACCTTATGTTTTATAAAAATGGTGACATACATGACAAGTATTTTAGGAATAACAAACATCTAAGTGGGAGACTTTAAACTATAAACCTATGTTTATATTTGAGTGGACTTGCAAACTTATGGTTAACATGTTTAACTAACATGATACAATAAGGTGTTCTAACATTAACTACATTGTGTAACGACCCGTTTCGTGATTAATTATATTTTAATCGATCGGGACGTTATTCGAAGTTAAACGTTGTTTAACTTTGTTATTAGTGAATGGGTTAACTTGGTTAAACAACTAAGTAATTATTTATTCTATTAAACAATTTAGTTTGGTTAGATTAAAAGCTACATAGATCTAACTAGAAGTTGAGGGGTTGAATTGTCAATGTTTGAAACTTGAGCAAGAGGGGCTTAAAGGGGTAATTGGTGGTCAAAATGGTCAAAATCCCCAAACTCTTTTCTTTCTCTTGGAGATCGACGAACACAAGGGAGAAAAACCAAAGTTTTCTGATTTTAAGCAAAATCTCCACCAATTCTTGGGTTGATCTTGAATGCAAACACACCAATCATCTCTTCTTGCTTCATCTAACACCTTGGTAAGTAAATTTTGGAATTTTGGAGTAGAAATTCGTGGCTCTTCATGGGGTTTAGATGGGTTGGTGTAAAAACCCAAAAATGGGTTGTTTATGGTTGATAAATGCTTGTGGGTTTCATGTAATCTTGTATAGTTAATTGAAATCACCTACTTTGAAGTAGGATGATGATGCATGGGATAAATAGGAGGTTTTAGTAAGCATTTTAACAAGTTTGAAAACGATATGCACACAAGATGTTTGTAGAAATGCCAAAATGAAAAGAAAAGTAAGTGCAGAGTTGGAAATATTATGCTTGCTGCACTGTTTTTAAAAATTCATATAAAATCAACCGTATCTCCAATTGAGGCGTATTTTATATGGTTGGAAAGGTATTTGAGAGTACTACAATTTGTCTTTGAAACTCAAAACCTGATTCGTGTTGTAAGGGAGTCAAAATGATCGATTTTTATAGCATAACAGTAAGTTCAGCATGCTGATAGAACTTATTTTTGGTTGTTGTGCTGATTTTCGAAAAATCATATAAAATCAACCGATAATCGTTTTGGGGCATATAATATGTCGTTGGAAAGATCGTAGAGTCTACTACGATCCATATTTGAACATCAAAGGTTGAATAAGACCATATGTTGATCAAATTTGATAATTTCAGTAGCAACTCAAAAAGTTGCTGCACTAATTTGAGACTTTTCAAAATGTTGTAAAAATGAGAAATTGAGTAGATATGCTTATGTAAAATGAATGAATGGTACTAGTAAATCATGTACATATGGTTGGGTGTTTTAAAAGTGTTTAAGATACTTAAAAATGAATAGGACCCATATTTACATTAACGGGTCAAATTGAGAATTTGGTACAAACAAGTAGAAAAGAGGAACCTTGTTTTATTATGTGGTATGATTGAAAGTAGAAATGCTAAGTGGCATTTATGCTATATTATTTGTATAGGAAATGAAATGAAATTGAAAAGTGAAATACATAGACTTGAGAAGGAGTTACGAGGCTTCGCATTCCTACGGGCCAAGGTGAGTTACCTACTCACTAATATGCAACCATAAGACATATTAGTGTTTATGTGTTATATGATTATGTTTGTTGTAACTACTTGTAATTGACTTGTAGTAATTATGATAAATTGACCATATGGGTCATAAAATGTTGAAGATATGTATATGAAACCACATGGGGTGGTATGCAACTACTTGATAGATGTCTTGTAGTATTGGATGAATGTTATGTGCTAAATGCATAAGTTGAAAGGTGTTATTAAATGTTGATTGATAGATGGCATAGAAAATGATGACAATCCACATTTTGTGGAAGAATGTGAATGTAAAACCACATGGGGTGGTATTTGACTACTTGATAGTTTTCTTGTAGTAGTGAAGTTTGTCTATGTGTGACGTAGTTATGAATCATGTAGTTATGATTATTGCATACTTGTTGTATGTAGTTTAAGGGAATGGAAAAAATTCCTATATTGTTAGTATAGCTTGAAAGAAATGTTATTTTGTGAATAATGATCCTTGTTGAATATGGAGAGTATATGTCTATCTAAATGGTAGCTATGGTTGTTGTATGGCTTGTAGAAAGTCAAAAGGTAATTATGAAAATGAAGGTAGAATTACCAATATGAGAAAATTAAGAATGGTTATGGAATAGGTGAATGTTTGACTAATGAAAGTCAAAGTAAGTGTTTATATGTAGTGAAATAATTATGAGAATAATTGGTTGATTGTTATGTGGTTTATCCATAATAAATATTTGTGTCAATGTATGTTAGAGAATATATAGTTGACACATAAATTGGGTGTTGATCCACATTCGTGTGGAATTGGATGTAAGACCACAAATTGGTGGCATTCATGGGATGATTCCACATTTGTGTGGAAGTATTTGTATGTCCATACTCATATGGAAAATGGGGTGATCCACATGCGTGTGGAAGTTGATGTAGAACCACGATTGAGTGGTATTGGGAAGGATCCACATGCGTGTGGAAGAAAATGGTTTGGTGGAAATTAAATGGGTAATTTTGACCCGTTAAGAAATAATTGGAAAGCAATTATGATTAAGTATGATGATAATGATGAGATTATGATATTAGAAATGATTATAAATGTGATATATGGGGTTTAGAATGTATTTTAACACCCCGGAATGTAGAGAAATGGTTTTGGGTGCTTAAAACGCGAAAAAAAAATGGAAGTATGCTGTAGGAGGCGTATAGTACGCTGCAGGGGGCGTACTGTACGCCGGCCACAGTATGGTACGCCCAAACCATTCTGTTGTACGCTGGTGCTCTGTAGTACCATACGCCGGGGCTGTAGTACCATACGCCGGGCAGTGTAATTTTTCCGGATTTCGATTTCTTTTATAGAATTGATTCCGGGAATCATTGGGGTTAACACACTTAGTCCTTTTGGACTAACACTTGATTGTTTGTGGTTGTTTCAGGTCAAAAGTAGGTTCCGCTACGCTTTGTAGTGATCAGACGGTTAAAGGGATCGAACCAAGCCTTGATAAAGTTTAGTAAATGGGTTGTAAAGTTTAAAACAACACTTTTAACGTATAGTTAGTCATGTCAATGCGTTAATACTTTTTGAGGTGACTTGTAATGGGTTTTAAACTTGAAAAATCTGGGACCACTTTTGTAAATTCCGCAATTATGTTAAATGTTATGTTTTGAGAATTGGGGTGTCACACATTGGGTTAAGGAGACTGAAAACCTACCACAAATACACAGGGCCGAATGAAGACCTAGACTTACAAACGAAAACCCACTTTAGGACTAACACATACACGCGCACAAATTCATACGACTTATACTTATAAGATTACATACAACGTGAAATCAATACAGGATCGTGAAAACAAACTCAAGTCCAAACAAGAGCGCGTGCATTTCTTGTTTAAGCTAAGTCAACCACTTCAAACACAAGGTGAGTTCATATGCCCCTTTTCTTAATCTTAACTGATTTTAAACATCTCGGGGCTGAGAAACTTGCTTACTTTTATTTATTTAAGAGTTTTAATGTTTCACATATTGCTTATACCATGATTTAGATAATATTGTTTAACTTATTATCGTTTATCATTGTATGCATGCTTGTATGATTATGATATGACAGGGATAACATAGATGAACATGATAATATAACTTCATAATTCATCAACGCAACAGAATAACATAGTTACAAGATTATATCTTGTAACATTTAGTTATTAATACATGAACAAACATTGGGATAATCACAGGAAAACATGATAACAACAACAAAACACAAGAATGATTTGAAGATAATACATCTTCTTAATATCATTCAACACTAGTGTAAACTAAGTGTAATAAGACAAGTACTTATAACGCTTAGTTTATAACTCAATACATATTACAAGATAACATGGAACCACTCTCATCCACCACCTGAGCGGATTAAGGGTAGTAAGACTAGTTCTTACTACGGCTTAATGGCAACATGGTGACTACATGGACAACTATCATCCACCACCTGAGCGGATTAAGGGTCGAAAGACTAGTTCTTACCACGGCTTAATGGCAACATGGTGAACATATGGATCAATTAGAATGATAATCATGATAACGTATCTTCATGATAACAACATCATTCTCACATCGGTTAACATAAAGTAATAAGACAAGTTCTTATTTAACCTTGGTAACCACAATGAGGACACACGACGGGATAGAGGTAAATCGGATGCATTGTAATCTGATTACGTGAGGATTACAATGGATTCCTTTTAGGCTCTATGCGTTGCAATTTGAGAACATATCACAAGTGGTGAATTAACACTTTTATTATTTAAAAGTGATCAATAGTTAACCCTACAAGCAATAGAAAAATACAAGGAGCAGATTAAGTAAATCTAATATCCTTAATACTTATAAGGGTTATCTATACTTCGTTTTGATAACTGCAACTCTATTATTATATTATTCTATACATGATATCACAGGTGATCAACAAATGAGATGAACAAGTGGAATGGAGATGGAAATCCATAGTTGTATTGCAAGTAGTGTGAAACTTGATTGAGCATGTGGTGGGATGGCGTCTGGGCTTGACCCTTTTGTATGCCCTATATATAAGCATGCTTGACCGGGTGTCACACCACTTGTACATACAACTAGGGAGAGTCCATTGGGTGCACGAGTGAAACAAACAACATACAAGTAACATGATTAACATTGTGATTGTGCATGAGAATGAATTAAGGTTTTCAATTAACATACTTATGAACTCACCAACCTAGTGTTGACTTTGTTTAAATGCATGTTTTCTCAGGTGACGAACATGTGTAGTTACTGATATGCAAGAACTAAGCTAGTGGACTTTTAGAAGACCTAGCTTCATTTTGTGTTGCATACTTTTGATGACAAAACAGTGAATAAGTTTTTGTATATCTTGTACAGATACAAGATATAAACACATTGATTCTTTTTGGATAGATTTACCTGGTTAAATTATGAACGATACATTGTAATTTAATCTTGTAATTCTATATCATTGTCGTGTTAGCATTTCTTATTTATTTATCATGTGCTATGTTGTCACACCCCGAGCCGGTGGAATAGGATCGGTTGTCCCGTCGGGCGGAAGGTTCCCGGGGCGCGATATCGTGAGTGATAATCGAATTTGATCAGATTGTTATACGGCACATGATACATAATTGAAAAATGCTAAATATAATAGAATTACAAAGTTAAATTACATCAGTATTGTTTATAATTTAACAATGTAAATCTACTATTAACATCATAAGTTTCTATCTTGTATTTACACAAGATATACAAAATGGTATGTGTAATGATGTCTTCAAAAATATGCAGGTCCAAAATACTAAGTCTTCTAATTGAAGTCCTAGTCCAGAAGTAATGACTTCCTAATTGACCTGTTCGTCACCTGAGAAGTCATGCAAAAAGATCAAGTCAACACATGGTTGGTGAGTTCATATAGTTTTTTAATTTAAAATGATTTGAAAGTCTCCTTTGGTAAAGACCCTAACCTCATTAACACCACATGTAATATCCACATCGGTATGCTTATATATAGGGCATATGTAAGGGACAAGCCCTAGCCAACATCCCACTACATACTAATATTCATATGACACTGCTATAATGATAATTAAGCATTTTTACCCTTAACACCATTCCATAAGTTCTTCTGTTGTTGTCCCTGTGTTTACAATCAATTGAAATCCATGTTGATTTCACAAGTTCATCACACGACATGATCAACCACAGTAATTTGTATAAACAGTTATAAATGTTTAAGTAAATAAATAAATAAACATTTAATAAAATCTAAGTCCTAATGATTGGGGCCTTTGGTCAACTCGAGTAGACTAGTCTGTCAATCATGGTACTTAGTAGTAAAGGAGATCTGTAAACCTCATCAAACATGTGACCTATAATCAATCAGTCTAGCTAGGACATCTTTTGATATATAGGCTTTTATAGTTCTTTAGACCGCCCATAGTTCTTTAGTTCTTTGGCACATGTTATCTTTGAGCATTTCCCAGATGTTCCTCAAAATAGTTCCTTGTACTTAGTTCTTTGAAATAGATCGTTAGTTCTTTGACAACACCTTCTTGAAATAGTTCTTTGAAAATAGATCGTTAGTTCTTTGAAAATAGTTCTTTGTTTGAGGTCTTTAGTTCTTTGAAAATAGTTCTTTGAAATAGTTCTTTGATACATAACAGTTACCTAAACAGGAGTCTAAGATAACAGTTATACATGTAAACATATAAAAGCATTCAAGTAAACAATTTACATAAAACAGTTTACGCATGCTTCTCAGCCCCGCGTTTTAAAACAAAATGTTAAAAAAAAAGGGCAATGAACTCACCTTGTAGTTGTTGGGTTGACTTAGCTTAAACGAAAGAATGCACGCGCTCTGAGTTGTAATTGAGTTTGTTTTCACGATCCTGTATTGATTTCATGTTGTTGAAACTTGTAAGTATAAGTTTGTAAGGTTTGTGTGTGTAGGTGTAGGTGTTAGCCCTAAAGTTGGCTAATACGCGTAAGACTTGGTCATGATCCCCGTTCGGTCCCATATATTTGATTTAAGTCAATGACATTATAAGTTATCATCTTGTCATTAGTTACAAGCCATTTGCTTTGATAAGAGACTTAGTGCTTATTTTCCAACTCGTCTTTGTTGATCTTGTACGTTTTGAACATTTATTGCATAATTATGAATTAATTAAGCAAACATTCTTTTGACATATCTTGTTTTGATCTTATTAAATGTATTAAGCCCATGTGGGCCTAACATGGAATATGGACCGAACAATGTGACCAAGTTACTAGTTGGGCCTTTGTGTAACAGGTTGGGCCTTGGGCCCAAATCTATGGGCCTTGGAATAACATTGAACATTTGAGAGTTGTAAGGTCTATTGGAATGTGTGGGCCAATGATATGGGGTGTTGAAATACAAAGGCCCGGCCAAATGTTACAAGGCCTAGAATTTAAGTGTCCTTATGGGCCTCTATTGGGCCACGAGGAAAATTGTTGGGCCAGAGGTGGGCCCAGGCAAGAATTGTTGGGCCTATGGTTAGAATGGGCTGTAGGAACCCTAATTGGGTCAGAAATAGGCTGTTGGCCAAGCCAATTGCAAAGGGGCTCCAAAATTAGGACAAGGGCCTTAAAAGTAGGACTTGGGTCCATTTTCTGTGGGCCTCGGGCTGAATTTGCTGGGCCCCCGGGATTCCATCAAGGCCCGAAGTAACATAGGTCTTGGGCCAACCTGGGCCTGGTTCTTTTGGGCTGAATTCGCTCGTGGGCCAATTTAGTCCTTGGGTCACCTAATGGATATGGGCCGAAACAAGGTTTTTGGTCAAACACTCTGGGCCTTCTAAGGCTACTGGGCTGAAACAGAAAGTTTAGGCCAAGATACTCTTGGGCCTAGAAAGTAGGATGTTGGGCCCATCCTGGGCCAACCGAACCGAATGTGGGCCTACTGTTGGGCCAAATGGAGTGTTCTATGAAGGTTTCTTGACCACTAGGGTTTCCAGCTGTTTGGGAAGGTGTGTACAAACCAAATGAACTGAGCCTCAACAAAATATACATGGACCGAATTTTGGCTATTGGCCACAACAGTATCTATGGTTGGGCCTGTTAGTTGCCTATTGGGCCAACTACATTTTGTTGGGCTGCAAATGATTATCAATGGTCCAAATAATTTATGTGCTGAACAAAAATTCCTAGGTCAAACCAGTATCTTATAGATTAGCATGGCCCAACGAATGGAGGGTCTGTTCGAATGAAATGGCAACCAACGAATGTGAGGGTGGCTGTCGAATAGCACCATGTGAGGCAGCCGAATGAAGGTTAGGAGTAGAAGCAGCGAATGAAGGTGATTCAGTCGAATGGTGGTAACTGGCCGAATGATTGAGGTTGTCGACTGAAAACTGGCGAATGAGACTGGCCGCATGAGGCATGGCGAATGAAGGGTGTATGGCTCGAATGAGTTGCTGGTTCGAATGAGGCACATGGTTGGCGAATGGCTCTGAACGAATGGACCAAGGAGTATGACTCATTCGACCTAACACATGGGTATCCCATTCGGCCACCCGCCATTCGGCGGTCTGGTGGCTTGGGTTGACTTTGGTGCTCCTATGGAGGTCCACAACTAGATCTATGGTGGTTCAAGGTGTATATGTCGAAGGAGATGGCTAGAAGTCGGGTGGTTCAAGCTTGTTCAACGAAATGGGTGAAAACCCTAATTTTTCGTGATGTTTACAGCAAGATACCTCGATTTTCAGTGGTTTGTGGCTCCGATCTGTTGTACTTTCGTGTAGAGGGTGATGAGAGCTTCGTGTGGGCGAAAGAATCACTCGATTTCGTTAAGAAACGAGTGAGATACAAGCTTTGGAAGTTTGAAAATGGAGGTTTTTCTCAAAACCGGGATTTTAGGGTTTGAGTGGGGAAGAAAGAGAGGAAGTGAGTAAAAATGAGTTCACTCATGGTATTTATACTACGGGTGAATTCGGGTTCGTTTTTGTTGCTCGGTTCGTAAATTCGTTACGTTTCCGGAAAATTACACGCAATTTAAATGGAATTAAATAAAAAGAGTTTAATTTAATTATTTTGATGAGTTTCAAAATTGTAAAATGTTATTTATTTTATTTTATTAAATTATTTTCGTTCGTGTCGTTTTTCGTTTTCGTTTCGTCAGATCGCGTCACCTTCGCGCGTAATTCGTTCGAATCGTCACCCGAACGAATACGACGATGGTTTTGCTTTCTGACTTTTGTTTTCTACTTTTCAGTCATTATTTCAGAACTCTAAACTCACAGATATGTTTGTGTGAATCGTCACCCACGCAAACACACTGTCAGTTCGTTATTCTGAAATAACACTGTAATTGTGTTTGAATTGTGTTTCCTCACTGTCGGACTCAACTAAACATCATGTTTTCACATTGTTCTTGTACTGATTCATCGGCCATCTGATTCCTGTCATCTGTGGACATCAGATCGCAACCGATATGTTTACGTTGTTCCCTTGTGATCTGTTGTTTCTCGTGATTCGTTGTGTTAACTGTGCTTAAGTTTTCACTTAAATACACACAACTATTGTTTCAATGTATGTTGTACTTAATGTATTTATGTTTACACGAAAATACGTACAACTGTTCTTATATTTAGAATCCTGTTAATACAAGTACTGTTTACAATCGTATAAGTACACATAGTTACTGTAGAAAGCACACGTACCGTACGGACTTGCCGGACGATCTGGTACTTGCTGTTACAGTCTCCCCTTGTTAAAGAAATTTCGTCCCGAAATTTAAGAGTTGTTATCGGGTACAGCTTTCTCTTCAAACAGTTGAGGATACTTTAACTTCATGTGATCTTCACGTTCCCAAGTAAACTCGGGTCCGCGTCTTGAGTTCCAACGAACCTTTACAATAGGGATACGGCTTCGCCTCAGTTGTTTGACCTTACGATCCATAATCTCCAAAGGTTCTTCGATAAAGTGCAACTGTTCATCAACTTGAATCTCTTCAAGTGGAATGACGAGTGATTCGTCTGCAAGGCATTTCTTTAAATTCGAGACGTGGAACACGTCATGCACCCCACTGAGTTCGTTCGGTAAGCTCAATCTGTACGCCACAGGACCAATACGTTCGATGATCTCGAACGGTCCCACGTATCGTGGTGTTAGTTTGCCTTTCTTCGCGAATCGAACTACACCTTTCCAAGGGGAAACCTTTAACATGACACGATCTCCCACTTGGAATTCCAACGGCTTGCGTCGTTTATCAGCATAGCTCTTTTGTCTGCTTCGTGTTGCTTGTAGTCTTTGTTGTATCTGAGCTATCTTGTCTGTAGTCTTTTGTATAAGTTCAGGCCCAGTGATACGATTATCTCCTACTTCCGACCAACAGATCGGCGACCGACATTTTCGACCATAAAGAGCCTCGAATGGGGCACAACCGATGCTGCTGTGATAGCTGTTGTTGTAGGAGAACTCGATTAGTGGTAAGTGAGAATCCCAATTACCACCGAAATCTAGAACGCAAGTTCTTAACATGTCCTCTAGAGTTTGAATTGTACGTTCGCTTTGACCGTCCGTTTGTGGATGGTAAGCTGTACTCAAATTTAACTGCGTCCCTAGAGATTTCTGCAGTGATTGCCAGAACCTGGAAGTAAATCTGCTGTCTCTATCAGAAACAATAGACAATGGCACACCATGACGTACCACTATCTCATTGATGTACAACCTCGCCAGTTTATCCATCGTGAAAGTTTCACGTATCGGCAAGAAATGAGCAGATTTCGTTAAACGATCTATGATCACCCAAATTGTATCGTGACCACTGGAAGTGCGGGGTAGCTTGGTAATGAAATCCATAGCTATTTGTTCCCACTTCCAGAGTGGAATTTCAGGTTGTTCCAGTAAACCAGACGGTTTCTGGTGTTCCGCCTTTACCTTCGCACACGTTAGACATCGACCGACGTACTCGGCTATGTCTTTCTTCATTCCCGGCCACCAATAAAATCCACGCAAGTCTTGGTACATTTTATCGGCGCCTGGATGAACAGAGTATTTTGTCTTGTGTGCTTCGTCGAAGATAAGTTTTCTCAATTCGTCTACCGCCGGGATCCATATACGATCCTGATAGTAGATCATTCCATCAGATTTGGTCTCTAAATGTTTCTCTGCTCCGCAGTCAAGTTCTTTCTTCAAGTTTCCTCCGTCAACTGACTCCTGTTGTGCTTGTATGATCCTGTCTTGTAAATTGGTCTGCACAGTCATCCCCATAGCTCTAACGCGTAAGGGTTTGACCCGTTCCTTTCGGCTCAAGGCATCAGCCACGACATTCGCCTTTCCCGGATGGTACTTGATCACACAATCGTAATCATTCAGAAGTTCAACCCAACGGCGTTGTCGCATGTTGAGCTCCTTCTGATCAAAAATATGTTGCAGACTCTTGTGATCTGTAAATATGGTACACTTAGTGCCATATAGGTAATGCCTCCAAATCTTCAGTGCGAAGATTACAGCTCCCAGTTCAAGATCATGAGTAGTGTAATTCTTCTCATGAACTTTTAACTGTCTTGATGCATAGGCGATAACTTTGTCCCGTTGCATCAGTACACAACCAAGTCCCTGATGGGATGCATCACAGTAAACGACAAAGTCATCACATCCTTCTGGGAGTGATAGGATTGGAGCATTACATAACTTCTGCTTCAATGTCTGAAAAGCATCCTCTTGTTTATGTTCCCAGACAAACGGTTCACTCTTCTGAGTTAACTTAGTGAGAGGCAAAGCTATCTTAGAAAAGTTCGAGATGAACCTCCTATAATAACCTGCCAATCCCAGAAAAGACCTAATCTCCGTTGGTGTCTTCGGAGTGTCCCAGTTCTTTATTGCTTCAATCTTGGCGGGATCTACGTGTATTCCCCCACTGTTGACTACGTGACCAAGAAACTAAACTTCCCTTAACCAAAATTCACATTTAGAGAACTTGGCATAGAGCTTCTGTTCTGTCAACAGTTCCAAGATCTTTCTGAGATGTTGCTCGTGTTCTGCTTTGCTCTTGGAATAAATCAGTATGTCATCGATGAAAACAATAACAAACTGATCTAAATACGGCTTGCACACTCGGTTCATGAGATCCATGAAAACCGCTGGTGCATTTGTTAATCCGAAAGGCATCACCATGAATTCGTAATGCCCGTATCTGGTTCGAAATGCCGTCTTCGGTATGTCTTCGTCTTGAACTCTAAGCTGATGGTAACCAGACCGCAAGTCAATCTTAGAGAAGTACTGAGCTCCTTGCAGTTGGTCAAACAAATCATCAATCCTCGGCAATGGATACCGATTCTTGATGGTTAGTTTGTTCAGCTCCCTGTAATCTATGCACATTCTGAACGATCCGTCTTTCTTCTTCACAAACAAGACCGGAGCTCCCCAAGGTGAGTAGCTCGGTTTAATGAACCCTTTATCCAGTAACTCCTGCAACTGGTTCGATAATTCCTGCATCTCCGAAGGTGCTAACCGATAAGGAGATTTAGCAACAGGAGTTGCTCCAGGAACTAAGTCAATTCGGAACTCTACCGGTCGCACAGGAGGCAAACCTGGTAAGTCTTCAGGAAATACTTCTGGATACTCTCTTACTACTGGTACGTATTGTATCTTCTTCTTGTCTTTCTCTTTTTCCACCACGTGAGCCAGGAAAGCTACACACTGCTTCTGTAAACACTTACGTGCCTTTATGCAAGAAAGGATTTTGACACTTCGTTTTGCTTGGTCCCCTCTGACTTCCAATACACGATCATCGGGCAATGGAACTCGAAGCAGCTTCTCAGAACAGACAACTTCCACTCGGTTAGAGGAAAGCCAATCCATTCCAACAATGATGTCGAAACTACCCAACTCCATCGGTATCAAATCGATAGAGAATGTATGACCGTTAAGTGTTAATGGGCAATTCCTGTGAACTGTACTAATTGTGATCTGTTTTCCGTTAGCTACTTCTATAATGTAAGGGGAGTCTAATTGTTCTTCTATGGAATCTAGTTGGCATGCAAAATTGGCAGAGATAAAACTCTGATCCGCACCTGTGTCAAATAGAACAGATGCATAAAAGTCATGTAAGGGAAACGTACCAGTGACCACATTTGGGTCCTGGCATGCTGCTGGTGCTCCAATAACAAAAGCTCTTCCACGAGGAGCTTGAACTGCCTGCTGAGCCTTCTTAGGGCAGTTCTTTACAAAGTGGCCTTGTTCACCACAGTTGAAGCATCCACCGTTGTTCTGGTTAGCAGGTGGATGGAGAGCTAAAGCAGCATTGTTGACTGTTTGTTTTGGTGTCATTCGACAGGATTGGACCCAATGGCCCTTCCGTCCACATCCCGTGCAATGTTTGCAGGGAGTGTCAGCAGCATGGTGGGATTGACATTTGGCACACAAAGGATAGGCACCAATGTAGGGTCTCTTGTTGGGGTTTGTTGGTGCAGCTGTTACTTGTTGGAGAGGGGTGGCCATCGTGTAGTTCTTGATGACCTTTTGTTTCTTCTTGGGTTGATGATGATGTCACACCCCCAAATTCCCACTCGTGGTGTATGTCCACGTGGATGTGACGTGTCCAGAATCACAGCTCAAGGTCATATAGAACGACTCTATATGCGTTTACAAATCCAAGTTTGACACATACACATATCAAAATAGTTTGCAGGGGAAAAGTATTTCATAGCAGCGGAAATAAATATGTTTGAATACATGCAGCGGAAATCAAATTGTCAAATGCAACATTGTTTAATTCATAACATAAATAAGAATGTTTCCAAATGATAAGACAGAAATGCATGCGGATCCTAATGCTCGTCCCTTAAAGTGTGCATTCCTGTTATCCATAGCTCGCTAGTTACCTGAGAATACAAGTTTGAAAAAGTGTCAACACAATGGTTGGTGAGTTCACAGGTTTTGATATACATATATAGTAAGAAAGTGTGTCATGCTGTTTATCATATGTTAGTGCCGAGCCCTTGGCCCAAAGTGTCAGTGCGTCACTACCGAACTAGACTTGTTAGTCTTTGCCTCCGCCATGTCTCGTAATAACATGGCAAGATAGGTCAAGTTTTCACGTGTTATGACATCCAGTCAATATTTCGCCACGCGGGGTTAGTCACACCCCAAACGGATCCATTCAAACTCGCCTCGTTGTTTGTACATTAACGGTAAGACTTTGTGAGGACTTCTTACGATTACAACACTTAATGTTTGTCTAATAAACCAGCATACACCAAAATGTTTGTACAGTAATAGATGTTTGACTCGATGCAACAAGTATTCTCCCCCTATTTAAAAGCGTTTGAAAAGAGTAAAGAGGGGCCGTAAACTCACCTTAGTGATACGAATGTATGTAAGTGTAAGCTCCTGAATCGTCAAGTAGCACGTCGGTCACCGGCAACCTATAGCGTATACCGTACGTGAGTTTGTGTAAGTGATCGTGCTAGTGTTCGTGTTAGTGCTCGTGTTTGTGTCCAACAACCCTTGGTTGTTCATGTTTGTCCGTGTCGGTCTACAATGACCGTGTTTGCTCGTGTTGGTCCATATTGACCGTGTTTGACCGTGTTTGACCGTGTTTGACCGTGTTTGACTGTGTTTGACCAAAGTTGACCGTGTCAAGTCAACGACCCGTTGGTGAACCGTGTGACGGTTTGTGAATCGTGTAGCATTCGTGTAAGTGTTTGTCGTGTGCAAAACGCGTAAATCGCGTCTATGGACAACTTACTATTTATAGTAAGTTTCCATTTATGGAAAGTTCACAAAGCATATCGGTTTTATAGTTCTAACATGTTCAATAATCCTACGGGATCATGTTAACACATAACACATCATCATGCGATTTCACATAAGTCGTTTATAACATGTTTGTGCACAAAAGTTTCCTAAAACGGAAAGTTCCCATTGCTAGCATATGTACATCGGAAACCATCTAATTTGGTATTTAATCAACATATTATAACATAACAAGTCATCTAGCATGCTCACATCTTGCAACACGTTGACAAATTGGTTTTTGTAAAAATAAAGTTACTATAAATAGTAACTTTATGGTTTTTCATGAAAACGATCATTCTAACATTTTTAAATCCTATTTTCTCATCATCAATCATCATAATAATCAATCTAGCATCATTTAATCATGTATATATAACCAAATTTATCATCTAGCAATGTATTGTATCAAAAAGTTACTAAATATAGTAACTATGTAAAAATGACCTTAAACCTTATCAAAATCACATTCTAAACATCAATATCATTCTAATAGCATTTAACTAGCAATCCATGGACATGCATGTTGTCAAATATCACCCATATCACCATTACTTAACTAAAAAGTTTCTATTAATAGAAAGTTTATCAAAACCCATCATTTTAACTATTACAATCCAATCTAACCATAAAATCATCTTCTAATATCATCAATAAACATCCATGAACATCCAAAATCACCCCAACACTCATGGATCATACATGCATGCATCAATATCATCCCAAATCATCATTTTAAGCAAAAGACTTGTACTCATCAACTTAGATCATCATAAATCACCATTATAACATCATAGATCATCAAAGAATACATTAAAACTATCAAACCCAGAAGCAAAACTCGTGCATGTGGATTGTGGGTGTTTGCATGTGGGTTTCAAGCATTGCATGTGAGTGTGTGAGTGTCTAAAGAGTGTTTTAGCCATAGATACTACCTTAGATGCTCCAAATCGTTGAGATGGCTGGTTCCACAGCTCCTGGTTCGTGGGTTTGATTGAGGACAAGAAAGATGGTGATGGTTCTAAGCCTCCTTGAGGGTGATGGACTCCAAAGCTCCAAGTCTTGAGCTTCCGAAGTGTTCTTCAATGGCTTCTAATGGTGGAAATTGGGTGTAACAGAGGTTAGGGAGGGAGGATGGTCAACTGGTAGAGTGTAGAACCGGAGATAATGAGTGAAAAGTGTAGAATAGGCATCATTGTCTTGGATTTATAAAGATTTTGTCGACTGGGCGTTGTCGCGTACCGCGATGAGGCTTTCAAATTATCTCCGCGTACCGCGGCGGATTCCGGAGGTCAAACCCCCGCGTTGTTGGTCGCGCACCGCGAATGGTCTTCTTGTTGGGCCATCGCGTACCGCGATGGATCCCTGAAGAGCCCAATAAGCCCTTTTTAATGGGTTTGATCCGTTCGTCGTCGTTTTCACGCTTCCGAACTATCGTTTGGCCTCGTTTGAACTCCCTAGTTCAATGTGTGAGTGTTTCGTGAGGTTTAGAGTGTTGTGCTACACAATGTGCTTGACGTTCACCAACGTTCGTATGTTTTGACACGTGTGTGCTGTTTGCCGATAATTCTACGAATTATCTAGTCATGTGTCAGTGTTCGTACTGTCGTGCCACGTGTCACTCTAAATCAATCTAATTCTAGTGCCACGTGTACAATAAGCATTTAAATAAACATTTAAATAAATAGGTTGCTGACCTGGAAATTACGGGGTGTCACAGATGAGGTCTCTTTGACGACTCTTCCTTGTTCTTGCCAGCATCAGCCTCTTTCTTTAAAACTCCAGAGGCAACCATCAGATCAGTGAGTTTCCCAGACAGTCTCACTGCTGACTCGACAGTGGTAGGGTTGGCTGAAACAACCATACCCTGAATACAGGCGGGAAGTCCACCTACATACCTGTCGATCCTCTTTTCTAGAGTCGGTACCATGTCTGGCACCAAAGCAACCAACTCGTGATAACGAGTAGTGTACCCCATGTGATCAGCCCCTTTCATCACATGGTTGGATAACTCAATTTCCAACTTCTGTAGCTCATTCTTGGGGCAGAATTCTGTTCTCAGTAACTCCTTGAAGTCCTCCCATGGCATTGCCATAGCTTCTTCTCTTCCTTGGGCGTTGATCTGACCATTCCACCAGGTTAGAGCCCGCTTGTTGAATGTTCCAGCAGAGTAGCGGACTTTATGGTGCTCTGGACAGCTGCAGAGGTCCAGAGTAGCCTCAATCTTTTCAATCCATTGGATTAATCCAACGGCTCCTTCCGACCCACTAAAGCTGGGTGGTTTGCAGCCCATAAAGGACTTATAAGAGTGGTTTGAAGTACCACCAGTGTTCCCACTGGCTTCTCCTGATGAATTGCCAGTGTTGTTGATCTCATTACGGAGAAGGTTGAACATCTCCGGTATTGCTTCCTTCATCTGATTAGTCATCTGACTGCTCAGTAGGGTCACCAAAGCGATAGTAGTAGGATCCAGTATGGGAGTCATGCCTGAACCTGATGCCTGTGTGATCAGTGGGGGAGGAGGCGGAGGCGGTGGAGGAGGTGGCGGTGGTGAGTCATTTGGTGATGGTGTTGAGGAGTGTGGAGCTTGGTCCTGTGATAATGGCAACAGAGGAGGTTGTCTTTGCGGCGGCATTCTGATCATAACCAAATGAATATTGGTTAGTGCAATGATCGAATGCAGAAGACAATATGCAATAAGTCTTAAATCCTGTGTTCTCTACATGCAGCGTCCCTAGGTTATAGTCTAGGCCAAACCGTTTAAATAAATGACCTATATTTCTCTATAACCATGGCTCTGATACCAATCTGTCACACCCCGAGCCGGCGGAATAGGATCGGTTGTCCCGTCGGGCGGAAGGTTCCCGGGGCGCGATATCGTGAGTGATAATCGAATTTGATCAGATTGTTATACGGCACATGATACATAATTGAAAAGTGCTAAATATAATAGAATTACAAAGTTAAATTACATCAGTATTGTTTATAATTTAACAATGTAAATCTACTATTAACATCATAAGTTTCTATCTTGTATTTACACAAGATATACAAAATGGTATGTGTAATGATGTCTTCAAAAATATGCAGGTCCAAAATACTAAGTCTTCTAATTGAAGTCCTAGTCCAGAAGTAATGACTTCCTAATTGACCTGTTCGTCACCTGAGAAGTCATGCAAAAAGATCAAGTCAACACATGGTTGGTGAGTTCATATAGTTTTGTAATTTAAAATGATTTGAAAGTCTCCTTTGGTAAAGACCCTAACCTCATTAACACCACATGTAATATCCACATCAGTATGCTTATATATAGGGCATATGTAAGGGACAAGCCCTAGCCAACATCCCACCACATACTAATATGCATATGACACTGATATTAATGATAATTAAGCATTTTTACCCTTAACACCATTCCATAAGTTCTTCTGTTGTTGTCCCTGTGTTTACAATCAATTGAAATCCATGTTGATTTCACAAGTTCATCACACGACATGATCAACCACAGTAATTTGTATAAACAGTTATAAATGTTTAAGTAAATAAATAAATAAACATTTAATAAAATCTAAGTCCTAATGATTGGGGCCTTTGGTCAACTCGAGTAGACTAGTCTGTCAATCATGGTACTTAGTAGTAAAGGAGATCTGTAAACCTCATCAAACATGTGACCTATAATCAATCAGTCTAGCTAGGACATCTTTTGATATATAGGCTTTTATAGTTCTTTAGACCGCCCATAGTTCTTTAGTTCTTTGGCACATGTTATCTTTGAGCATTTCTCAGATGTTCCTCAAAATAGTTCCTTGTACTTAGTTCTTTGAAATAGATCGTTAGTTCTTTGACAACACCTTCTTGAAATAGTTCTTTGAAAATAGATCGTTAGTTCTTTGAAAATAGTTCTTTGTTTGAGGTCTTTAGTTCTTTGAAAATAGTTCTTTGAAATAGTTCTTTGATACATAACAGTTACCTAAACAGGAGTCTAAGATAACAGTTATACATGTAAACATATAAAAGCATTCAAGTAAACAATTTACATAAAACAGTTTACGCATGCTTATCAGCCCCGCGTTTTAAAACAAAATGTTAAAAAAAAAGGGCAATGAACTCACCTTGTAGTTGTTGGGTTGACTTAGCTTAAACGAAAGAATGCACGCGCTCTGAGTTGTAATTGAGTTTGTTTTCACGATCCTGTATTGATTTCATGTTGTTGAAACTTGTAAGTATAAGTTTGTAGGGTTTGTGTGTGTAGGTGTAGGTGTTAGCCCTAAAGTTGGCTAATACGCGTAAGACTTGGTCATGATCCCCGTTCGGTCCCATATATTTGATTTAAGTCAATGACATTATAAGTTATCATCTTGTCATTAGTTACAAGCCATTTGCTTTGATAAGAGACTTAGTGCTTATTTTCCAACTCGTCTTTGTTGATCTTGTACGTTTTGAACATTTATTGCATAATTATGAATTAATTAAGCAAACATTCTTTTGACATATCTTGTTTTGATCTTATGAAATGTATTAAGCCCATGTGGGCCTAACATGGAATATGGACCGAACAATGTGACCAAGTTACTAGTTGGGCCTTTGTGTAACAGGTTGGGCCTTGGGCCCAAATCTATGGGCCTTGGAATAACATTAAACATTTGAGAGTTGTAAGGTCTATTGGAATGTGTGGGCCAATGATATGGGCTGTTGAAATACAAAGGCCCGGCCAAATGTTACAAGGCTTAGAATTTAAGTGTCCTTATGGGCCTCTATTGGGCCACGAGGAAAATTGTTGGGCCAGAGGTGGGCCCAGGCAAGAATTGTTGGGCCTATGGTTAGAATGGGCTGTAGGAACCCTAATTGGGTCAGAAATAGGCTGTTGGCCAAGCCAATTGCAAAGGGGCTCCAAAATTAGGACAAGGGCCTTAAAAGTAGGACTTGGGTCCATTTTCTGTGGGCCTCGGGCTGAATTTGCTGGGCCCCCGGGATTCCATCAAGGCCCGAAGTAACATAGGTCTTGGGCCAACCTGGGCCTGGTTCTTTTGGGCTGAATTCGCTCGTGGGCCAATTTAGTCCTTGGGTCACCTAATGGATATGGGCCGAAACAAGGTTTTTGGTCAAACACTCTGGGCCTTCTAAGGCTACTGGGCTGAAACAGAAAGTTTAGGCCAAGATACTCTTGGGCCTAGAAAGTAGGATGTTGGGCCCATCCTGGGCCAACCGAACCGAATGTGGGCCTACTGTTGGGCCAAATGGAGTGTTCTATGAAGGTTTCTTGACCACTAGGGTTTCCAGCTGTTTGGGAAGGTGTGTACAAACCAAATGAACTGAGCCTCAACAAAATATACATGGACCGAATTTTGGCTATTGGCCACAACAGTATCTATGGTTGGGCCTGTTAGTTGCCTATTGGGCCAACTACATTTTGTTGGGCTGCAAATGATTATCAATGGTCCAAATAATTTATGTGCTGAACAAAAATTCCTAGGTCAAACCAGTGACTTATAGATTAGCATGGCCCAACGAATGGAGGGTCTGCTCGAATGAAATGGCAACCAACGAATGTGAGGGTGGCTGTCGAATAGCACCATGTGAGGCAGCCGAATGAAGGTTAGGAGTAGAAGCAGCGAATGAAGGTGATTCAGTCGAATGGTGGTAACTGGCCGAATGATTGAGGTTGTCGACTGAAAACTGGCGAATGAGACTGGCCGCATGAGGCATGGCGAATGAAGGGTGTATGGCTCGAATGAGTTGCTGGTTCGAATGAGGCACATGGTTGGCGAATGGCTCTGAACGAATGGACCAAGGAGTATGACTCATTCGACCTAACACATGGGTATCCCATTCGGCCACCCGCCATTCGGCGGTCTGGTGGCTTGGGTTGACTTTGGTGCTCCTATGGAGGTCCACAACTAGATCTATGGTGGTTCAAGGTGTATATGTCGAAGGAGATGGCTAGAAGTCGGGTGGTTCAAGCTTGTTCAACGAAATGGGTGAAAACCCTAATTTTTCGTGATGTTTACAGCAAGATACCTCGATTTTCAGTGGTTTGTGGCTCCGATCTGTTGTACTTTCGTGTAGAGGGTGATGAGAGCTTCGTGTGGGCGAAAGAATCACTCGATTTCGTTAAGAAACGAGTGAGATACAAGCTTTGGAAGTTTGAAAATGGAGGTTTTTCTCAAAACCGGGATTTTAGGGTTTGAGCGGGGAAGAAAGAGAGGAAGTGAGTAAAAATGAGTTCACTCATGGTATTTATACTACGGGTGAATTCGGGTTCGTTTTTGTTGCTCGGTTCGTAAATTCGTTACGTTTCCGGAAAATTACACGCAATTTAAATGGAATTAAATAAAAAGAGTTTAATTTAATTATTTTGATGAGTTTCAAAATTGTAAAATGTTATTTATTTTATTTTATTAAATTATTTTCGTTCGTGTCGTTTTTCGTTTTCGTTTCGTCAGATCGCGTCACCTTCGCGCGTAATTCGTTCGAATCGTCACCCGAACGAATACGACGATGGTTTTGCTTTCTGACTTTTGTTTTCTACTTTTCAGTCATTATTTCAGAACTCTAAACTCACAGATATGTTTGTGTGAATCGTCACCCACGCAAACACACTGTCAGTTCGTTATTCTGAAATAACACTGTAATTGTGTTTGAATTGTGTTTCCTCACTGTCGGACTCAACTAAACATCATGTTTTCACATTGTTCTTGTACTGATTCATCGGCCATCTGATTCCTGTCATCTGTGGACATCAGATCGCAACCGATATGTTTACGTTGTTCCCTTGTGATCTGTTGTTTCTCGTGATTCGTTGTGTTAACTGTGCTTAAGTTTTCACTTAAATACACACAACTATTGTTTCAATGTATGTTGTACTTAATGTATTTATGTTTACACGAAAATACGTACAACTGTTCTTATATTTAGAATCCTGTTAATACAAGTACTGTTTACAATCGTATAAGTACACATAGTTACTGTAGAAAGCACACGTACCGTACGGACTTGCCGGACGATCTGGCACTTGCTGTTACATATGTAAACAATCTGATCATTTCGATTATCACAACGATATCGTGCCCCGGGAACCTTCCGCCCGACGGGAAAGTCGATCCAGCCCGCTGGCTCGGGGTGTGACAGGTAAGGTTTGTGTTATCTCTCTCCCCAGACCCTACTTAAAAGTGGGATTTCACTCGGTATGTTTTTTTGTTTCTTATTTAATTATATTTTTCTAATCCTCTCTCCTATTTAATGTTAATAATTTTAAATAATTAAATTGTATACTTAAATGTAAAACTATAAATTTTTATTCTAATAAATTATTATAAGATAATAATCATAAGTAGATTTCAATTATATCTTATTTCAAAATATAATTTTATAATTATGAAAATAATACCTTCGGCTTACCTATCAAATATCAATTATGTAGTTATTAAACTTTCGAATTGTTGTTTTATTGCTTAAAGTATTTGTTAGCTTAATCATCTTACATCAAAATATTGTTTTATAATTTTTAAATTATCAGTTATAACTATTTAATATTTTATATTTATTCTGTGTAATACACGGAGTAATAATAATAATGTTAAAAGATATAATTTTATATATTTAACATAAATTTTGTTAGTTAATAAAAAATTAATATAGAAAAGGTATATTTTGAATAAAATTTTATTTATCATTAATTATATATTTTTAACATAAATTTTGTTATTTAATAAAAATTTAGTATTGAAAAATTATATATTGAATAAAATTTTATTTAACATTGATTAAAATCTTCAATCGTTTAGTAGTTTCTAAAATATCATTGCTAAAAAAATATTATTCAATTTCTTTTTATTCAACTCATGCAATATACAAGTTTTGTAAACTAATAATTAGGTAAAGTAGCATGTAACTTCGTGAATATGAAAACTAGAACATATATGTTGAGAAATGATCAAATAGGAAGAGATTTATTCATAAGAAGATTAGGAACTAATAGAAACTTGACATGTAACATGCTAAAAATGAATGAATGCTAATTTAGTTATAACATCTTATTTTTTGTACTGTATTTTTTCTTGTTAAGGATTTTTTAGACTATATTATTTTTTGTATTGAATTTTTGTATCTTTGTACTGGATTTTTATTTTTTTGTCTAAGTTTTTTTTTCTGTATTATATTTTGTTTTTTGTACTAGATTTTGGTTTTGGTATTATATTTTTGTTTTTATTTTCTAACATGTCACATGTCAAATTTCTATTGGTTCCTACTTTTCTTAGACAAAATTTTCTTCCTAAAAGATCCAACCCCCATACATGTTATTTGGAAAGTTGAGTAATATGTTCTTGAGTAGGGTTGGTTCATAGTTGGTCCTCTTCAGCTACAAATAGGTTTGGTTCATTGTTTGTTATATTAAACCGAACCATGTGTTTGTTTAGTAATTCAGTTATACTTGACCATTTACTCTAATTAATTATGTTTAGGTTTGATTTTTTGGGTTTTAGATTCACTTTTTTAAGCTAAATAACACGAAGTATTTTTAACAACGTAAACAAAGAGATAAAAATGACACAAAAATAAAAAGGTTCAAAGTAAGACAAACCAGTCTCCGTCACAGTGACGTGAGAATCAAAATGAGTTTTATACATTATCAGGGTCGGCTTAATTGTTTTGATGGTCTTATGCGAAAAAAAGGTCCCTTTTTTCTAATAGTACTTGTTAAAAACACTTCTTTTTTTTTTTATCTAAGCTTGAGATCAACAACAAATCAACAATACACTAAAAGTTCAAGTAACCAAGTCAATAAATCATAATAATTTAACTAATCAAACCGATTAATCAACAAGACAATAATACAAGTAATTAATAAATAATAAACATTAATACATCACAACAAACTAAATGAGTATGCCCTAATATTCTAATGCTCGAGCATGAATTCAACTACTGCACCAAAATACCGAATTACATTCACCAACTAAAATCAAGTTTTGAAAGAGAAAAAGTTTGGATTATCGTCGAGTTACCAAAATACACTTTAGGGCTTAAGTATTACTCATTAATTATGGGAGGCCAAGGCATTTACCAAAATTTTTTTAACAATAAGACCGGCCTTGTAAATTTCTTGAATACTAATTTATTTGTCAAATCGAACAAATAAAAAAAAAAGAAAAAGAAAGAAACATAAAATATTCAAGTGGCAAGAAATGATGTTATCAAAGACGGGGAATTTGAATCACTCATAATAGCCTTTGCCTACACCTCTAAAATTTGCATTATCAACACCACTTTTCCCACTTCTTATATATAACTCATCACTTTTTTCTTTTTTTCATATATATCTTTTTATAATTAAATTTATGAAAGTAATTATTATTAATTAAAGCTTGGCATCCATTGTATATTCTGATCTAGCCAATTTATAAATTTTTATGGTGAATATTTTTGTGATTGTATAACTTCTGCACATAATGGGTCATACAAAGATTTTTTATATGAAAACAATTCTTGACTGCATATAAATGTTAAAATGACACACATATACACACACACACACTTATGTATATGTATATGTAATAAGAAAACAATAATAAAAGCTATGATTAAGACGTAAACCCAAATTTTTACTTGAATAACACATCGAACTTGATATTAGAGGATACAAATATTTAATTAGAACACCTTCTATTATGATATTTCAACCTTCTTATTCTGCTTCAACCTATATCATTATCACCAAACTCTAGAAATCATACTAAAAAGAAGTTCATAGCTTAAAGATTTTTGGTTTTTTAATGTTAAACTCGCTTATGTGGTAAACCCTTACGTGACTGGATCTCCTTAATACCCAACTAACCAGATGGAACATATAAAACAAGATTGTAAGCTGCAGGGTTCGCGGACTTAAAAATAATTGTTTTAATGAAAATTAATATTGAGAACTTTATGCAAGTTCTATAAAAGTTAGGTTAAAGATTCTTACTAGATGATGATTTGAGGTTCTAGTTGACTTGCTTTAACCTAACATAATTTTATACCAATGAATCTTAATATCTTAAAACTCACAATTCTTGAGTAATGAGACTTTGTTTGGATATCACATATTTGAATATATAATATTGAAGTCTATGAATCTATCTATACACCTCTATGACCAAATCTTTCTAATTTATCATGTTTTTATTATACGACCCGTATTAACCCGTCACGTCTACTAGGCCCATATAAAAGCCCTATAGGTGACAACAAATAAATTTATAAATGTCAAATAATACAACCTAGTACTAAATGTTTGTATGTGAAGGTAAAATAAATAAGATTTGTCATGTTCATTTCCTCATATTTAGTATTATTATATTATAAGGAAAAGTTAATTGACAACATATGTTTCCTTGAGGGCCACGTATTCGTAATTTCAGCTCACAAGTTAAGATGTTAACTTCCACATTGCACCCTTACACTATTATTTAATTATATACCTCATATCCCCCCACTTTTGTTTAAACTAAGTCTAGCCCTATGCCTGACAAAATGAACGGTTTTGATTGGGTTGGGTAACGACTAACGAGTTAGAATGAGTGCGGGTTAGGATGGTGCGGTCCAATACAGATTTTAAGCAAAATCCGTTTGGGTTTAAAGTTTAAACGGGTCGCTTTAAAAAAAATCAATTTCGCTCAAGTTATAATGAGTTGTAATTTGTAACTAAACAAATAATTTATTTAAATAATCTTTAATGATATTCTTATTAAATATATTTTTGATCATTCTTACCCGTTGAAATCCATTATGTTCACATTGTATTTAAGTTACCCATCTTGACCCGCTTTGTGTTAAGGTCTTACCAATCTCAACCCATACTATGTCATAATTTTACCCATTTAAACCCAAAATGCAATAATTGTTTACCAAATTCTACCCATTTATCTTGATATAGGTCAAGATTGACAGGTACATTAAAAAAGGGTTAGTATGTTATTACAATAATTCTGTTACCATAAATCAAAAATAGGATTAAGCCATTATCATCAAAATCCATCCTCCACGTTAGTGCAATTCAAAATAGATGTTATTTTCAAGGTAAAGACACACATGTGTGCCTCTAGTAGCCAAAGAGTATTTGTATTAGTGGTACAAATGTGTCTTCATGATATTCTTCTTAAGACCGAAGGTTTACGGGCCATAATAGACAAACGATATAATATTTACTAGTGAGTTTAAAATGTGTAAATTTATCGTTATAAAGAAACACACCTTTAATACAATATGTATATAAAGTTATCATGTCAGTATTAAACTCAAGTTGATTTGCTAATTTAGTTGATATTGAAAACATATGAACACTATAGAAGCTCAAATACTATTTAACCAATTGAGTAATACATGTTAAAGTTAAGCAAAATAACGATACATCGTAGTCATTTTACAAATTTTAATATAAGTGTTAATGCCATGAAACTATTACTCTTTAGTAAGATAACACACAAAATACAAAATATGCCTTTAATTTTATAGTTAATGTTTATCATGTTTTAAATTTTCTAAAAACCATGAAACAAAGCGGAATCAAACAGTTATCAATGTTTTGGTTTTATTTTTAAATTGTTCGCTTTCAATTTTTGATGATAAAAAAACTTTACTAATAGCTTGGCTATTGGTTTGACTTGAGAACCATCAAATCAATTATAAACACCCTTAATTTCTTGTAAAAAAAATAAAGAGTATAATAATAATTTTTTAAAGTTACTTTAGTATAAATTGAAATAGGTAAACATGTAATATTTATTATAAAGAAAGGTATATGTATAACTAAAAGTCCGGTTTAACTATATATGTAACTAACTTATTGCTTAACCACATTTAAAAAAACTAGTAAGGTGTTCGCGCTACGTGACGAGAAATAAAACACTTAGGTTTTATTTAATTTTAATATTTAACGATTAAAAATCGCAATTTAAAAGCTAAAAATGTTGAATGTGGCAAAAGTGTCAATAAGTGTTTCATTTGATTTGAGGGAATGTTTTTTATAACTATTCTATCTTAGTTTATTTCTAAAAGATACTAATGTGAAATAAATTAAAAAGTTAAAAAACACATACAGTTTATGGTTTTCAAACTGTTGTAAGTTGTATTTCATGCTATAATAGTTATAAAACTCTTAATTTTAAAAAAATTGGTCAAATGGTCATTATATCGTTCTAATATGTCTTATAATATAATATAGATAATATACGTCATTAAAATTTTAGATTGAATGCGTATACAATTAATTAAGTTAACAAGAAAAAATGTGTGATATTTATTTAAACATCAAAAAACGAAAAAAAAAACTTAAGGTTAATTTTTACCAAGTTTACAAGTAAAAGGGCCTAAAATAGCAACATCTCAAATCTCGCATTCTCCCTTCACCATCCTCTATAAATCAGAACACCTCTCGTTCAATCTTCTCAAAAACCACAGTTTCAATCCCCACCCGATAACACACCAATCAAACACCGGAAACATGGACGGCACCGGAGTGGTTGCAGTGTATGGCAACGGAACCCTAACCGAGAACAAGAAATCCACGTTCTCCGTCAAAGCCGGCCTCGCCCAGATGCTCCGCGGCGGCGTTATCATGGACGTCGTTAACGCCGACCAAGCACGGATAGCGGAAGAAGCCGGCGCCTGTGCGGTCATGGCACTGGAGCGAGTGCCCGCCGACATCCGTGCGCAAGGCGGGGTGGCACGGATGAGCGACCCGCAGCTGATTAAGGAAATCAAGCAGGCCGTGACGATCCCGGTGATGGCTAAGGCTCGGATTGGGCATTTTGTTGAGGCGCAGATTTTGGAAGCAATTGGGGTGGATTATGTAGATGAGAGCGAGGTTTTGACATTGGCGGATGATATGAATCATATTAATAAGCATAATTTCAGGATTCCGTTTGTGTGTGGTTGCCGGAATTTGGGGGAGGCTTTGAGGAGGATTCGTGAAGGGGCTGCCATGATTAGGACTAAAGGAGAAGCTGGAACTGGTATGTTTGCCTGATTTCATAACATTTGGTTGATTTTTTACTCTAATTTACCGTCAATGTTTGTCTTGTATTGTTAATTTTTTGGTAGAAAAATTAGTTTTTATTAGATATTGGTTTTGCCTTCCTTTTCAAAAAATTAAAATGTGTTGTGACTCCCGTTAATTTCCGCCTCTTTCGAAATGTTCATGAAGGTCAAGTCAGAAATTTATCCAAGATAATTGTATAATTAAGTCAATGAACACTATATAAATATATGTTCTTATAATCAAGGTTGTAGAAGGCGTTAGGCACTTGTTGGATTGCGAGGTACCGGCTAGGGATTAATTGGCATTAAGAGGATTGAATTTTTACATGTAATTTTACAAATATATATTATACACACACATCAATATTAATAATTCAATAGAAGACTTCAAATAATTTAAAAAAGCAAACTTAAACATACTAAGTCAAGTATTTCAAAGTTCAAACTTAAACACTGGAACAACAAAAGAATATCACTTTAGGGTTGAGAAATGTCTCGAAGAATCATAAATCTGGTGACTTTTACCTAAAAAAAGTCAAAAAAAACAACTAGGGTGCCTAGACTCCGATTAGGTCGCCTAGGGCCAAATCGACAAGGTTTGAGGGCGCCTAGGCGCCGTGTAAGCTGATTTTTACAACAGTGCTTATAATAGTAGATAATAAAGAAAAGATTGTCTGAATAACCAAACTTGTCAAGGTTAAGATACTGAATGGATTAGACTTGTGAAAAAGAGGTGCTATTAGGACCAGGCTTACGAAGAAAGAGGCACTGATTGGACCAGTTTTACGAAGAAGGTAGGTGCTGGTTGAACTAAACTTACGAAGAATAAGATCCTTCAGCGACTAAGAGTTGTTTGATGAGGAGTTATCAAGAGAGGGAGGCCCATTAGGTGTTTTCTTGGGCAAATGAGATAATATGATTATGAAGTGATAGACGATTACGGGTGTGTATGGGACGGTTTTCTACTTGGTCTAAATCTAAAACCGAAATTTCGGTTTTTAACCCGTTTGGGTTGGTTTTTTTGGTTTTTATATTTTTAAAACCCATTTGTGTTCGGTTTGGGTTTGGTTTTTTCTACTTAGGCCTAAAATTATGCTATGAAAAAAATAAACCAAAATTTTGTATTTGAACTAAAAATGTTTAAAGTTATACACCACTTAACATTTAAAAGTATATATAAAAATCTTAAAATTTAGTAAAAATCATATGTGTTTTTGGTATCATAAGTGTAAAAAATAATAAATATACGATTTTTATGACTTTTGGTATCAAGAAGCTATAAAATAAAAATAGACGGTTTATAAAGTATTAGAATTTTTTAAAGTTAATATATACACACATAAATACACATGCATTTGTTTTTTTCGGTTTTTATTTTAAGTAAAACCAAACCAAAACCCAAACTTTCGGTTTTTTTAGAAAAACTTAAACTAAACATGTTGGTTTATATTTGGGTTCGGTTATTTCGGTTTGGATTTTTTGGTTTTTGAATTTTGGGTCGGTTTTTTCAGTTTCATGCACACCTGACTAACAAAGTGTTTTTCTATTTAGGTGTCTAGGGATGCACTTCTTTATTGTGTTTGTCACCTCTTTATTTTAGTGAAAGCGAACATACTTGACATTTCATGTGATCATGTCATATTATCAAATAATGTTTTCTTGTGCGTGAAAAGATTTGTTTTCTCCTAATGTATGTAAGGACTTAGCTAGTCAGACTTATAATTTATCCTTTGTTTTGTGATCAAAACAAATGTCTTGATCACATAGTTATCAAATGCGTAAGGCGCCCTCAAGGCGCTTTGTCCCTGCCTAGGGCCTAGGCGTTAAGCGCCAAAAAAGTGGGGGCCTGAGAAAAAAAAGCACCCTTTCCAAAAAAAATTCTAAAATAAATTATAAAATAAAAAATAAGACTAGAAATCCAAAAAGTTCTCACTAACCAAACACAGTGTTCAAAATATCAAATAGCAAAATCATCCCAAATGAAAAAATCCCTCAAAACCAAAAACGTTTAAATAAATAAAAAAAAAAGTTTCCAAGTGGCGCTTGACTTTCCTAATTATCAAAAGCGGGATTTTACCGCCTGGCTTCAGATTGGCGCTCAAGGCGCTCGCTTTTAATAACTATGCTTGATCATAACGTTTTTCTTACCCTGTTACGATGTTCAACTTTATATAAATGATAAAAAGTCTTTATCTGTAACAAAGTTCAACTTTTCGTGTACTGACCATATCATTCTTCTTTATATGTGGTCGAAAAGCGGCTAACGTCATCAACCATAATAAATATTAGGCACATGATTGTGTTTGGATGCTACTTTTGATTGTCTAGCGCGTTGTCAGGCTAAAAAGTTGTATTATATCATTGTTTGTGTCAACGTGGGATAACCCACTTGTTAGAGGTATTGCCTCTTAGAAAAGAGGTCCTGGGTTTAAATACAGGCAAGGGGACATTATTTGGGATTAGAGTAAGAGTGGATTAGTGTTACTGTTAAAAAAATATCATTGTTTGTATAGTTTTTCATTTTTAATAAATATTTTCAGAAAAACTATATTTTCAAGTGCATATAACTTTGGTTATGTTTTGCAGGTAACATAATTGAGGCAGTAAGACATGTGAGGTCTGTGATGGGTGACATTCGGGTTTTGGCAAACATGGATGATGACGAGGTGTTCACTTTTGCAAAGCAAATCGCAGCACCATATGATCTTGTGATGCAAACGAAGCAATTGGGGCGGCTCCCGGTGGTGCAGTTTGCTGCTGGTGGTGTTGCTACGCCAGCTGATGCAGCCCTGATGATGCAGTTGGGGTGTGATGGTGTTTTTGTTGGCTCAGGTGTGTTCAAGAGCGGTGATCCGGCTCGTAGGGCTCGAGCTATTGTTCAAGCAGTCACACATTACACGGACCCGAAGATCCTTGCAGAGGTGAGTTGTGGGTTGGGTGAAGCCATGGTCGGGTTGAACCTTGACAAGAATGTTGAAAGGTATGCTAACCGGTCTGAGTAACGCTGACTGGGACAATGAATGGGCTATAATAGCTTTGGTTTATTTAGATTTTTCAATTTTAGTAAAAGTTTCCAATGGTTAAAGAAACTAGAAAACATACAACTATGGTGGTGGTTATTGCTATAAGCGTTTGTATTTGAACACTATTTAATTAATTTTGATTATATGTTATGTTGATTTTGTTGTATATTTAATTAAGTATGGATAACTTGTAAAAAGACTATTCAAAGGTATCTTGTATTCTATGCAAGTACTACTAAAAGAGTCTTTTTATATCTACCTAGGGGCTCACGTGATATGACGGGAACATAATACACTAACACTTGTAAAACGTGTAATCACATAATAATATGTAATCATGCAACATTAAATATTTTTTTTTTATAAATTTAAAAAGATAAAAATGTCATATTTAAATTAAAGAGAATGAAATAATCTGTAATTTCTCTAAAAAAATTAAAGTACTAAAAGTAATCACCGTTTAAATATCGTGTTGTTATTATTATTTTTTAATATTAAAATTTAATATTTATTTATAATTGGTTTTGAATTTATAGATTTTTGTTTTAAAAACAGAATTTTATATATGAAATTTAGTAAAAGATATCAAAATTTTACATAACTCTGTGTGATTACACCCCTGACACGATAGTTGAACGCCTGAACCTACAACAACAAATATACCTAGTTAAATCCCACTATGAGTGGGGTTTGTGACAGGAAATAAGAAGACACGCCTAACCACTACCTATAAAACAAGATAAGTTGTTTCATAAGAGTCTTCCGACTCATCTAAATCCCCCGGCTCATCTACACGATAGCTGAACCTGCCATGTGTAGAACATATATGATTTGATGTTATTAAATATTTTGACATAAAAAAATTATCTGATCAAGTTGGTAAAAAAATTTCTTTTCCTGTTGACTTTTATAAACATTTAATAAGTAATCAATAGATTAGACAATATTACAAAACTAAGTTTGTAATAAAGTTTTTATTGTGGATATCAATAGGAGATCACATGTGTTTGAAGTCAACCTCTACATCTTGATACGAGGGACCATCATCATTGTGAGACTTTGATTTCTACATTAGAATTATCATCAAAATCAATGTACCTTTTTTCATGTAATAATGTCTTCATGTTGACAAAATCTCAATAGCTATAGCCCATAGCTACCACAAGTACACCTTCCATGGTAACCACCATCATGACGTTTCCTCCATCTACGATCACACACAACAATCTTCACTTTAGATATGGGGATATTAATTAGCATCATCACAACATTCTTTTAGGATGCTAACATGATTTTAATGGGCTTTACATAGGACATAGTTGCGATTCATCATCACGTATCACAATTCACATGAGATGGAACTTAAAACAGAACACTAGATACATATTTTTTAAAAGAAATAAAAATTAATATATTATTGAATGCTTAAATTATTATACGGAGGATGCCTTATTTGTCCTCAAATTGATTACCAAGAGATTAAACACAAGTATTTAACTGAGAAGTAACAAAGTATATAACTTTAGGATAACTTATAATTTTCCTATAAATTGGAGTCCAAGGAAATCTTCAAAATCAGTTTGAAATTTATTTCATATTTTCATGTGTCTACCACATTCACATCGATCCATATACAATTCCTTTAAATGTGTTGTTTTTAAACCATAATTAAACCAAGACATTGAGTTAGTTGAAGAAATCAAATGAAAAATATTCTATTTTGAAACAAAATCTACATACTATAATCATGAGTATAAAATGTTAATATTAGGAAAATTTATAATAATTGAACGGCATTTGAGCCCATAATGAAGCATTCTGTTACACCATGAAACTTTAGTCTCAATTTGTGCAAATAGAAAAATATGAGGGGCTAAAATAGAAACAAAGCAAAGATTAAGTGTTAAAAGTGAAAAATCTGAAGTTTGGAGGGTATCTGACCGCTGCCTAAAGGCTAGGGGTGTTCAAAAAATCCGAAATCCGAATCATATCCGAAACCCGAAAAAACTGATCCGAATTAAAGATTCGGATATTCGGATAGAATCGGATCGGATATCCGTTTTCCGAATTCGGATCGACTATCGGATATCGGATATCCAAAATCCTCTTTATTCGGATCAGATATCCGAATTCAATCCGAATAACCCGAATAAACCCTATTTATTCGGGTTGTTCGGATTATTCGAATGAAAAAATAGGTTTATTCGGGTTTTTCGGGTTATTCGGATATCTTCGGATCGGATAGAAAATTTTCGAATTCGGGTAGGGTTTCGGATAATGTCTTACAATTTTCAAATCCGAACAACCCGAATAAACCGTTATCCGATCCGATGAACACCCCTACTAAAGGCATAGCAGTCCACTACATAGCGACCAGTGACGGAGCTTGAAAAAAATCTCTGAGGAGGCCGGAGGATTTTTAAGAAGAAAACGGAGGGGCCCGAAGAATTTTTAGGAAGAAAACGAAGGAAGCCGAACGATTTTCCGACGAAATACTACTAAATCAACTATTCTGACTGGAAAAACAGGGGGACCAAGGTCCGTCAATGATAGCGACAAAGGAGCCGTCCAGAGTGTTGACCCGCGTCCTAGGATCTAAAGCATGTCGGGGGACTCAGCTTTGTCATGGACCGTCACCCATAGTGATGCGGTTCATTAGACAATTTAATTTGGGCACACCAGGAGCTGACACGTGGCATACTAACTCGCACATAGTCAAACCTGATCAAGATTAGCTCATTTTTCAGATTTTAACCTTAATCACACATTTACACTTGTATCCTTATATATCCACTCACTAGTACATACTCTATGCATATGGTATCTACGTATGAAATTTCTTATTGTTTGAAACATGAGAAGGTTTTGCTATTAAGTAATTTAGGAGATAGAATTCTCGTAGCGGTACTACCTCAAATAATATAAAGTTTTCAAAAGCTTTCATAAAAATCTAACTTATTTAGGTAAATGCATTTAATGTTTTCAAACACTAAAATGTTTTGCATTATGAAACCCAACATCAATGGTTCACATATTCTAATGCATAAAAGCTCTCTATGTATACAAGTATTTAGGATATAGACATACGTATGATTTAGTTAAATTATGCATGTGTTATGAGTGAAGGTCACCTAATAGGTTGGTCCAATTGATGTGTTGACCATCTATACTACCCCGCTTCGCCTTCTTTCTCTTACGAGATTTACGTTGAACTATCGAAAAGAGCATTGATTGACTAGTTAAAACACCAATAATGGTAACCAAAAAGAAATAAGACATGAAAGACTTCCTTACAACACAACTACGCAGGAAGATCGATTCTTGTCGCCGCTATGCCACATCAATCCGAGTACTTGACTCCTATCTTGCTAAAGCCTGAGGAAGACACATAAATCGAGAGTTACCTGTAACTAACTTATCTGTGGACAACATGACAAGTTTAGACGATGCTTATAACTATCAGTGAAATAACATGCTACTTTGTAGTTTGTCATTCATATTATGGTTAAAAGCTTTAATGTTGTTCATACCAAAATGATTTTATGTGTCCATTTGATTTTATTCATACCTAAATGATTTTGTGTCCATTTGATTTGTTAACAAAATGTCTTTCAAATGTTTGACATGTAACAAATTAATATTATAGTGTTAAGCTTAAAGGCTCAAAGGACATAGACTAGATAGGCACAATTCACACAAGTTAATCTTGCGGCTTAAACACATTATACAACATAGTTGGGTCCCTAAATGAATAACATTCCCTAGACTCAATAGGACTTGGTAGAGCTGAATTTTGGTTTAACTGTCCAATAACGAGATTTTTTGTCAATATTTGTAAAAAGTAAATGAAAATGAGGACCTTTAACTTCCCATTTTATAAAATGATGCTTTTTCTGTAAAAATGAAGTTGTAACAAATATTTCGTTACGTGAACATAACAAATGATTCCAAATAAAGATACCAATACCTTATATCGTCAGGATGTTCCTAAAAGGAAGTGTGACGATTGGGATATAAAAGCTGGGCCAAAACGCCTATAATCGTTACCACACGATCCAATTTGTTGAGACCTTTCCACCCTTATTGGGCCCATAACCCCAATCATAGCCTAACTTGTGCCCGTCTTAAGTTTGGGCATTTTCTTCCTTCCTATCCTCATTCTAACCGGTTCAGGTAATTAATGAACTATTTGATTATTTCCTCATAGTTAAGTTAAACTAAATAAGTCTCTTAACCTAAAAAGGATCTTGAGCCATTAGATTATTAATCAATGGTTATAATTAAATCAAGTTGTTGGAGGGTAGTTTATTCATGCCTACTTTTGTTAACTTTTTATCAAATTCTCCCATATTCATTAAATGTTTATAACTTTTACATGCGAAATTATTTTTTGAAAAAAAATATAGCATAAAAACAAGCATTTTTTAATCTTCAAAATTAATATAGTTTTTGCTATAGAAAAATTTTGTTTTTTTAGTTCATTGTGTATTTTGTGCAGGTCATTGTGTCTTTTGTGGCTCATTGTGTCTTTTGTGAATGTCATTGTCTCTTTTGTGAATGTCATTGTCTCTTTTGTGTACTTGCTCAATGATATGTTTTAATAAATAATTTAAGACATAATAGTGTTGCATGATACATAATGTCAAACAAGGATGACAAAATAACGAGTATAAATAAGATAATGATCTTTAAAAAAGACACAATAACTATAAAAAAAGACATAATGACGAGTCATTGCGTCTTTTGTATAGACATTGTGCCTTTTGTGTTTCTTCTCAATATTGTCTTTTGTATATAGTTATATACATTGTGACTTTTTTACAAGTCATTGTGTCTTTTGTAAATGTTATTGTGTCTTTTGTGTAAGTAATTGTGTATTTTGTGTTTCTACTCAATATTGTGTTTTCATAAACAATTTGAGAGACAATGATGTTACATAATACATAATGTTAAGCAAGGATGACACAACGATGAGTATAAATAACACATTGATATTTAAAAAGACACAATTACCTAGTAAAAAAGACACAATTATCTTTAAGAAAAACACAAAAAGATAATTATACACAAACGTTTAAAAAGACACAATGATAATAATTAGACATAATGAGTTGAAAAAACTTAATTTTTTGTAACAATATTATACGCATTTTAAAGATAACAAAATGCTTGTTTTTATGATATATTTTTTTTGAAAAAATAATATCGTATGCAAAAGTTATGAAAGTTTAAAAAATGTGGGGGGAAAGTGGTTATGACTAAAATACTCTTTAACAACTTTTCCCTTTAAAATTTTAAATTTTGTCATTTAAATTTGATCTCATAATCTAATGGTTAATAATCCCTCTTAAGCTTTTTAGGATAAAGAGACTATTTAGTTGATCCTAATCCTATTTACTCATTAGCTACCTTCACTTCACATATGACATGTCCAATTTGCTCTCTAAATTTCTATATTTAGTTAACCATTCATAAAAGTCACCGATATATCTACTCAATTGACCAAAGAGGAGCTTCCTGGCATGCAATAGCTAACAAAATCAAACTAGCTACTGCTCGCATAAGTTGATGATTAACAATAAACTTGCAAACAAATAAACAAAAATACACGGTCAGTAGATTTGAATATAAACTTGTTACTTGAGTAAAATTTGAGATAATAATTGTGTTCCATTATCTGATAGTACGATTGCGATCTGACAAAAGGTTTTTCTTCATGTTTCTCCCAAAAAAAAGTCTCTGAGTTTGATCTAAAACGTCAAACTTTTTAAAGGGTGGAAATTTCTTCACAAAATGACTTTAAAAACAAAAACTAAATTTTGCATTTAATTAATTATTAAAAAGACATTAATTGGGATCTCCGGTTCCATGTAAAAAAAAAAAAAAGGAAAAACGAAAGATTTAAAAAAGAAGAAGAAAATCTATTCGTCATAGACGTCATAACCGAGATCATCTTCAACCTTCTCGGCGGCATCGTCTGCGATCCGATCTTCGACATAATCAACCCCTTCCGCAATCGCCAACCCACCCAACAAACCCGCCGCCGCACCCACCGCCAGCCCCGTCCCCATCCCATACTTACTCTTCTTCCCCTCCTCCTGATACCCGCCGTAGGACGCCTGATCACCACCGTACGCCGGCTGCCCATAACCCTGACCACCGTATTGAGCACCCGCACCGTAAGGAGAATACGGATACCCAGACGGCGGAGCCGCGTACGGGTAATTCCCACCGTACGGCGGCGGAGGAGCAGGCTGGTATTGCGGTGGCGGGACACCATACGGAGGCGCATAGTAAGAATCCTGTCCCGGTGCACGATAGCGCAGTTCCCTGACCAATACTTTCACCTCCAACTTCCCATGAGGTCGGCCTGAGGGACGCTTCAGCTTCAGGCTGTCGGCGAACACTTCACCGATTCCGACCTCGTCAACGACGTCCTTGAGTTTAAGCTTGGCGGATCCGATCAACGGCTTCGTGTCCTCCGCCGCGTTGGCATGCACGATTTCGATGTAAAGGGTGGAGTCCTCGATCGGATCGTTGAGAGGGATGGTGAGCTTTTGGTCCCAGACCGGCGACTCGTCGCCGACCTCATCGACGAGTGTGGAGCATTTGTTTTTGGGGTCGACCCACACGACGGCGTAGGGTTTGAGGGGGCCGTGACGCCAGTTGACGTTTTTGAGGTTTTTGGCGGAGGAAATGGTGATTTCGAGTTCGTAACGTGCAGACATGATCGATCAGACGGTGAGTGGATGAAGAAAGATGATGTGAAATTTTATGATGGAGGTTGAGGGTATAAATAGTCGTTAATTTCGTTAACAATTTCACTAGTCACAGTTTTTTGTTTTTTTTTTTTTTTTTTTTTTTTTTTTTTTTTTTTTTTTTTTTTTTTAGGATTAGATTATTATAGAAGGATCTCGTGGAGGATAATGCTTCTTTTTAGCATATTTCTAGTAGTAAATTACAGTATTACCCTTAGAGAATTATCTAGATTTTTTTTTGAGATAAATTTAAAGGTTTAAAATTATAATCTTATGATTATGTAACTTTTTTCTTACGATTAGGCTTCAACGGTTCAGCCCACCCTTTCCAGATCATAAGATCATCTTTCAACAGTAAATTATAATCTGTTTTATGTATGAGTTTGAATGTAAACATGACAATTTGATTTAAAAGAAAATAAATGCGTTGAGTTTGATAAATACTGTATTTTGATTTGAAATATGTAATCTCATAATGTAAATTGAGTTGATATATGTTACACTTTAACATAATATGGGCAGTAACGGTCTAACGGATACAAAGCAAAGCGAGGGGGATAGGCACCATGTAGGATTCACGATCGAATGTTAAAACACATTGTTTTTAGATAATTTTGCTTAATTTTGAAATAAGAAGGGACACAAATATAATTATAAGAGGCACAAATCTGATTACAAATGGCACAAACGTGATTATAAAAGGGCAAAATTGGAAATGAATTATAAAAACTTTATTCTTTTCATAGATTTTATACAAATATTAACGTGTAATGTAATTTTGAAATTAACTATTTAAGCAATTGTTTTCTAAATATTTTGATACCTTTGTTTTGTGGTTTCAACAAACTCGACCCGTTTTTTACCCAAACCTATTTTTACGGACCTAGATTTTGCCCCACGTAAAAAAAATTCGGAAACCGTTACTGAATATGAGTCAAGATGAGTAATCTAAAATTATGTAAATGAAATGTGTTCAAACAAGTAAAATCTAAATAATATATTTAATAAAAAAATCACTAAAAACTATTTAAATATAATATTTGTTTAGTTTGTAAGGTTCATATGAAGGAAGGAGGCGTCAAATTAAGACATGAGAATTGAGAAGTGAGAAGAAATGAGTTAAATTGTGGCTAGTTAACGCCTTGACGTGAACACGGCTATGCTGGAGCCACAGTCTCCTTACTGGGAAGTTTCATAAGTTATCATTTAAAATATTTATCAAAAGCAAATAAATAAGTCACTGTTGACATGAAGTTTTAGAAAAAATAAATAAAATAAAATGAGAGCTTTTATAATTTTTAATAAAACGGAAAACAAAAATATTTGCATTAAAATTAAGAAAAATTGTAATTAATTGCTTAAGCATTCATATTTATTATTATTTGTTTAATTACTAATAAACACATTTTAGTACTCCTAATAAAGTACATAATATCTAATTGAGGCAAACTCTGAATAGTATATATAACTTTAAAATAACAAGGATTAAGTTTGACAAGTGAGACGATGAGGGATACGCTTTATCATTGAGTGGGAAACATCTTAAATTACTAGCTAAGGCCCCTAAATGACTATTCAGTGATAGATGTATTAATTTTTATAAATTATAGTTTGCTCAAGTTTATATCTAAAGTTCTCTAAAGAGGTTACCAACTGTATGTAATCATATTTGTTAACTCTCAAATTATAACCATTTTAACAACTTAAGTCTGATGAAATTTGTTTTTTACATGTCTAGAACCCATGATTTTATAAGAAGCAACACCACGATAAAATCTAAATGCTATGAAGTCAAACCATTGCAAGATATAAAGCTTACGACACATTAGACACATTAGTTGTGAGATTTGTAAGTCAGATAAGTTCTCTCATTCATAAAATTAATCTTTTACGCTGAATTTTCATGTTTATTTTGTAACATTTAACTATAATATTTAACACCACCACTGAGTTTTAATTTATAATTAAAAGATGCAATTATTATACACTTATGTATTGTTATTATAAAATTAATGCAACAAGGACTTCTAAGTAGGAAAGGTGGACTCCAGATGAATAAAGCGTGCAATGGTACCCTAAGATTTTTTTAAATGGAAGGTCTTGGGTTCAAATCTCTCCCGCAGTGAAAAAGAGGTCTGAGGGGGGTCAGGGGTTTTCCCAGTGAAGTTTCTTCCTGAGGTGGTTGTGGTGGCTCATTGGAAGTTCATATAATTAGAACTTGGTGACATGGTCTGGAAACAGTGCGTTCACACGATTGAGACATTCGCGCGTTCAAAAAAAGATAAATAAAGCGTGCACCGGATGAACATCGGCCACGTGGCATTACCTCAAACTGGTCTTCCGGGGGAGGTGATGTTGGCCACGGCCTGCACGCGGTATTCGTACCTCATTGAAAAAGAAAAAAAAAAAGATAGATTCTATTTTTCATATTTTGGGTAATATTATATATTCTTTTATTCCTTATGTTTTTATGCATTCTTTTACGACATTTTAATATATAGTAAATTTTGTTATTTAGCTTTCCTTTCTATATTTATTTGTTACATTAATATTGTTTTTAAAATCAGACAAATCACTCATATATATAAACAAAATTTGTATAAACAACACCGTTAAAAGAATAAATTATAAACATAACAAAATCATAGTATTTGAAACACTTATCATAATAGTTAATTAATAATTCGTGAAACTCTCATAACATTATATATAGAAAAGATAATTGATCAATTTTTCGCAATTTATTCATGGAAAATAGTTAATAGATGTAATCATGCAGCTTGTAGAAACTCTTGCTTCTCAACAGACGTTTTATTCATAAACTTATATATGGGACCAACTTGTGACTTTTTCATATCTTCATCTTTTTTCTCTTTTTTCATTTTTGACTGTCCAATACTTTGTTTTGAATACATAATTCTTGATTTCCTTTTTTTAACCAGCAATACATTTTATTTTTTAAGTTATTACAAAGTTTGTACCTCTAGAAAAATGGGCTCGGGACAGAGGTTAGGCTTGCTCCTCTCCCGAGCCGCCCCTAGATCTATTGAAACCAGAACCAGTTGAGTTACCAGTTTATTTTATTTTTTAATTTGGTCACTAGACTGAATAAAAAATGGAATCAACTGAACTGAATATAGGCTGAGTCATTTCTGTATTTTATATGGCTAAAACACTTTATATCTTACCATGTAATTACGCAAAAAATTGGGTTGAATTAAGTATTAAAGAAAGAGACACGACTGAGTTTATTTTATAAAAAGAACAATTAAAAGTAAGCAAATTTATCTTTTTCGAACGGATTTCCCAGAAAAAAAAAAGTTGAAAGGGAAAAGGAAGCTTTCACACTTTGTTATGAGTTAACAAATGGCATTTGCTGCCCCATCACATCATTTGTTTTCATATTTCGTTAAGAGGTTGGGTTAAAGTTGTATAGACGTAGAAACTTTGAGGAGCTGTTGTGTCATTCTATCAATGTTGGAGGTCTATTTGTGCTAATCAAGAAATTGGGTTGTTAATACTTTGTTTTTTTTTTTTTTTATGAACAGCAACAACCGAGCGTAACGTCGTGGCATATGCACCACGCCAGCAGGCCTCGAAAGACCCCTTCCTCAAGGGAGCGATAGCCCGTTTTACCGGGCGCCACCCTTGGAAGAGCTGCACCTGATGCGCAGAAACCAGCTTATTTGCTGTAAAACTGTGCCCCCCATCGGTTCAGAACCCGAGATTAAGCTCAAGATTCTTCCCCTCACCTGGTATCCATCAAAGTGTCTCAAGTGGGAGTTGAACCCTTAACCTCCACATTGGAAGGTGGGTCTTCTACCACTAGAACAACTTATTTGGATTGTTAATACTTTGTTAATCACCTTGTTTAAAAGAGAGAAGAGAGTCGTTGATATAAACAATCATATTTTACTATTTTCAGTTTCCTTTCTTATGCAGTTTCATAATTTAAATCAATAAAAGTGAATAGTTTGGTTTAGTGTTCATCTTAATTTCATGTTCTTTTGTATTTAATTGGAAGTTTCTTGATCCTATTTACAAGAAATGGCATCAAATTCCTGATAACGGCCCATTCGCAAATATAGTGATCGGATTATGTATATCTGATATTTGATCTAAATTAAAAAAATAAAACGATATGATTATATGACCCAAATATATCCGAATAAGAATTCAGATTGATTTTAATGTTTTAGATATAATTCGTATTTTGGATTTTTTTTCATATTTCAGTTTTTTGAACACCACTATGGAGAAGTGGTTTGGAAATAAGGTCAAGTATGATGATTTGAGAGTATTTGGTTCTTTAGCTTATGCACATGTGAATAAATTAAAGTTAGAACCTAGAGCTCAAAGGTATGTCAAGCTTGGATATCTAGATGGTGTTAAAGGGTATAGTCTCTGGAATTTAGATGGTGTTAGTCCCAAGATTATTGTAAGTAGAAAAGTGGTATTCAAGAAGGAGTTCATGGGATGTAATTGGTGGTTCATTTGTTGATCAGGGTTGTGGCCAAGAAACACAAATTAAGTTGGAACTAGTTGCTAGTGAATGTGAAAAGCTAGTGATAAACAATCATATGAACAACTAAAGTTGCAAGTAGTGATTATAGCTTAAGAAGACAATTGTTCAATAAACTGAGCCTCACAATAATTATTATCATAAAAAGAAGAATTTTTTTTTGTGCTGGTGGAAATTATTGAGTAATCGGAGATGAAAAGGAAGACCCGCAATTTTGTGAAC
Organism: Mikania micrantha; assembly: GCA_009363875.1. Taxonomy (NCBI): domain Eukaryota; kingdom Viridiplantae; phylum Streptophyta; class Magnoliopsida; order Asterales; family Asteraceae; genus Mikania; species Mikania micrantha. The sequence continues at coordinate 61,712,554 of CM018696.1, read as the reverse complement.
AATAATTTCACATGCAAGGGATAGAAATGGTGATGATAAATCATTGTCTTTCCTTTTGCAGAACAAGAAAGAATTGGCATAACCTTTGTCTTATCATGAGGTAATTGCCTTAGTTGACAAAGGAAAGTTAGTCAAATACATTAAAGATGAGATAATTTTTTGTACGAGAATGAAACTTGGGAATTGGTTGATAGACTCAGACATCAAAAGTGAGTGGCTTGTAAATGGATCTAGAAGAAGGTGTGCAATGTGAGTAGCTTAGATAAGGCCAGGCTTGTAGCTAAGGGTACTCAAAGAGAATGAGTGAATTATAACAAGATATTCTCTTAAGTAGTTATATACACATATATCTTGCATTGATTATTTATAGAGATTATGAATTAATACAACTTGATGTGAAAACAACTTTTCTACATGGTAATCTAGATTTAAATATTTTATATGAGACAACCATAAGGTATTGAGGTTGAAGGGCAAGATGAGAGTTTATTTGCTGTTGAAATCTTCATATGGCCTAAAATAGTCACCAAGATAAAGGTATCTCAGGCTTGATGAGCATATGATAGTTGTGTCTATTTTAGGGATTATGCAAGGGTGGTGAATTTTGTTAATCTATTCTGGTATATAGATGACATGTTAGTTGCTTGCAATAACAAGCAAGTGGAAATAAGTTGTTAGAACTTGATATGAAATAACTTGGTGAAGCCAAAAAGATATTAGGGATGTAAACCACTAGGGATAGAGATCATGGTTGTCAAGATTAACTTAATGTTCTTAATATAAAAATAAGTTCTTCATAGCTATGCAATATGTAGAAGTAAAGTAGTTTTTTTAATCCATTGGCTCAACATTACAAACTCTTAGTTAAGGATTCACCTTAGTAAGAAGATGTGGCTTCTATGCAAAAGATACCATATGCCAATGAAGTGGAAAGTTTGATGTAAGGTACCTTTTGGTGTGTACTATGCGTGACATACCATGTTAATTATTAATCAAGGTCCAATTCAATTGACCAATAACCAAATATATATCATAGAGAACTAAAAATAAGGAGATGTTGTCAAGTCAAAGAGATTGAGAATTAAAGAAGTTGATACTTTAAAATAACTACATTTCCTCTCAAGTGTTACGCCGGGAATTTCATCATTATCTCAAATATAATCTAAGCATTTTTTTTAAATATAACCTAACTTTTGTAGCGAATACAAAGAAATGCCTATCGTTAAAAATTTTATGGCCAAAATAAAAGAAAAGTTTTTTACTTCAATAATTTTTTTTAAAGATATTTGAGAATCAATTTTTTTTTTATATTTGTTATTTTTTAAGGGATGATTTTGTATTTTTATGTATGTTTACATTCCAATTTTATTACAATGCACCAACGACACATTTTATATTTTCAAAGAATCCTTCAAATTCCAATAAAGCCTATGAACCATAGGCACAATCTATTCCTAAACTTTAATTCTCTAAAGTGGTGGCAATATGGTAAAATTAAGAGAGTGTTTGGGATTGCATTGTGTTATTAAACTACGTTTGCAATCCCAAACACTCCTCACCTCTCGGAAAACACAATAAACAGAAAATAAAGACTATCTAAATCCCCACACACCTGGTTTGGTGTCTATAAATTTTACAAAGTCAGATGAAGAGGTGGCGATAACCAAAATAAATAAATAAATAACCGACTAACTAAAAAGCATCTTTCCTAGTCGACGAGTACTCGGAAATTACTCGAGAGTACTCAAGGAGTTTTACAACAATGCTTTTAAACCAGTTGCCTAACCTGCCCATTTTGAAACTTCTAAAAACAACCAAACCATTATCGGGTGGGTTGCTAGAAGGTGTTCGGCTTTGACATAATTGTTCAAACATGTTGGCACACAAACTGAAACATATCACTATTGTTTAGATGGTAACTTTTTACAAAACATATTTGAATGAAAAACCAACTGCACTACAAAGTTGTATTTTTAAGTGAAATTGTACTGAAATACCACCGTATTTCATGCAATAAACCAATACAAATTCTCTAAAACAATTAAAAATGGTGAAAAAAAAGGCTAGAATCATACGACACGGAAGAGTTCGGTCAAATTTACAACATTTCAAGGAGGTACATAGGAAGAACTCACTCACCTTTTATCGATCCTTGTAGGTCAATCAAATGACTGGCGAAAAAATTTCATATAAACCTTACTCGGTGCTTCCCAGGTTTAAAGAACCATCTTTCATCAGCTTCACACTGAGGCTGTTGAATCTTCCTCTTGAATAATGCCGGGAAGCTTTTCTCCAATCGGTTCCTGTTTTCATCATGGCAGCAAATTCCTCATAGCTAATTTTCCCATCCTGCAATTGTTGGATATGGTTATAGAAATGGGACAAATTTGGCCCAAATGAACAAAACTGGGTCAAATCAGGTTTTTTCTGTTAATCTTTTGGGTAACAGGAAATCCAAATGGGCTAAGATATCAGGTCAGATTAGGCTGGGTTGACCCATTAACACTTTGCCCTTTTTCTTTGAACTTTGAAAATAACTCACGAGTATAACTTAAGTTAGGCATCACCTTGTCTGTATCAACTTCTTGGAAGATGTCATTTGCAATATCTGCAGAAATATCATCACCGTCTTCCATTAGTGTATTCTGTAGCTCATCAGCCTCAATGTAACCATCACCATCTTTGTCAAAGTATGAAAAAGCCCTGTGTAGATGCTCGTCGTTTGCCATCTTCCTGAGGTGTAATGAAACAGCAACAAATTCACCATAATCTAGGGTTCCTTTTCCATTTGTGTCTACCTGTAACCAACAAATAATTTTCAATTTTTAATCTACTGCATTGACAATCTTTCCCATCAAACAGATCGGTTTATCTATAAGTTAAGCAATAGTTTTTGCTTCATCCACCACCCACCCAAACTTATGTTGATGGAAGAAAAAAGTTAACTCACCCAGATTATGGATATATGCACATACTTGTTGCACTTGGATTTACTAGTTCATAAAGGTGGCAATGGCAGGTTAGATAACATATCAAAATTAGTACTTTTATGATGCGGGCCAGGATAGGTCAGGTCAGATTGGCTTCAAACACATTTTGCCTGACATTTTCTAAATAATTCGTGCATCAAGTACAATTACAAATACGATATAATTTCAGCAACAATTCAATCTTTTGAATACAATGATTTATGAGCTTTTATGCCTTAAAGATACCCTTTGGGTGAGTTTCAATTCAACCCATTTAACCCATTTCCTTTTCAGGTAATTTCATATATTGACTCGTCAGACCAGACGCATTTACGAACATATCAGCCCATTTATAAGCTTTAACGCTTAAATACTTATGAACTAAGGCAACTTTGAAGCTTCACTCAAGTATTCTAGATGAACATCATGCTTTTTCATAACAAAACAATGATCCAAGGCAACTTTGAAGCTTCAGTTAAGTAATCTGGAAGAACATCATGTTTTTTCATAACAAAACATAGCACTAAAAATTATATATAGTAAACTAGTAAAGTAGCAAACATATATATAAATAAGAGTCAAGGGATAGCTATTATCCATTACTCGTGATTACAAAAACAACTGCATTGACAAGATGCCTAGATTGATTATTCAATTAATGAAGTTCTATATTGTCATAGAGACAGGAACACATGTGGTTGGATCAAATTAGATAACAGAGTCCCCCCAAAAGTTCCATAATAAACCAATTTATTAAACGTAGCCACAAAAATAATTATATTTTATTAAAGAAAATAAATAAAATAGGATCCTCAGGCAATTTTGTGGTATCAAATAGGAGAAAAGCTGAAACCGCTGTGAATTACCCCTTACCTTATCAGACTCACATCCACTGATCCACTTGACAACCTCCAACCTCCTACCAAAATAGACTGCCTAACTTTTTCTTTTTCCTTATTTTTTGAACAGCAATATCTAGAATTTTGCTAGAAATTTTTCATTGGGCAAGGCTTGGACCCACAAGCTTTTGTTTGTGGGACACGTCTCTTACCACTAAGACCCAAACCCCCACCTCACATACTCCTAACTAGTCAGACTACCTTTTACAGCAAAAAAATTACCCAACTATCACACAAGATGAGTCATTTGCTTTGTTTGCAATAAATTTGGGCAGGTATTGCAAGGTTTAGGTTATTGTTTTGCAAGACCATATGCAGAAAGGTAGATGACAATTGCAGCTAAAAGTGCAGAGTTTTCAAATAAATGGATGACACAATATCTGCGAATATATGCTAATTGCTGATCAAAGTAATGAAGACAATGCATGTAATTGGACTCACAGCTTCAATAAAAGACTGTATTTCAGACTCTGCAAGCTGTGTATTTAACTTCTGTAATCCAATCTTTAACTCTTCAACTGTAACTGTGCCATCATCATCAGTGTCGATAGTTTTGAACATTTCTTTGATATCTTCAACTTCTTCACTGGACAAGAAATCAGCAATAACCTTCACAAAGAAAAACAATCACAAACACAGGTGGATGAACTACATTAACAGTATGCATTGTTACATGAATAAAATAGGAAATCCAATTAAACGAACCCTGAGAGCTTTTCTCTTGAATCGGTTCATCAATGAGAATTGCTTTAGTCTTGACTTGACTACATCACCAAGGGGAACATTTGGAGCCTTTTTAGCATTTTGGATCCAAGGATGTTCTGCAGGCACAAAGAACAAATGTAGTCATATTTTCCATCAGTTGATGAACATGACATTCAAAGTAAAAAAAAATGCAATCTGCATCACTGCCAACAGGTGCAAATTAAGATTAGAAAAATAGTCATATTTTGGAACCAAAAAACTAAATTTCAAAATTACCATTACCATATAGTATTAAAAACCATGAAAAAGGAATGGTATCTTTTTCATGGTTTCACACTTTGACACAAGAATAAACAAAAAGATTTCACACTTTTGGCACAAGAAAAAAATGTGTGAATTTAGGGTTTAGTTCGTGATAAGAGATTTGATTTTGATATGTAACTTATGCTTTGTGCTGTAATATATAATACCTGTTCTCGCGAGTGTACTGTGATATCTTTTTAAGTTTCACACTTTGACACAAGAAGAAAAAAAAAATAGTATCTTTTTGAGTTTCGCACTTTTGACTCAAGAAGAAAAAAAAGGTGTGGATTTAGGGTTTAGGTTTAGTTCGTGATTAGAGATTTGATTTTTGCTATATAACTTATGCTTTTGCAAATGATATAAAATAACCGTTCTCGGGAGTGTATGGTAATAACCCGCCGCAACGCGCGGGGAGGGGGGGGGGGATAAACCTAGTTAAAGATTAAAAGCAATCCTTTTCATGAAACAAATAGTCAATTAAGGTTTAACCATTAACATACCAAGCACTTGTTTAGCCGTGAGCCGAATCTTTGGATCAGGCTCCAACATTTGACGTACAAGACTCTTGGCACCTTCAGAAACACCAGGCCATGGTTCACGTTTAAAATCTATTTGTCCACGAAGAATGGCTTGTGCAACCCCTTGCTCTGACTCTGTATTGCAAAACTTAAATAAGTTGACAAAGTTTTAACTTACACACAAATAAACTTAAAAGATGTGGTGGCAGTGTGGCACAACTTTAGCACATATACGCAGTACAGAACATTAAGTGAAAAAGAATACAAACGACTAGTCTATTTAACCACAGTACAATATTTCAATATACATGAAGAGTCATTTAGGAAAGTTAAGAATTACCTGCCCAAAATGGAGGAACACCACATAATAGAATGTAAAGAATTACTCCTGCACTCCATATGTCAATCTCTGGTCCATAATTACGCTTAAGCACCTCCGGAGCCATGTAGTATGGGCTTCCAACAATTTCTGAGAACTTCTCACCTAATTATTTAACAAATTCAGCTTCAAAAACCTCATTATATTATATGTTTAATAGACAAGAGTATCTTCGGACTTCCTGTGAGGAGCTTTGTTTTTTAAGTAAGTCAGCAACTTTATAGCATATGATATTTGCAGCTAGTAAACAAATTGCTTGTCCTCCAAAGCAAGTAATGAACAAAAAGGTTTATGTAACATACCATAGCATAACATATAATGAGTTTGATGTCTCCTTTTTGGAAATTTATAATCCTAAAACTATAAGTTGACATAAAGATAAACATCAATCAATCTGAAGAGAAACATTTAATCACTTAGCAGTGGCAGCTAATCACACAATGACACAAGGCTCAGCAAACAACTGGACTTCTTCCTTGAATTGGTTCACATAAAAGCATGGAACAAAAGGAAGTAAGCAAGACTCCAATCCTTCATTCAGTAGTAAGTAAAGGATGGATCAAACAAAGGTTAGGCTTATTTCATGTAACATGTTTAAAAGATCTAAGCATTGTTCACTCCTAGAAAATTCTGTAATTTCACATGCCTATATCTCTGCAAACATTTCCAGGTGCCATGTGTTCACTTCATACTAAATTTGACAGCATTCAAGAGTCCCCCTTTTGCATGCTTGTAACATTCAGTTGATTAGACATGAAAAACCATCTAAAAAGGATTCATACCCAAGCAAAAAGGAAGGAAAATTAATCTTTTAAGTTGAAACAAGAAATTCTACATCGGCACATTTTAGGAGGAAGGCTAAATCTTCATGTTAGGTAATGTTTTCCAATGTATTTTTTAGAACTTTAATTTCCTAGCATAATTCAACTAAGTCGAATAAGATAATCACTATAGTTAATCCAAATCCTGAATCGTATTGTAATTTGCAAACCATAAGTTTTAAACCACAGCTTTTGGTAATTTCTGAAAGCATAAAAGATCACCTGGCTTGAAGAAGATAGACAAGCCAAAATCAATAGCTTTGAGAGGCGAATTTTCCTTCTTGTTAGCAAACAAGAAATTCTCCGGTTTCAAGTCCCTATGAATCACTCCATGTTTATGACACAGCTGCACAACCTCCACAATCGTCCTCGTAACAGCTGCAGCTGCACGCTCAGTATAATGGCCACGCGCAACGATCCGATCAAACAGCTCTCCGCCCTCGCACAACTCCATCACCAAATGCACCGCATTATCATCCTCACACGCCTCCCTCAACGTCACAATACTCGAATTATCCGGCAAATGTTTCATGATCTCCACTTCTCTCCGCACATCATCAACATCCACAGCCGTCCGTAGCTTCCGCTTCGAGATCGACTTGCAAGCCAACAACTCCCTAGAGCTCCGATCCATACACAAGTACGTAACTCCGAATTCTCCGCGTCCAAGCTCCCTATCTAATGCATACTTATCTTCAATGTTTTCCTTCGATTTATCAGCCAAAACAGTAATAGGTCCTTTCTTAGCATTGCCGGCGTTAGCCTTCACTTTCCGATTGCTATGATCATGGCCGGAGTAGTTCGATGACTTCACATCCTCCCTGGCAACCGCCGCCGGAGATCTGCAACAGTTCCCCATCTAATCCACAGATTCGGAAGCTGGAATTAAGATCAGTGTGCAAACAAAAAATACCTAACCCTAGATCCGGTGAGCTAGGGTTTCAAATCAGCATGTTTAGCCCCAAATCAAAAGCTTATCCTCAAACCATTGGGGGAGATAAAAGTTGAATGAATTGTGTGAAAAGTAATGAAAATGGAGTGTTTTTGACTGTGGGGTGTTGCTAATTAGTTGTTGTTTTTGTATATGTCGTTTTTTTAGACCCTAAGGTTTTGAAGTTGTCATATTTAGTATTTCTAAGAAAAATTATATAACAGAATATCAAGGTTCTTAATAAACTAAATATTTTTATATTTGTTTGTTTAATAAATAAGAGAATAATACACTGCTTTGTAGGATTTTTTTTTTTTAACTTTTTATTGTTTAGTTTATTACCTTGATATTACAGCTAAAAAAATTAATCACTAAAACTTGTATCTTATTAAAACTTAATTATTTAAAATTTAAATCGTTGATACATAATTTTGATATAAGAATCGTTGTGCTAATTATTTATGTAAATTATTGTTAGCTCAATTGTTTAACTTTATTTTTATTTATAATGATTATGTCAAATGTTTAAAATTAAAAATATTGAATATTGTTTTTTAAATAGTATGTGTTCGTTTGAATTAATGAACAAGTTTAGTTCTTCAATAAATTTACACAAAAAAAAAAAAGAATCTTTGTTTGGTTATATATCCATAAAAAATTTATAAATAAGTTCAATAGTAAATGAATGAACATGAATCGATTCATTAAATATATAACGCTAGAAGTATCATCTAACTATAAATCTTTATATAAAATGACATTTAACCTAATGATACCAAAGTGTCTTATGATGGTGTTCCTCAAACTAATGGTTTCTTGGTTAGCAGTTACACACACATATATTCTATTATATGATAACTCAATTTTATAAAGTTAACTATTAAATTTATTTTTGGGCACCCATTTTAAATTCTAAAAAAAACATGTTGATTTAGAATAAAATATAACTTTAATAGTAATTAATATGTTCAGAAGTGTGTTTAAGGGTTAACTCACTAATATTATGTTATCATATAATACAATCCTTATATATGTGTGTATGTGTGTTAGGTTAAAAACATATGTATTACACATGCTAAATAAATAAATTTTAAAATTATTTATATTAAATAGCAAACCATATATTTTTTAAAGATAGTATTATAAAAATTTAAAACATGTAACTTATGCTATAATCATATTATTTACCAATAAAATTATTTTATTTAAAAAAAGAAAAAAAATTATAATCGAAAATATATTTTTCTTAAATCTAGAATGTTCGTTTCATAAAAGGTAAAGAAAAAATATTTTTTTACAAGACTGTTTTGTCACTGTGTTTTTTAATCATTTTTTTAATATTAATTTCATTCAAAATTATACCGGTTAAAATATATTATCTTCACTTATTAAAACTTAAAACTTTATTTTATTTTTTCCTAATGCTTATTTAAGTTTCAACGTAAATTTCATTAAAAATCAATTTTTTATTTATATTTCAATATTAACTTCGTTTAAAACCGAGCCTGGTAAGACATAATTTATTTTTATTTCATTTTTTAAAGTTTTGATTTCATTAACCTTAGTGTTCATCAATGTTTCGACTTAATTATTATTTAAAACTGATCTGAGTCAAGTGTGATATACTTTCACTCAAAAGTAAATAAATAAATAAACGATTTTGTGTTTTTAATGTTAATTTTTACAGTGATTCAAATAACAACAAGCAACGATTCTTTTGTTCATCTTTAGCATTTTAAATTTTTTACTCTGGAGTGTTGTGAGTGAATAATTTTGGTTAATCTTGTGGAAAGGCTTTAGGTTTGTTTGGCAAACGTTTGGGTAAGAAGTTTGAATAATTCAAAATATGTTTTCGCTTTAATCATTAAGATGTTTGTTGATGGATTCAAATATGTTGTTAAAAGGCTATCAAACAGTATAATCTTTGACCGATTAAAAAGTAACATCTTAATGGAATCAATAAAAGTTTATCAAAGAGCCTCTTTCTAGGTTTGATATTTGATTTAGTTTTAGAGATTGTTTAGTTTATTATTGTTTAGTCAATAACTATGTGTAAATAATTCAAGCCCTATTTAAAGATTAATGGTTAAAAGACTCACATCCAAATTTGTTTTTTTTTTAATAAAACAAAAGTTAAATCTAACAGATTCAAAGATAACCTTTTAATAAAATTAGAAAAATCAAACAACCCCTTAGATTGAAATAACAATCGGGTATTACTATCTAAACAATAAGAAATGATGACAGCTCATTATGAATAGCGTCACAAGAAAGTTTAGATACATATGATACTTGTTGGATTTGATCTATATGTGAGTTTGGTTTAGTTGTTTTTGTTCCTTTCCTTAAAGCTTTTCTCTTTAGCAACCTAAGTTCGAATCCGAGCAGGGTTTTTTTCTTCCTTTCTTTTTAATTTATTTTATCTTATTACTATTATTTTTTCTTTTGTTTTTTAACATTTTTCTTCCTCGAACCATATCCCGTTTATCCTTTAGTTAGGGTTGTCCTAAAAAGCGATAGCACGCGAGTAGTTTTATTTTGGTTATATTATTATTTTTTCTTGAACTATAGTAAGTTTGTTATATAATCACGTTTGTTTATTTGTTAATGTGTTAAATCTACGCGGCAATGCGCGTTACAGCGCCATCTAGTTATTTACATATTATATTGGAGTGTTGAGAATTCTCTCGGGTATGTTTCCTATGAAAGAGAGAATTTATTGAAATATATTCCCATTCGATCATCAACCTAACACATTTTTATTGGATTCACTTATAATTTAATTTATAGAAATTATATAAACCAAACAAGACTCAAGAATAGGCCACTAAGCGAACCCAATAGTTCATTAACTGTTCGTGAATTGTATGGCGGGGAAATTTGGTTATGTTCGTTTATTTAATAAATGAATGAACACGATTAATTAAAATATCGATCATAAACACACCTGATGTTCATTTATTTATGTTCGTGAAGTATTCGGTTATGTTTGTTTATTTGTGTTCATTTAAGTTCGTTTAATTATCTAATTTAATAATTTTATAAATAAAATAAATATATGAATGCTTTTTTAGGCTAATGATAGTATGAAGCCCATATGTTCTTGAACTTTGTCATTTGTATTAATCTATGTTCAATTATGTTCCTTTATATTTGTTCAGTTATATTTAGTTATGTTTGTTTGTTTGTTTATTTAGGTTCATTTGTTCTCATTTATGTTCATGAATAGTTAATCTAATTTTCTAACAAGCACGAACCAAACAAGAGCATATTCACTTTTTTAACAAACGAATACAAACACAAAATTCGTGCTCATAAATGTGTTCGTGTTCGTGTTTGTTCGGTTCATTTACAGACCTGCTCAAGAGTTCAATCCCATAACGGATAAATAAAGTGTGCTAATGAGCGTATCTTTTTCGTTGCAAAATCTAAAGTTTTATAAAAGAAATGCTCATCTTAAAAGAAAATAGTCGGATGGTTAATGGTTGGAGTGCAACATTAATTAAGTTACTGATACAAAATTAAAATGGATTTTGAATTAGAGTCCTCGTTGTTGCGTGTGAACCAAAGGATATTGGAGAACATTACGTGTATTCTGACGCTTATGTAATGACACGTAAACACGTTAGAACAAATATTCAAAAAATAAAAACAATTTTCTAATAGCAATTGTCTCCGCGTACTTATATGTTGTCTTAACTGAGCCTACCTAGTAAAGGTGTTGACTTATAGTTTGATGTGCGGGAACCTCATGCAATATGTTAATTCTCGCCGTCCATCAGAATCAAAACCCGGGTAAAATCTGAGCACGACTCTTCACTTGGTGTCATGTTGAAAATGTCCCAAACGGGGCTCGAACCTGCATCAATTGACACATACTACATGCTACCGCTGAGGCAAATTCACGAAGGCACAACTAACTTTATTATATTAAAACACTTCAATATATATTTATGATGTCATCAAATGACATATAGTCTCTTGATACTTCATTAGTTCATTCACAACTTTAATAAGACGTATTAGTTTCAAATCTTACTTGTTACAAAAAAAAACTGTTATATGCTGAGTCAGAGGTTTTATTGGCTTAGCTATTCATAAAAAATATATATATGATATCATAAAAGTATAACACGTGAAAATTTCTTATTTTTTAGTTGGATGGCTGATTGCTTCTTTTGTACGTTGGATGAAGATTGGGGAAGTTTCATAATCAAACGTTTGAAATAAAATATTAATATGAAGAGTTTATTTAAGAATATTAATGTATCTTAGTATTAACATGAAATATTTTGTATCAAAACAAAGAAAAGTATCTATAAACCACAATTCAACTTGTTTAATTTCGTAATAAAAAGTATTTCGTTTTGAATCACAAATCATCGTCTTACTTACTATATATATCTTACTATTAGCAAAGCTAAGGTATAGTCTAAAGAGTGTTGGATATTTTAATATAATTGGATTAGTTTTGTCGATAAACGTTAATCATTAAATTCATTAAACAAGTGGGGTGTGATGTGCACATTTGTTTAAGGTTTATGATTCAATGGGGGTTCCAATGGGGCAACACCCCTTTGGCGGGGGTCTTGGGGCAGCGCCCCTGGATAGCGGGGTCCAGGCTGAGGTCGAGCTGACCTGGAGGCAGTTTTCAAAACCTGCGGATATCAAATTTTGAAATTGATCGATGATTGTTCACTGGTTCATTCACGAAATTCCACAATTTATATTTGTTCTTAATTTTCGAATTGAATTTTATCAAATCAAACATTTTAGTGAACCACAAATAGTTTGATATGAAAGCGTGATCCATGACTTTCAATTCATCCGGTGATTTAATCGTGTTCGTATTCTGAAATAATCTCTACAAGGAGGGTAAGAAACAAACAGTCTTAACTTTATCCCACATGAATAGAGAGGCCTGATTAACTGACCAACTAACGTTTTTAACGTTATTTTCACAAAAAAAAAATAAGTAAAAAAATGCTAAAATTAGTGTGATATTACTTTTGTCTATTGAGAGCCGACAAACATATACATTATAAGCGCGCATTACAAATGAGGTTTGTTTTGAGTCACGAAAAAAGTGGTGAACTTCTTAAGTTAACCAATGTCTGTATGTGTTTATTTGTCAAGAGTTTTAATTTTGGAATTGTTACTTTCATTTTGATTCTACCAGAAAACCGGAATTTTCCAACAAAATTTTCCGACAAAAAAAAATGGTCGGAAGTTTCCGACGTTTTTCCGAGCAAATTCCGACAACAAAAAACCCATATTTTTAGTGTTAAAATTCCAACAATTTAGCGACAAAACATGTCGTGGTCGGAAAGTTATCGGTAGATACAGACGAAATTCCGACCAAAAGAATAATTAAAACAATAAATAATATGTTGGTCGGAAACAAGTCGGAAATAAAAAATTTTGTTTGATTTTATATTAAACGATGTCTAGGGCTTGAAAAACAAAAAAAAAATTATTCATTCGTAGGAAAATGGTCAGAAATTTCCAACGCTTTTCCGACCAAAATCTACAGCTTGGAAAATAAAAAATGAACCGTTTTAGTAGGAAACTGGTTGGAAGTTTCCGACACCTTTCCGACCAAAATAAACACTTCGTTGGAAAGTTGTAGGAATTTTCTGACTATATTCCTACCACAAGTTTTTCTTTTTCGTTTTTCGAACTCTTAACGACGTTTTGTCGCATCATCCTTGTTACACCTTGATAATATACGAAAACATTAATTATAAACAATATAATTTAACATATTATAAATTTGTTGGTTATGTAAACAAACAAATGCATATGCAATTTTATTTTAAAAACTTTGTTGTGTTCTTGTAACCCCCGGTTACTATTCAACAATTTTCCATAATATCAGAGTTGGTCCCGGCAAATTTTTCATTTTCAAAACCTTGTTTGACCTTCTTTATTTTATAATATTAAACAAAGTTTAATACAAACGTAAACGTGTCACACATTTAACAATACTTATTTACATAAGTAAGTTTAAACCAAAATTTCAAATATTTGCAACAAGGTTTGTTCGTTCGATTCCTGCTCCACCTCGATCCTTACAACCGTGTACGTCATGTTTGACCTACATACATCACACAATAATTCACATTAGTTCATAAGAACTAAGTAAGTAAACCTCAATGGTTCCTTAACAACAAACTGTATAAATACATTTTTCACAATCAATATTCAAACTGAGTCATTTCTATTCGAATTGACTCTCACAAGGTAATAATATCATATTACCAATCATCAACTATTGCTCACAATAGTTTAATCAAAATTACACTATGGTGTTCACATTCTCGTACTTCCACCATAGCCATTTGTCAGCACCTCTGGTACTTCCATAAATAATTCAAGTCTTAAGATGTTCACCACCGGTACTTCCATCTAAGACAATTGCCAGCACCTCTGGCTATCCACCATTGTGGAGTCATAAATAATTCAAGTCTTAAGATGTTCACCCATCGGTACTTCCATCTAAGACAATTGCCAGCACCACTGGCTATCCACCATTGTCGAGTCATAATTAATTCAAGTCTTAAGATGTTCACCACCGGTACTTCCATCTAAGACGATTGCTAGCACCTCTAGCTATCCACCATAGTGGAGTCATAAATACTTCAATCAAATTACTATGATGTTCACCTACCGGTACTTCCATCATAGGATTCCCACACTATTATTTACCAGGGTATTGGATTTATTATAGGTTGTTGACTTTTATTATTCAACATTCCCCTATTACCAATGCCATATTTATCATACCAATTATTCAACAACAAATTCAATATTTATTATGTGATGTCAAAGTTGTGGGATTACTTACCTTGATCAGATAAGAGATTAGCAACTGCAGGCTCTTTTCCTGCTCTATGACCAGTGGTTTGACTTCCACTACCACCACCTAATTGCAAAATACATATATACAACTAGTTTCAACACGTATAGCACATACAATCAAATTCAACACACTTGACTGATTTGACTTGCTCAAAGTCAATTCATCACATAATTGACTCTATCTTACTACATTTAGCAAGTTTTAGTCAATTATCACAATTAATCATATTTCATGCCTCCCCAGGAAATTTATCAAATAATTGATGTTCATTATATTAGTTACGATCTTTAATAATTTTTTTATTATTCAAAATTCATTTACGATCATAACTGTTAATAATGTTAACATCAATTTATCATAATCATCATTTAACCCATGGATTATAATCCATGTTTATTTCAAAACCACCATTTACCCATCGTACTAGTTATCATATCATGATATGGGTTTCATAACAACCGGACATTATCCCGGCTTCAAAACGAAGATTTCACCATCAAAATATCAAGTTCTTCGTTTCTAACAACCCCTAGTTATCAACTAGGCAATAATCAATACCCATAATCATAATATTACAATCAAAACTAGATTTAATTCACAAAATATTAAACTAGTAGGATAAAACGAATCATTACCCAATCGAACGGATATTCGGTTGCAAAACGACGATCAAATGCTGCAGATACGTTCTCTGGTATGATCCGTGGGCTTAAACGACTTCAATTATGAGTTCTAAAACTCAAAATTTCGTATGTGGGTATAACAAAGTCGAGAGAAAGAAATAAAATTCTTTCTGCTTCAAATCTGATAAATTTGAGATGTTTCCAAACCGCCACACTCGCCGCGTACCGCGAAGAGGGCCTCATAAGCTCTTCGCGTACCGTGAAGAAATCCGGAGTTCAAAAGATATTTTAGGTTCGTCGCGTACCGCGAAAGAACCTCAGAAACATCTTCGCGTACCACGAAGAGTCTCAAAGCATAATATCTTTGTAATTTTTCTTCTTTTCGCGATTCCGGACAATCCGTAACTCCGTTTCACGCACGGTTTTCTCCCACGTTCACTATTTTTCACATATTTTCAAATTATAATAATTACAATCATTCAATTAACAATTATTTCAAATACATTTCATTTATTAAAACCGGTTGTTACAGTTCTAATAGTGTACGCACACGTAAAAACGTGTATGTTTATAACATGTATAATTTATTAACACTAAGTTTATTTTTTATGTATAATGAATGTTTATAAAAGAAGAAGTGAGAAAAACGATGTCTAAAGCTTGAAAAATAAAAAATGAACCGTTTTAGTGGGAAAATGGTTGGAAGTTTCCGACACTTTTCCGACCAAAATAAACACTTTTGTTGGAAAGTTGTAGGAATTTTCTAACTATATTCCAACCACGAGTTTTTCTTTTTCGTATTTCGGACTCTTAACGACGTTTTGTCGCATCATCCTTGTTTCACCTTGATAATATACGAAAACATTAATTATAAACAATATAATTTAACATATTATAAATTTGTCGGTTATGTAAACAAACAAATGCATATGCAATTTTATTTTAAAAACTTTGTTGTGTTGTAATAGTGTACGCACACGTAAAAACGTGTATGTTTATAATATATATAATTTATTAGCACTAAGTTTTTTTTGATGTATAATGAATGTTTATAAAAGAAGAAGTGAAAAAAACAATGTCTAAAGCTTGAAAAATAAAAAAATGAACCGTTTTAGTGGGAAAATGGTCAGAAGTTTCCGACACTTTTCCGACCAAAATAAAAACTTTGTTGGAAAGTTGTAGGAATTTTCCGACTATATTCCTACCACGAGTATTTCTCTTTCGTTTTTCGGACTCTTAACGACGTTTTCTCGCATCACCCTTGTTACACCTTGATAATATACGAAAATATTTATTATAAACAATATAATTTAACAAATTATAAGTTTGTTGATTGTGTAAACAAACAAATGCATATGCAATTTTATTTTAAAAACTTTCTTGTGTTATAATAGTGTACGCACACGTAAAAACGTGGATGTTTATAACACATATAATTTTTTAACACTAAGTTTTTTTGATGTATAATGAATGTTTATAAAAGAAGAAGTGAGAAAAACGATGTCTAAAGCTTGAAAAATAAAAAATGAACTGTTTTAGTAGGAAAATGGTCGGAAGTTTCTGACACTTTTCCGACCAAAATAAAAACTTCGTTGGAAAGTCGTAGGAATTTTCCGACTATATTCCTACCACGAGTTTTTCTCTTTCGTTTTTCGGACTCTTAACGACGTTTTCTCGCATCACCCTTGTTACACCTTGATAATATACGAAAACATTTATTATAAACAATATAATTTAACAAATTATAAGTTTGTTGATTGTGTAAACAAACAAATGCATATGCAAATTTATTTTAAAAACTTTCTTGTGTTATAATAGTGTACGCACACGTAAAAACGTGGATGTTTATAACACATATAATTTATTAAAACTAAGTTTTTTTTAATTAATGAATGTTTATAAAAGAAGAAGTGAAAAAAACGATGTCTAAAGCTTGAAAAATAAAAAACGAACTGTTTTAGTAGGAAAATGGTCGGAAGTTTCCGACACTTTTCCCACCAAAATAAACACTTCGTTGGAAAGTTGTAGGAAATTTCCGACTATATTCCTACCACGAGTTTTGACTAGTCATACTCGTTTAACCAACTCGTATGTTTTCTTGTTTGGTTACGATTCATGTATGTTTTAACAATTTTTTAGGTGCGAGACTTGCAATCCCAAGTAGAAGAATTGCATAATCGAGTCGAAGATGTTCAACAAAAAATGAGGGACGAGGTGCAACACCACATGAGGGAAGAAATACAACAACAAATGAGGGAAGAGATGGAGGAGATGCAACGAAAAATAGCCGAGCTAATGAAAAAAATTTGGTAATCCCGGCAATCCAACATGAAAGTTTGGCTTATATGTTTGTTTTTTGTTGTTGAACTTGTAGTTTGATGATTATTGTCTTTTGTGGTGAAATTGTAATTTGATGATTGTAACCTTTTGAAGTAAAACTTGTAATTCGATTATGGTAGTTTTTGTGGTAGAACTTGTAACAATGACGGTATCTTGTAGTTGAACATGATTTGTATTGAAGTTTTTGGCATTTAAAGCAGGAAAAAAATATGGGTTTATTGCAATTATTTTATTTTATTTTTAAAACGTTTTTTGTCGGAAATTGGTAGGAACTATAAAAAAAAGTACAGGTGTAAAACTCGTCAGAAATTGGTTTGAAACGCTTTTGTCGGAAGTTTGATGGAAATACAATAATAAAAATAATACTTAAATAAAGTTGGTGGTCGGAAATTTGTCGAAAACTCATGATCGGAAATCAGTCGGAAAATAAAAACTCTAAAAATTCATTTTCGTCAGAAACCAATCGGAAACATTGTCGTCGGAAAGTTGTCGCAAAATTTCCACGGAAGTTTGTCGGAAATATTTTTCCAACCAGGTTTTTTTCGACTAATATCAGTTGTAGGAATTTTGTCGGAAAAATCGATTTCCGACAAATTTCCGACCAAATTCGTCGTCGGAAACACACGCGTTTTCTAGTTAATATATAATTCAAGAATATATCATAACACATCTTTTAAGGTTTTAAAACATAAGAAAATAGTTGCTCTTGAAAGAGAGAAGAAATATCGGTATATGTTGACGTATGTAAGTATGTTGACGTGAGTTAACGTGAAACTAGTCTATTTTATTTTTTAGAAATCCTGTCTTTTAGATTAGATGTTGCATGTTCAAAACCGATAAATGGTAAATTAATTTGGAGTGGTTATGTATTAGAATTAAGATATATTTTTCGTTTAAAAAGAACAAGAAAAGATATTGATGACGTGAGTTCGATCATTGACCAATCAACAACCAAAGCCTCCTGTTGAAGCAACTTGAACGACAATATATGATTACAAATAGGTGCCTTAGGCACCGTGTGGTATATTACACAATCCATTACTTATCCTATTCTCCATACTTTAATTTATAGGAATTTTTACGTATATCGCTTTACTAAGAACCTTTATTACGTCAAAGGCTAATTATAGGAGGCCTCCTCCCTTGTTGATACCGATTGTTTTCTAGGCAAAAGTCTTCCATCCCGAACAAAGAACATTTCACATGTTCCATCCTCACTATAGCAACAAGTTGTCACCTAAGTAAAAACAACGGTACGTGATAGTTCAATCCTAGAGTTTTTTCTTAATTATAATCCTTTTCGCAACATAGGAAGACGTATCACGGAGGCCAAATCGGCCAACATTTGATGACACTTTGCTAGTGTGTGTATCGTTCGGACCTTTCAATTCATAGATGTAGATTCGGAGTCGGTGAACGGACTCGTGAAGGAAATGATCTTTACATGGAAATGAAAGAATATGGAGTAATTAATGAACAAAATATTGCAGAATCAAAAGTGGCTCTAGTTTACGGTCAAATGAATGAACCGCTGGGAGCTCGTATGAGAGTTGGTTTGACTGCCCTAATTATGGCGGAATATTTCCGAGATGTTAATGAACAAGACGTTCTTTTATTTGTTGACAATATCTTCCGTTTTGTCCAAGCAGGATCTGAAGTATCCGCCTTGTTGGGTAGAATGCCTTCCGCTGTGGGTTATCAACCTACCCTTAGTACCGAAATGAGTTCTTTACAAGAAAGAATTACTTCTACCAAAGAAGGGTCCATAACTTCTATTCAAGTTGTTTATGTACCTGCAAACATGCTATTGGGTGGTGGTCCCGCTTATGGGGTCAAATTAATACTCTCTAAGAAGAAATATTTGAGCGTTATAAATATTAGGCATTTTGCCTGGCGGTATTTCACGATCAAGGGTGTAATACTCTTTGGAGTAGCGGTCCTTATATATCGTAGGGCCTTTTCCACGTAAAAGAGGAATCTTTTGTTACAATAGAAGAAAAAGTGATGTGGATTATTCAAGAATCGAAGTTGAAATCAAACAGATAACGAAATTCTATTTGACTGGCCCCTTCCCCTGTTTCCACCTACGTATATAGGATATTTTAAGAAGGTAGCAACATGAATTTTTCTTGTAGCTCGACTTATGCCTCTTTTCATAAGCCGGGTTGTGAATCTGGACATGTTGAACCATCTCTACATAGGAGTATTAAAGCTAGTTACGTACAAATGTATAATTGAACAAGAAACTTAGGATGAGTCGTTTTTCATTTAGATGTAACAACATAGTTTTGTTCGATTAAAGCCAGTAGGGTCTTAGAACAAGTGCGGAAGGTACGACCGCATATGACTCATGTTTTTAGGGGGCTCTAATTTTTTTTAAAAATTGTACATATTATATAATAGGTTGGAAACCCATGTATTGCATGGGTTGAATAGATAAAATATGTTATAAACAACATTTTTATAAAGATTTAATTATATGTTTAAGAGCATTAATTGTTGTTAAATAATAAAGGATGAATGCTTAAAACAATAAATTACAAATAATAAAAATTTAGGAATTATAATTATAAAATTACATTTTAAGATAATATATATAATTGAAATTTCTTATAAGAACAATTATATATTTGGTATTTAATAGTATAATTTAATTATTTAAAATCATTAAGATTTACTTTATTTAATATAAAGACAATTAATTAGTATTTAATATGAGTATTAAGGCAAGAAAAGTTTTTCTAAAGTTTATGAGGTATTGACATGTGTTAGGTGTTGCTATTTTCTAAAGATTTACTTTATTTAATATAAAGACAATTAATTAGTATTTAATACGAATTCTAAGCTAAAAGAAAAACTTTTTCCTTAAACATTTGACCCACAACTCATTACAATTAAAAATTTAGGTCAAAAAAACTAATTAACTCACTTCATATTAAGTTACAAACTAAATTACCACACACGCATAGGGGTGTTCAAATTCGGATATCCGGAGATTCGGATATCCGAAAATTTCGGATAGTGGTTTTCACTATCCGAATCCGAATCCGAATCCGAAATTTCGGATATCCGAACTTCGGATATCCGAAATTTCGGATTCGGATTCGGGTATCTGTTCGGATATCCGAACTCTAAAAAAAGGGGGAAAAAATTAAAAAATACATCCGGATATCCGAAAATCTGAAAAATATCCGAAATATCCGAAAAGTATCCGAATATCCGAAAAACTATCCGAAATATCCGAAAAAATATCCGAATATCCGAAAAACTATCCGAAATATCCGAAAAAATATCCGAATATCCGAAAACTATCCGAAAAAAATAACTATTTCGGATAATTCGGATATCCGAACTATCCGAAATTTTTCAAAATTACTATCCGAATCCGAATCCAATCCGATTTCCGGATATCCGGACCTTCGGATATCCGAACTTCCGGATATCCGAATTTTCGGATATTTCGGATACAGATTTTCGGATATTTCGATTTCGGATTCGGATACGGATTTTTTTGAACACCCCTACACACGCACACATGCCCATTTTTCGCATTCGCACAGGGCACCTAATCTCTTTGAGACGGCCCTGATTAAAGGGTTTAAAGGTTACATCCACTTGGACAAAATTCTATTAACACTTCAATGTAATACTTTCTTTCAGACGAGCAAATACTAGATTAACGAAGGGCTCCTCTCCAACGAAGACGACGACGACTGAGGGCGAAGACCGAAGGGCTCCTCCCCTCTCTGACGAAGACAATCGCAACCGAGGGCGAAGACGACGGCGAAAACAAAAGGGCTCCTCTCCTACAAGTGAGCTAATTCTTTGCAAAATAAGATGACTGCAAAGACGAGAATGAAGACGCTGTCGAAGATCGACCCGGGGGCTGGAATTTGGGGGGTTTTGTAAAAGAATGAGAGGTATTTTATATTTTGATTTAGAGGCTCAACCAAAAAGTTTTAACTGGTTCAATACTAAATGGTTTATAGTCTCTTAACCATTCAGATATTTTATCAGCACTTAATGGTGAAACTACCCTTCAGTGAAACGCATAGCATGCATAAAGTGGGATGGCCGATGGCGTATTAAACTATTAATCCACGAAAAGTTAAAGAACCCTGAAAGGCTGAAAATAAACGTTGTATCGATTTTCACATTAATTTCTAGATTAATGTCTTCTGAAACTTTGACTAATAACAATGTGACTATGTTTTAAAGCTTCATATATTTACAAATTGCTTTGTGACATCCCTAATTATATTTTGACAGTTAAAGATTTTTTACAAGGATTACCGGCCATACTCAAATTTAAAACAAATTTAAAGTTGTTACACAACAA
Organism: Mikania micrantha; assembly: GCA_009363875.1. Lineage (NCBI taxonomy): Eukaryota > Viridiplantae > Streptophyta > Magnoliopsida > Asterales > Asteraceae > Mikania > Mikania micrantha. Next base: position 61,690,865 of record CM018696.1, on the reverse strand, counting down.
TGTTTTCAAAACCAGATCAAACAGCGAACCAGACGTCTTATTGGTTCACTGGTCGGAACAATCGAATCAGTTGGACTGGATTTAAGAATCGAATGATTTTACAAATAATTAATTTGTCTTTTAATATTCATTTTAATTAACTGTGTTGAAACATATTAAAATATTAAGAGACTAGATGTATAAAATAAAAAATTAAAAAATAAATAAAAATGTTATAAATAATATTTTGTTATAGGTTGTAACCAATTCATGTGTATCTAAATGTTGTACAAATCATGTCTTCTGGTAGAACCATCGTCCTTCATCTCTCTCTAAATTCTTCTTGTCATTATTAACATTGAATTAGAAAAGCATCATTCTTGTCAAGTATGAACAACCACAAACGAGCCACAACTACCATCGGCAACCACAACATTCGTAAATCAACATCATCGGAGCTTTATTCCTTCTTTTTTTATGACTTTCGTCTCATGATGTTTGCTCCATCTTTCTCATCTGCCAGAGTTGCCCGGTTTGACAACTAAGCAGTGGAACCGACCGGTTATTTCAAAGGTAGTTATATTATACACAACGGCCTAATAGTAACACCGATTCCCTGTTCAATAGGTCAACTAGCCGGTTCGCTATTGTCACAAATAAATAAATTTGCTCGCTTGCAAAATTTAATTATTTGACAAACTGATTTCGAACTGTAGACAAGTATTCTAATTTTTTTTTGAACAACAAAATTTTCTACATTTTTCCACTATAGGATATAACCCTAACCTATTTTTAAAAACAACACTTTAACACATTTTGATATCATTGAGACAAATGCCCGACAATTATTCTATTGATCACTTATTTGAAATCTCCCTTTAACTTTTATACATGTAATAGACTTCCATCAAGTAAAAATAATAATTAAAAAAAAAAAAAGGAATGTGGGATCTAGGCAACGTGTATGCATGAAATCGGTTGGCCGACGTCATTTTAACAGTGATAATGGTTTGAGGTGTTGACGCGGTGAAGGAAATTGATTGTTTATTTGACTTTTTTTATAGATGCAATTTGATTTTGGTTTTGTCCCCATTGTTCCAACATCCCACTAAGCAAACCAAACTCAATCTCAATCTTAATATGCTTGGTTGAACCAAAGAGACATAACCTTAATAATATCTCAGGATTATTTTAAATGAAATGTATTGGGTTCAAATCTCTCCGCAGCGAAAATGCGGTCTGAGGAGGGTCGGGGGTTTTTCCAGTAGGGTTTCCTCCTAAGGTGGTTGGTGGCTCATAGGAGGTCCTGGTAACTAGACCTTGGTGACAGGACCTGGAAACAGTGAGTTTACACGATTGAGACCTTCGCCATTCTGGGGTGGTTGTGGTGGCTTATAGGAGGTCCTGATAACTAGACCTTGGTGACATGGCTAAGAAACAGTAGGTTCACACGCTTGTGACCTTCGCCGTTCAAAAAAAATAATATGCTTGGTTAGGTCTATATATATCATCCGGCCATTTTTATAAAAATCATCATTATTTATATAATATCACAAAAATAGATTTTATCTTTAAACTTTAACAATTATTTCAGACGTCGTTTATCTTTATATTTTATATTTTGTAACACTTAAGTACTTTTCATCTAAGAGAGTTAACTTTTCTATTACATTTTAAAAAATAATCATTTTGTCCTTTTAATGAAATGATAAAACATAGAAATTATTTATACAGGTAATTAAAATGTTATGTTATTTACTCTTTTCATTATTTTATTTCTTTTCTTTGATTTTTTTTTTCATTTTCTTCATTTTTAGCATTTTTATTTTATAATTTATAATTAACTAATAAATTCATTTGTTTGTAAACAAAATTTTATATATATATTTATTTCACTTGTTTAGATTATCTTAATTAAAATTTCCCGTTCATAATTTGAGCTATATATCTAATTTCCATTTATAATTTACACTTTATTTAATATCACATGTAAAAATGCTAAAAACTAAAAGAAATGAAAAAATCGAGGAGAAGAATAAGTTTAATACAAAATGAGAAATTTACATAACATCTCGTTTCCTACGTAATTAAATAGTTAACAAATAAACTTATCAAGTATATTTACACTTTTCAATAGGGTCTAGGGGAAAGATAGACACAAACTTTACCCCTATCCCAGTTGGGATAGAGAGGTTGCTCCGAAAGAGTCTCGGGCTCAAAGTTATCGTTTTAAGTTAATCATCACAAAACTTTTAACGTTATTTTATCAAAATAAGTAAAATAAACTTAAATTTGTGCAATTTTACTTTGGCCTCTTGAGAGCCCACACATATATACATTATATTTGTATACCGTAAATGGAGCGTTTACTACATAAATAGTTGATTTTATTTATCATTTCATAGTACGTGCAAAATTGTCATTTTCAAAAATTTAACATAAAAGTTAACTCTGTTAATTAAAAGGATCTGACTGTTACACAACACACGAAGATAAAAGGCGTATGACATAATTAATAAAGTTAAATGATGGAATATGCTATTTGTGATATAAATAAAGGACGAATTCTGTAATTACTTTGTAAATTATTTCAGAATGTGGTATTTTCGTACCAACTAAAGTTTATAAAGAGAAATAATTAAAAATTGAAATATTAAAATCCCATTTACCTATCATTACCCATTATTTTAACCAAAACCTAAACTATTCAACCAACATGCTTAATAGAACTACAAACTATAACATTCCTTTTAATGAATTAATTAAGCTTGTTAAAAAGCTGATTAATAAGAGCATCTCGTTTTTAGATCTTTCTTCTTCTCTAACCATTCTTTGTTCTTCACGCTCTCTCCACCTTCTTTCCAACATGATTCTTTCGTTTTCGAGTGACGTCATCTTCTGTTGCCATTCGATCTCTCTCAGTCTTCTCTCTTCTTCTTTTGCTTCAAATGTTTTCACCCATTGCATCTCTATATTCATTTGTTGCTTCATGAACTCATCTAGTGTCTCCTTCAGGTACTTACTAGAAGAACTACCACTAGGAACGTGTCCTAGGTTACTTTTTGTAGCCTTCTTTTTGTTGGTCTTGAAACCACTTGTCTTTTCTAGATCACTTTCTCTTCGTTGTCGTCGTCGTCGTCATCAGATGATAAATGAGCTGATCTCTTTTTAGATCCGCTCGCTTGGCCCTCTGCTTCCATCCATAACATCTTCTGCATTCGAGCTTGGAAATTGCTTGAAGATCGTTGTAGAATGGAAATTGTTGCTTCATAACATCGTCTTCCATTGTCTCACATCCCTAGGTTAAGTTTTTTGTTCCAAGAAAGAAACTTTAGTTAATTTCTTAGTGTAGATATCATAAACACATGATAATATATGAGTCACGCATTAGCTAGACGGTTATGTACATATGCATCAGTTTAATAGAAGAGTAAACTTCTCTTTGCTCTATATGGTTTGACAACTATAACTCTTAATTCAAACTTTTCAAAATGATCATTTTACTTCATGTGGTTTGATGGTGATAACCATTTTGCTATCTATAATTTGACCGTTATAACCATTTTGCTTCAAATTTTATGAGAGAAAAAAAAGAGTGTAATGGAGACTGGTTTGAAAAGTCCGGGAGTATAATGGAGACAGATTGACAGAGTTATAAATAAAATAGACATTTTAAAAAGTTTGGAACAAAAAAGTTATAGCTGTCAAACTAAAGGATGCAAAATAGAATCTTACTCTTAATAGAAAGAAGAATAGTATGCCTGGTTACTGTAATAATAGTTTCTTTTGTTAATAGAAGTATGCCAACAAGACGTATAGATTACTCATTGATTAATTATCTATATACATATAATAGCAGATAAACTTCAAAACATGACCAATATTTCCATGTAAATAAACCTAACTAGTGGGGCTTTTGAGAAAAGTTAGTATGAGTTGAACAAACATTTGCTAATTGAAGTATAACAAACAAATTACCTAATTAATCGCTGCAACATGATGATATATATATGATTAAAACCAATGTGTAGCGGCATCTTGATTGAAATATAAATAGAAAATTCTATTATGTCGAATAATAAGAATTATAAAAAACCAATTTAATAAAAAACATAAGAAAAGTCAAAAGCAATGTGTGTTGGGTCAGTGATATTAGTTTAATTAAGTACATAAAAGAAATATATATATTTACGATGACTTGGTTATTGACATCGAAATATAGATAAAAACAGTCTACAATACTACTAAAGTTATTCAATTAGTATCGATCTTATTATTAATGATACCAAAACTTAGCCATTAATCGATATAATCATGATTAAATTTTTTTCATTCAAAGCAAAAGCTATATATAGATGAATTTTGATTATACATATTATATTATATAAGATAAACTTACACTTTAAAAATTTAAGACGATTAAAGTCTTTAAGAATAAATTTCCAAGTTTTTAGAGTTAGAACTGAGATATACAATAACATTCATGTGTCAATATAATCTAAATTTTAGAACA